>BSBM01001733.1:1147500-1630382 GCA_027924585.1 Larix kaempferi | reverse complement strand
ACAGGTTTTATGCATTTTATATCTCTTATCTTGTTTGATGATTCAACTAACCTGAAGAGTCATAGGCTTGAGTAATTACAGGTTTTAGACATGTTATGTTTCTTATGATTTGACTAACCATAAGAATCCTTGAATGCTAATGCTTATTATTTCTGTTTGAAATGATCATGACTATACATGCTTGAGATTATTGTGTTTTAATAGTATACTAATGAATGTATGATTTTATATGAGATCACAAGGACAACACATTCATGATACTAATAAGCATGCATAGGGACCAAGGATGAATATGAGTTCAAGAACAGGTAATTCAGGAAGCAAAGATCAAGAGGGAGCACACTCTAGTTGTTCCTGCAAGAAAGCAAAGGAGCACACTTCAGTAGTTTCTGCAAGGATGCAGATATTCAGAGGGAGTTGATCATCTCTCTACATCCCACAACAGAAAGGTGTAGAAGAAGCTACTTCAGATTAGGACTCCAGCAGCTCCTGCAAGAAAGCGAAGACTCAGAGGGAGTCCACCCAACGAACAAACAAAGATAAGGATTTGAATTGTCATTTCTTAAATAATACTGTTCAATAAATGTATATACTGATGTTCCTAGAATTAGGTTGTGTATTATGCATATTAGAATAATTGCATTGATTAACAGTATACTCCTAATATGCATGGGTAAGTGGCCTATGGCACTGTACAACATTCCATTGCTACTTATCTAGAATGAAACCTCTTTGCTGACATGTTGGGAGTTGTGCACACTCTTAACAATGTTCTGGTAGAGATTGGAAGGCATCTAGAAAGTTACGGGATATGGATAAATGTTGTATTGAAGCATTGGCTAAGATAATTGCATGACTGTATGGCATATTTCTTTATGTGTAAGAATTTGTTCTGAAAACTATAAGATGTTTTCTAATCATGCAATTTAACTTGTTGTGTAGGAAAGATCATATGCCATCTCCTACAAAAGGACTACAACATTTGTTCCAGCAAGAAAGATATCTATTGAAGATATTGAAGTTCCCAGGATCTGGGATGAAGAAATGGAATGCCATGATCCGTAGATCATGAAGAAGATGTTTGGGATGCAGTCCCAAGACCTGACAGGGAGTCATATGTATGCAGATTGAAGAAAGCCTTGTATGGCTTGAAGCAAGCTCCCAGAACTTGGTATGGTGAAGATAGATTGATTGCCGACACGCAGCGGAAGCTTACTACCGAGTTCGAGATGAAGAACTTGGGGATGATGCACTATTTGTTTTTGGCATGGAGGTGTGGCAAAGTGCAGATAGAATCTTCCTTGGACAAGGGGAAGTATGCAGTAGATATCCCAAAGAGGTTCGGGATGATGGATTGCAAGGCCATGGCCACACCTATGGCATCGAATCTGAAGCTTCTATGTAATGCTTCATCTGAGTCAGTTGATGTCTCTATGTATCGTCAGATGATTGGGTCCTTGATGTACCTGACGAACACGAGACCAGACATTTGCTTTGCTGTGAACACATTGAGCCAGTTCCTGACGGATCCGAGAAGTGTTCACCTGGTTACTGTAAAGCATGTTCTGAGGTACCTGAAGGGTACAGTGGATTATGGGCTCAGGTATGAGGCGAATCAAAAGTTTAACCTGGAAGGTTATGTTGATTCAGATTGGGCTGGCAGTGCTGCAGACAGGAAGAGCACATCTGGGTGCTGCTTCAGTATGGGATCAGTTGGATCTCTTGGTTTAGCAGGAAGCAGTCCTGCGTAGCACTGAGTACAGCTGAGGCAGAGTATGCTGCAGCCTGTTCAGCTAGTTGTGAGGCAGTATGGCTACGGAAGCTACTGTCTGAGTTATTTGATCTCCCGTTGGAGGCTACTGGTATCTTCTGTGATAACCAGAGTTGTGTGAAGTTGTCCGAGAACCCAGTGTTTCATGACAGGTCGAAACACATAGAGATCAAATATCACTATATCAGGGATATGGTGCAGAGAGGAGCTGTGAAGCTCCTGTATGTTGCGACGGACGAGCAGATTGCAGATGTGCTGATGAAGCCACTAGCCAGGGTGAAGTTCGAGTACTTCAGAGAGAGGCTTGGCGTGCTTCAGATCAAGGATACTTCGAGGAAGAAGTGATGGACACATTTGCTGAAGCCATTCCAAGCATGTTGGAAGGAGGATCCTTCACATGGCTGTGGATGTAAGCGCTGGATGATGAGCATCAGGATGATGTTCTGGTTTCTGCTTGGATATGATCAGTTGGATCATTTTATGTATGTATGTATGCATCATGTTGGATGCTTGGACCATGTATCTGTATATGTATCAGGTGGATACATTGTATGATCAGGTGGATCATGTATGGTGATATGTATCATGTATTTGTATTTGTATCAGGTGGATACATTGATGATCAGGAGGATCATGTATGATGATATGTATCAGGTAGATACTTGGTATGCATCAGGTAGATGCATTGATGATCAGGAGGATCATGTATGATTATATGTATCAGGTAGATACTTGGTATGCATCAGGTAGATGCATTGATGATCAGGAGGATCATGTATGATGATATGTATCATGTATTTGTATCAGGTGGATACATTGATGATCAGGAGGATCATGTATGATACTTGGTATGCATCAGGTAGATGCATTGATGATCAGGAGGATCATGTATGATGATATGTATCATGTATTTGTATCAGGTGGATACATTTGATGATCAGGAGGATCATGTATGATACTTGGTATGCATCAGGTAGATGCATTGATGATCAGGTGGATCATGCAGCAGGATGTTGCAGTGATGATCAGGATGATCATAGATGACGAGCTTCAGGATGTTGCTCCAGATGACATGCAGCAGGACGTTGCAGTGATGATGATCAGGATGATCATGGATACATCAGGATGATGTATGGTGAGTATCAGGTTGATACTCTATGGCCGTGGATCAGGTTGTGCAGATGAGCATGTAATTCGTTGCCCTGGGAGATTTGCAGATGGTCTTTCGAGGTTTTGCCTATGGCATGTAATTCGGTGCCCTGGGACATCTGGCAAATGCTCTTTCGAGGTTTTGCTCTGGGAGGACATGTAATTTGTTGCCCCTGGGAGATCTGCAGATAGTCTTTCGAGGTTTTGCCTATGGCATGTAATTTGTGCCCTGGGATATCTGGCAGATGCTCTTTCGAGGTTTTGTCCTATGGCATGTAATTTGTGCCCTGGGAGATCCGATAGGTTGAGCTGTGTGCTCGTAATCAGTCCTGGGATGCTCTTGCGAGGTTTTGCCATGACCACATGTAATTTGTGCCCTGGGAGATCCGATAGGTTGAGCTGTGTGCTCGTAATCAGTCCTGGGATGCTCTTGCGAGGTGTTTGTGGTGACCACATGTAATTTGTGCCCTGGGAGATCCGATAGGTTGAGCCGTGTGCTCGTAATCAGTCCTGGGATTCTCTTTCGAGGTTTTGTGGTGAGGTCACATATAATTTGTGCCCTGGGAGATTTGCAGATGGTCTTTCGAGGTTTTGCCTATGGCATGTAATCTGTGCCCTGGGACATCTGGCAAATGCTCTTGCGAGGTTTTGTGACGCACGTAAAAGTCCTGAGGATTCCACAGTATGGCCAGTGATGACGAAGACCTACAGGTGGTGGGCCTACATCCAGTATGAAAAAGGACTGGCTCTGTAGAACTTCCTATGACGAGTAGATTCAGAGATTGATTGAGATAGCAGCAGCAGTGACGATGATGATGATGATGACGATGATCCAGAGAAGATGACTTGTGCTAGAAGAACTGTGCTGAGAAATACCTTCCTAGTTAAGAGGGAGTGTTGATGTATATGTAACTTCGGAATGTATTTCACATATATGTATATTGTATTCCTATAGAGATGGTTTTATTCCTCTATAAGGAAGTGTCGTCATTTATATTGTAAGTGTCGTAACTTATACTTGATGGGTTATTAGACCACCTTGTTTGGGGTCGGCCCTGTATAAGTCATGTGGGTCAAAGGGTTATTAGACCACCCTATTGGGGGTCGGCCATGTGGGTCAAAGGGTTATTAGACCACCCTATTGGGGGTCGGCCCACTCAGCATTATGTTATGTGGTTAAGTTAGAGCCGACATGAGCTAGGTAAAAAGGCAAGTCAATTCAAGTATAAATAGAGTGCGGGAGGCACTCTATTTGCTCACTCACTTCTCACACATGCACTCAAGGAGGAGTGGCACACTTATGGAGGAGGAGGATCTGCTGCTAGGTTATGGCTATCTCTCTTGGTTGGTTGTATCATTGCTCTATCTATCTCTGAGGAAGTTATTGGGGTTTTTCACCTTTATGGTTTTCCCCAAGTAAATCTTTGTGTCTCTTGTGTGCTTGCATTATTGTCTCCATGATTGATATGCTGTAGATATGCTGTACATGTTGTTCTCTCAGTTAAGATCCTAGATCATATTGAAGTAAATTCAGAAAATTTAACACCAGATCTGAGTCAAAATCAGGTGACCTTGGGAAAAAGGTCATAACATGGGCTAGGAAGCTCCAAATGAAATTTCGTTAAAAAGTGACAGGTAGTACACAGACTGTACTATCTCAGGAAACATTTTTAGAGTCCGAAGTTGAACCAGTGATACATGGAATGCCGTACAATTTTTCTCTCTTGTATTATCCCATAAACAGGTCACGTTACGACACTTCGCATAACTCTTTCTCAGAGACTCCAATTGAGGTCATACCTATCGGGATGGAAAGATAATAGGTCGTGATATCTCAGGAAAAACATTTTAGAGGCCAAAATTGAACCAGAGACATGTGGCATGCCGTACAAGTTCGCTCTCTTGTATTATACCATAAACAAGTCACGTTGTGACACTTGGCATAACTCTCTCTCAGAGAATCCAATTGAGGTTATACCTATCGGGATGGAAAGATAACAGGTCGGGATATCTCAGGAATATTTTTCAGACCCTTTGGATCAAAAATTTCGGAGTTACACTAGAAACAATCATGTACATATTTCTGTCAAAACATAATTATTTTTGAACACCTTCGTTCATGGCTTCCGAAATTTAGGGCTTCGGAGAAAGTTGGAATTTTTGTAATAGGAGACCACGGCTGAATGCTACTCATCAAAATCAAAATTTAGAGACCAGGATCATAATTTTTGGTTGGTCAGAAGGCTGATCTTGATCAAACCCTAGTTCGTGACTTTTGATCAGAAAAATGGAAAATTAGGGCTTCTGCAAAAATGGGAATTTTTTAAATCTGTGACCACGGCTGGAAGCTCTTCATAAAAATAGAAGCTTAGAGCTTTGGATCAAAGCTTTTGATTGGGGAAAACGAGTGGGCTTCATGAAACCCTAGTTCGGGGTCACTTCCAGTGAATCCGAAAGTTTCAAAGGCAAAATTGAGGAGTGAAACTTTGCAGTTTTCAAATTATGAATATACCAGCTTGATCAGCTCATCAAGGCGCATATTTTTATCCTTTCGAAAGTTTGAATTTTTTGGTTTTCTCTGACAAACCCTATTATAGCTCAAGATCCAGTTCCTGCAAATCAAGTGGATTGGGTTAATCCTAGAAGAGGATGGATTGGTCACCTGCATAAGTGAAGAAGTTCCTGTTTCAGAGGGAGATGAGGCTAAGGCCTTCCATAAGAATATTACAAGCAATCTTGACAGGTATGGCTTACAGGTATGTTTCATGTATGGCTTACAGGTATGTTTCATGGTTAAGTTTATCATATGTTTGTCTTCATATCATTATGGTACAATCTTGATTAATTACTAGACTTGTCGTATCACCTTAATAAAAGATATTCATTGATTAAGGTTTTGACACTTATGAATGTACTAATGCATTGTGATGTTGTATGAGGTTTATGTTGTTCGCTAACATAAAAGGTACACCAAGAAAGACAAATCATGTTCTACTTCAAGAACATATGATCATGGTGACATGAAGACAAAGATTCATCTATTGTCATGGATCACATAGAAGATCTACTTTCGAGGTATGTATAACTTGGTCCTACAATCGTTAACCTATGATACATGTAGGTTACTAGCACAAGTCACTGAAGAGAACCAGAAGAAATTATGCGGGTACGTTAGACATAACTAGCTAGCATGCTAATCCAGGTATGTTTTTACTAAATAAAGCTAGAATCCTACCATGTGTTAGGATCTTATATTGTTGTTGTTGTTGATAATGATTATTCATGAAGTCATAGGTTTGAATAATCATGGTTGTATGCATATTATGTTTCTTACCATAATTGATGATATGACTAACCAGAAGAATCATGAAGGTATAGGTTTGAATAATCACGGGTTTTATGCATATTATATCTCTTATCTTGATTGATGATTCAACTAACCAGAAGAGTCCTATGATCAAATAAGAATATGTATGAGTAAAAGAAGACTTCCCTAAAACCTTGAATACTAATGTTTATTATCTATGTTTGAAATGATCCTGACTATACATGCTTGAGATTATTGTGTTTTGATAGTATTAAGATTATACTAATAAATGTGTGGTTATGTATGAGACCTCAAGGATAACACAATGATGATACTAATAAGCATGCATAGTGATTAAGGATGGATGTAAGTTCAAGGACAGGTAATCCAGGAAGCAAAGTTCAAGAGGGAGCACACTCCAATTGTTCCTGCAAGAAAGCAAAGGAGCACACTTCAGTAGTTTTTGCAAGGATGTCGATATTCAGAGGGAGTTGACCACTTCTCACAATCCACATCAGAATGGAGTTGCAAAGATTCAGAGGGAGTCCACCCAGCAACCAAACAAAGATAAGTATTTGAATTGTCATTTCTTACATAATGTTATTCAATGATGTATATGCTTATGTTCCTAAGAATTAGGTTGTGTATTATGCATATTAGAATAGTTGCATTGATGAACAGTATACTACTAATATACATGGGTAAGTGGCCTATGGCACTGTACAACATTCCATTACTACTTATCTAGAATGAAACCTCTTTGCTGACATGTTAGGAGTTGTGCACACTCTTAAAAATGTTCTGGTAGAGATTGGAAGGCATCTAGAAAGTCATGGAATATGGATAAATGTTGTATTGGCTAAGATAATTGCATGACTGTATGACATATTTCTTTATGTGTAAGAATTTTTTCTGAAAACTATGAGATGTTTTCTAATCATGCAATTTAACTTGTTGTGTAGGAAAGATCGTATACCATCACCTACAAAAGAAGAACTACAACATTTGTTCAACAACAAAATTATCTATTGAAGATATTGAAGTTCCCAGGATCTGGGAAGAATGCCATGATCGAGGAGTATAAGTCGATCATGAAGATGTTTAGGATGCAGTCCCAAAAAGGGTAGTTTGTAGTGACTTCCAAGAGAATCTACAAGATCAAAGCATGCTGTAGGTGGTAGCATAGAGACTTTTGCTCTTGTAGCCATATACACTTCCATTAGATCAGTACTTGATTTGGTTGCAGTGATGAAGTTGAAGATACACCAGATGGATTTCAAGACAACCTTCTTGAATGGTGTAGTTGAAGAAGAAGTGTATGTGGATAAGCCACTTGGTTCTGAGACACATGACAGGGAGTCATATATGTGCAGAACTTGGTATGGTAGGATAGACATCTTTCTATCTAGTTTGGGCTTTACCAAGAGTAAAGCGGATTCCAACCTTTATTACAAGGTTGAGGAAGGAAATCCAGTGATACTACTTTTGTATGTGGATGACCTGTTTGTTACAGGTGAGGATAGATTAATTGCCAACACACAGCGGAACCTTGCTGCCGAGTTAGAGATGAAGAACTTGGGTATGATGCACTACTTTCTTGGTATGGAGGTGTGGCAGTGCTGCAGATAGAAAGAGCACTTATGGGTGTTGCCTCAGTATGGGATCAGGTGTGATCTCTTGGTTTAGCAGGAAGCAGTCCTGCATAGCACTGAGTACAGCCAAATCAGAGTATGTTGCAACGGATGAGAAGGTTGCAGATGTATTGACTAAGCCATTGGCCAGAGTGCAGTTTGAGTACTTCAAAGATAGGCTTGGTGCACTTCAGATCGAGGTTCATTCCAAAGGGAAGTGATGAGTCCGGAAGATGCAGATGCACATGAGCTTTTTTGACATGGTTGATGTGTTCTCCCATGGTCGTGATGTAATTGCTGAGCCATTCTCACATGGTGGTAGATGTGTTCTCCTATGGTGTAGATGTAAGGGCTGGAGCCATTCTCACATGGTGGTAGATGTGTTCTCCCATGGTGAAAAAGTAAGGGCTGGAGCCTTCCCCGAATGGTGGTAGATGTGTTCTCCCATGTCGGTGGTGTAAGTACTGGATGATGTGCATCTGGGCTGTGCTTCGTGGACGATGAGATGATATGAAGAAGATGATGCTGTGATGATTAGGAGGATCATGGATGATGAGCATCAGGACGATGCTCTAGTTACTGCTCTATATGTATATGTATGCATCATGCTAGATGTTGGATATGATCAGTTGGATCATTTATATGTATATGTATATGTACGCATCATGTTTGATGCTAGATATGATCAGATGGATCATTTGTATGTATTTTGTATATGCATCATGTTGGATGCTTGGACCATGTATCTGTATATGTATCAGGTGGATACATTGTATGATCAGGTAGATCATGTATGTTGATATGTATCAGGTATGATTAGGTGGATCATGTATTTGTATTTGTATCAGGTGGATACACTGTATGATCAGGTGGATCATGTATTTGTATTTGTATCAGGTGGATACACTATATGATCAGGTGGATCATGTATGATGATATGTATCAGGATGGTATAGTGATGATGATCAGTATGATCATGAGCATCAGGATGATGCTTTGTGCGATGATGATCCGTTGGATCATGAGTATCAGGTTGATACTTGGAGGTCAGAGATGATATGTGGCAGGTTGTGCAAATAGCATGTAATCAGTCCTGGGAGATCTTGTCGGTCATGCTACGGCACATAAATGTTCCTAGGATACTCTTTCCGGTATTGCTATGTAGTATGTAATCAATCGTCAGATATCCGATAGGTTGAGCTGTGTGCTTGTAATCAGTCCTGTGATGAGGTATTACTACGGAGACATGTAATCAGTCCTATAGATCCGAGAGGTTGAGCTGTGTGCTCGTAATTAGTCCTGGGATGCTCTTTAGAGATCTTGCCGGTCGTGCTGCAGCACATAAATGTTCCTGGGATGCTCTTTAAAGGTTTTGTCTATCCACATGTAATCAGTCCTGGGATGCTCTTTAGAGATCTTTCGAGTCATGCTGCGGCACATAAATGTTCCTGGGATGCTCTTTAAAGGTATTGTGGAGGAGATGCATGTAACCAATCCTGGGAGATCTTGCCGGTTGTGCTTAGGAACATAAATGTTCCTGGGATACTCTTTCTGGTATTGCATCCACACATAAAATTAGTCTTGATAGGCCACCTCTATCAGACCATTCGCACAGATGATGAAGACCTGCAGGTGGTGGGCCTACATCCAGTATGGAAAAGGACTGGCTCTTTAGAACTTCCTATGACGAGTAGATTTAGAGATTGATTGAGATAGCAGCAGCAGAGACGATGATGATGACTCGATGACAATTATCTAGTGACGATGATCCAGAGAAGATGACTTGTGCTAGAAGACCTATGTCGAGAAATACCTTCCTAGTTAAGAGGGAGTGTTGATGTATATGTAACTTTGGAATGTATTTCACATATATGTATATTGTATTCATATAGAGATGTTATTATTCCTCTATACGGAAGTGGTTGTATTCCTATAGAGATGTTATTATTCCTCTATACGGAAGTGTCGTCATTTATATTGTAAGTGTCGTAACTTATACTCGATGGGTTATTAGAACACCTTGTTGGGGTCGGCCTTGTATAATTCATGTGGGTCAAAGGGTTATTAGACCACCCTAGTGGGGGTCGGCGCAGTCAGCATTATGTTAAGTGGTTAAGTTAAGGCCGACCTAGTTGAGTAAAGGTCAAGTCAAGTTAGTGTATAAATATAGAGTGTGTCTCTCTCATTTTACATATTCTATTCTCTCACTCACATTGTGGAGAGTGGCACACTTGTGGAGGAGGAGTCTCTGCTGCTAGGAGAAGACTATCTCTTGTATTCTGGTTGTATCATTGCTCTATCTATCTCTGAGGAAGTTATTGGGGTTTTTCACCTTTATGGTTTTCCCTAAGTAAACTCTGTGTCTCTTCTGTGCTTGCATTATTGTGTCCATGAATGATATGCTATAGATTTGTTGTACATGTTGTTCTCTCAGTTAAGATCCTAGATCATATTGAAGTAAATTCTGAAAATTTAACATTATTATCCCCATTATTCCAAATCCCAAAGCTTCCACCCCAAACCTAGGAAACTAGTAATTTTCCTCCTTGGCAATTATTTGACCTTTAGCATCAATTTGAGAAACTCTAATGAATAGGGCCAATGTGATTAGGGAATTATGACCCAATGCGAAATTCGGGACATGACAAATCCTCCCTTCCCAATATTGCTTGTCCTCAAGCAATTTTAAACATGGGTGTTGAAGAACCTGCTTTCTGTATAATTCTTTGAAGTTGCCATTGAATTGCCCAACCTTGAGTCTTTGAGTTTCTATGAAGATTTTAGAGAGGAACCACCATGCTTGTTGCTGTACTACTTTGATAAAAATCACTTTATTAAGTGGGAAATCCATCTCCCATACTTCTTGTTTCCCCAAAAAATTTGAAACCAATGAGACAAAAATTATTCCAGGGTCCCATTGCTTGTATTGCACCCCAACAATTAAGAGTGCTCTCCAACCCATACCATCAAATAAGAGGATTACTGGATCCCATTTTCTTGTATGCATTCTTCCAAACAACATGAGTACAAAATATATATCATTAAAGGACATAACACCATAATGAAAATGTACATCAAGGAGATGCTTCATCAAAGAGTCATGAAAGTGCTTATACCTCAAAGCAAGTAGACCACCATTTTTCAAGTGCATACAATATTCAAGTGACCTATCAAATCTGCTCCAATGACATAGGTGAGGATCCCATGTCCTATAATGCTTCTCCAAAAGGATGTGATATGCATCAAAATATTCAGACATGTATTCTTTCATCCAAGAAGTGAATGAAGAATATCCACTAAAATCTGAACCAAACGATGAGCAGAAAAAACAAGGAGACTTCAAATAACTCAAAGAAGTATGACCCATACATCCATGAATGTGAGAATGATAAAGATATATCAAAGTATGTGGCTGCCAACAAAAAATTTTTCCAATCATAAATTTATTCACTCAAGTGTTGGATGAAGTTCCTCCGACATCAAATGAACCAAGTGTTGAGCAAGAAAAACCATGAGTCTTCAAGTGACTCAAATGCCTATCATAAGTGCATCCATGTAGATGTGCATCATCATAATGTGACAAATGATGTTGCTGCAAATGTGAATAAGCATGTGCTCCAACCATGTCATCATTAAAAGTAAATCTAGGAGTTCCATACTCCTCATGTGGCACCATCAAAAAGAACCCTTTCATTCATACTTCATTGAGACTAATGCTACAAAACATGGAATTGTAGGATGTAGGAGAATGAACTAACTCACCCAAATTATCAAAAAGTGCAGAAGTTTCATCATGGGAAGGATCCATATGGGTAGTATCATGCAGCTCCTTCAAAAGTGTGAAACCTTTGTCATAGATTGGTTCCAATGTAGAGGAATCATGCTCTTTTTTAAAAAGTGCATAACCTTCATCAAGAGACAATTCAAGTTCCTCTTCCACCACATCAAGTGTTTGGATCTCTTCAAGTTCATCTTCAAACTCATCAAGAACATTCAAATTTCCACATTTATCATGATCCACCATGTCATGAGAATCCTCCAAACAATCTACCATTTGACAATCTAAAACATAGGAAGAAAAACAAGTATCTTGCAACTTTTCAAGAAGTTGCTCATTTTGAATTGTGAGATTATGATTATCCTCATTATTCTTCAAGTATGCATCATGTAACAATTCATTAAGCTTAAACAAATGGTTTCTATCAAAAAACAAAGACATGAAATTACCTTTGATGTGGCACATTGCTCTTTGAATCTTTTCCATGTCTTCAAGGAAGGATGTTTCCTCCAATGAAGTAGCTCTCCAACAATAATTTGACACCAATGCTCGAGTGTCATGGAGAATGCTAAGGGACTCTTGGATCTTATTTTCATTCATCTTTAAGGACCCTTCAAGAAAATGAGGCTCTTGCTAATTAATCTCCTCATCTTCTTCATTTTTGCTTGGACCAACTTCATGAAGCTCAAGCAGTGATGGGGAAGTTGATCTTGGTTCTTCTTCAACTGCTACAAGGTCTTCATTATCATGCTTAATGGAACTTGGACTTACAACAACACTTTCAAAAGTGATTTCTATGTCACCAACATAGAGGTGTGAGCACCCATTAGTAGGTAATCCTTCATAGTTTAAGCATCCATCAGTAGATTCTCTTTGGTTCATGTCTAAGCTAGAAGGTGTCTCGAAATGATCTTCCATATTTTCAATAGAATCTTCTTCATGCTCTTGTGATGTCTCTTCATTTTTCTCCTTCAAGCAAGCTGATGCATTTTCTCCTTGTTTTCCTTATGATCAATATCTTTGGAATCTCTTTTTGAAAGATTCCCAAAATCTCTCCTCAAGTGGGACATAATTTCATGCACACATATATGATACTCACTCCAAGGTTCTTTATTACAAGAAGGGCATAAACCTTTCTTTAGTAACTCCACATCTTCATTTTTGGGCATATTTTCAAAAACATGTTCAGCATAATACTCAAAATACACGGCATTTTGTGTATTTTTGCTCGAGGCAAGATATTCTTGATATTTTTGGTATTGTTGGGGCAAGGTTTTATATTTTGCTCTCCATCTTTGGAACTCACTTATAGAATTATCCTTGGTCAGTGTGACACACTCATATTCATCAGATTTAAAGTCATAAGAATAATCTTCATTTCTCTCGAAATTGTAAGAAGTGTTGCATGATGGCACCTCTTCCTCATACCATTCACATTCTGCTTCATATTGCTCATAAGCATCTACATATTCCTCATAAGAATTGTACTCATATGATTCATCATAATAGTAAGACATGGCTGCCAATTATTATTGAATGTATGTACCTAATCTACAGGTGCAAGGACCATGCTCTGATACCACTGTAATGTCCCTTGTTAGGAATTTTATTAAAATGACAATTTTTTACTTTTTTTTCCTTAGTTAGACCTTTGATTAGTTTTGATCTCTAGGTCCAAAATTTGCCCCAAATGATCCCAAATCTTCTGAGAAGGTATATGAATGATATTAGAACATAAATATGTGTTTAATGGATTCCTTTGGACCTTTAAAATAATTCTGCAAATACTCTTTCAATTCTGGTCAATGTAGGTAACTTTACTAGTGATTTCCCTTTGACTAGTATTGGTCTGTAGGTCTCAAATTGACTCCAAATGTCTTCAAATATTCAAGGAAGGTGTATGAATGATATTAGGACTTGAATATGATGTTCAGGGATGACATATTGCCACCAAAAGACCTCTACAAACTCTCTTAATATTCTGTACCAAGTATGCAATTTTACTAGTAATTTGGGGTTCAAATCCCCCTGGGGTAAGTACTGAAAATAGCTTCCCAAATGCCTCCAAACCCACTCAAATTTCTGAACATAGGTAGGTAATGTATTAAATATGTTATTAAGGTCTCATGTGAACCATTAATTTATTATTATATCTGTTCCAATCCTCTCCCATTCAACTGCAAAAATCACCAATTCGACCCTTGGGGAAATGGCACTATTTCTTCTGCCAATGTAATTAAACTGAGTAAAAATACTTCAATTGCTCAAGTAAAGTACATGAAAATTGTATAATACATCCATGGTAGTATATTGATCACAAATATATCAGATAATCATCCATTCATTCGAAATCATCAGCATTATATTGATTCACAACAAGGTAGTGGGGAAATGGCACTGTTCTTTCATTAAAATTGATATTTATACATTTCTACTTGAAATTTCGACCTAAAACTTTCTGGAGATAAATAAAAGAGTATTTAATTCATATTAAAAAAGAAATGGGGCATTAGAATCTCACCCAAAGAGTACAATATCTCACCAAAAACGCCCTCCCTCAAGGATCAAGAATATGCCATCAAAACTAGAAATGGTTGAAGGAGCGAGATGCAATAGAAGAAACCATGAGCTGCCCTGTATCTTACACCTGCAAATAAAGACTCCATTAAAGCTCCAAATGAAAGGCCTTAATGGCCTTTCCAATTACCAACTTGGATGGGAATCTTTCACCCTCGAAATTGGCTAAGGCAAAAAACTAATCATCCACTACCTCTCCATCTTCACAAATGCAATTACAAATTCTACAAATGATCAAAAGCTGGTTTCATTCTTTGTTATTGAAATTTATAAAGTTATAATATCCTCCATGGGTCGAATTCATTCCAAGAGACTCATTCCAACTCAAGTTGGGAAGAGATTCCAAAGAACGCCACTTGTACAACAATTACTAGTCTCCCACTTCCACCAAATCACATGTGGAAGCATCTTAGCTTCCCTAACACCCTTGAGCGTCCTCTTGGAGTCTATTTTTAGCCCTGACATGTCATATATGTCATATGTCAGCCTTCAGGTCTGATTTGTGTCATAGGTGTCATAGCATCTTCATCATTGTTGTCATAGAGCTAGGGAATCTAGCCCAAGTGTCTCACTAGCTCCAAATTGCCTCTTCCTCTTCCATGGGAGTTACTCTTCCTCTATATTTCGACCTTGGATGAGTCATGCCATGAATAATACCTTTTGGACTCCCCCAATTATGTTACCATTCACCTTGAATTCGAATTGGTGAGAGAATGATGCCAAGTGTAGTGGGGAAATCTAGCCATATGTGGGTCCCACTTCCTCCATGTGTCGTCATGATCAAATGCCAATTTGATTTTCACTTGTATATATTTCTTTATCTCCTTTATTAAATATTTATGCCATTCTAATGTTCAAACATCATTTATTATCCCCATTATTCCAAATTCCAAAGCTTCCACCCCAAACCTAGGAAACTAGTAATTTTCCTCCTTGGCAATTATTTGACCTTTAGCATCAATTTGACAAACTCTAATGGATAGGGCCAATGTGATTAGGCCATTGTGACCCCATGCCAAATTTGGGACATGAGAATTAATCCCATGTTCTGTAATGTCTTAATTAATGATTGTTGTTTACATGCTGATTGCATGATGAAACTGTGTGCATACATAGTGTTTAATTCTGTTGTGCTTGTTGAGTACGAATAGGTATGCACAAGTTTTATTTAACCCTGCATTTCCAAAGAAATTGACTGGGTCTGAGTTTTTCCAATAAGCCCAGTAGTTTGGTTAACATTTCATTCCTTGCACCGGATTGACGGAAGGGGACGTTACAGAGAGAGATTGTAGATTAATGGTTTAGAGAGAGAGAGATATAGGGAGAGAGAATGATGGTTATGGTTTTAGGTAGAAAGAGAGATATATTGGGGTTAAGGGTTTAGAGAAAGAGTGGGTTAGGGGTTGAGAGAGAGAGAGGGAGAGAGAGAGAGATAGAGAGAATAGATGTTAGGCGTTTAGAGAAAGATATAGAAAGAGTGAGATTGGGGGATTTGGGTTTAGAGAGAGAGAGGGAGACTAGAGGTTAGGGGTTTAGAGAAAGAGAGGGAGAGAAAGAGAGAGATTTGTGGTAAGGGGTTTAGGGAGAGAAGAGATTGGTTCTTAATGGTTTAGAGAGAGAGAGATTGATGGTTATCAATTTAGAGAGAGAGAGAGAGAGTAGATATTATGATTTTAGAGGGAGAGAGATAAAGTGAGAGATTTGTGGTTAGGTGTCTAGGGAGAGAGAGAGAGATTAGGATTTAGGGTCTTTGAAGGAGAGAGAGAGAGATATTACGGGTTAGAGGTATAGAGAGAGAGAGAGATTGGAAGTTAGGGGTTAAGGGTTTAGAGAGGGAGAGTGATAGACATAGAGAGAGTGGATATTAGGGGTTTAGAGATAGAGAGAGAGAGTGATTGGAGAGATTGGAGGTTAGGATTTTATATAGAGAGTGAAATATTGGTGGTTTAGAGAAAGAGATGTTGCGGCTTAAGGGTGGAGAGAGAGAGATATATTAGGGGATAGGATTTTAGAGAGAGATATGTTGGGGCTTAAGGGTGGAGAGAGAGAGAGAGAGATAATAGTGGATAGGAGTTTAGAGAGAGAGAGATATTGGGGGTTAGGGGTTTAGAGAGAGAGATATTGGGTTTTGAAGGGATTAGAGGGAGAGAGATGGAGGGAGATTTTTTCTATGGGTATAGAGATAGATAGAGAGAGATTGTAGCTTAGGGGTTTAGAGAGAAAGCGAGAGAGAGATCAGAGCGTATTGGTTTAGAGAGAGAGATACTGGTTATAAGGTGTTTAGAGAGATAGTTAGAGAGAGAAAGAGAGAAATATGGATTGGAGTTTAGGGGTTGAGAGTGAGAGAGAGGTTGGTGGTTAAGGTTTCTGAGAGAGAGAGAGAGAGAGAGAGAGAGAGAAAGAGAGATTGGATATTAGGGATTCAGAGAGGGAAATTGAGAGAGAGAGAAAGAGATTGGAGCTTAGGGGTTTACAGATGGATAAAGAAAGAGACTGGTGGTTAGTGGTTTATAGAGAGAGATATTGGAGTTAGGGGTTTAGAGAGAGAGAGGTAGATGGAGATAAATTGATGGTTAGGGGTTTAGGTAGAATAAGAGAGACAGTGGGGGTTAAGGGTTTAGAGAGAGAGATTGGGGATTAAGGGTTTAGAGATAAAGATAGAAATATTTGGGGTCATGGGTTTAGAGAGAGAGAGAGAGGTGGTTAGGCGTTTAGGGAGAGAGGATAGAGTTTATGGTTTTAGAGACATAGAGAGATTGGTTGCTATGTGTCTAGAGAGAGAGAAAGTGATAGAGATTGTGGGTTAGGGGTTTAGAGATAGAGAGAGAGAAATTAGAGGTTAGGGGTTATGAGCATAAAGATAGATATCTAAATGTGTGGTACTAATCCTGCATTGAACCATTATTTATGTTGCATGTCGCTCATTCCAAAACTTACTTTGGCCATCATAGTTTTGTGCCTTTGACTGAATTCCCATACTAATTCATTAGGAAATTGATTTATTTCTTTCAACTCCGTGATATACTACAAATTTGATTTTGGTTTCCTAAATTCATTGATCAATCCTGCTCTGATTTCTTCCAATGTTTTTTGTGGACTCCCTGTAGGTACTTGTACAAACTTCATAAACCATTCTAGCGCACAACCCCTAAAGGTCGTCAATAATTGTCCCTTCTTAACATCATCATCCTGGACTTGTTGCACTGTCCACAACACTTCACATAAGAACCAGTATTGTTCGGGATCCTCGGTCCCATTAACCTGAAAAAAAGGCATCTTTACATCGTCACCTGCCATCCTTGGTTTCCTACTGGTGTTTGTAGATCCACTACTCTAACTACTGTTCTGACATGCTATCATTGTTACGGAGAAAAACTTCCTATGGCTCGGGGCAGACTAAAACAGACAGATGAATACCATAAAATAACTCAATTCCCAATGCAATGTTATTATAATGAAAATGCTAAGATATGGAGAATAAAACCAACCTTCAACCGGATGTTCGAAGTAGATCCCTATTGGGAGTAAAAAGTATTTTTTCTATTATTTTTGGGAGTAAAAAGTATTTTTTCTATTATTTTTGGGAGTAAAAAGTATTTTTTCTATTATTTTTGGGAGTAAAAAGTATTTTTTCTATTATTTTTACCATGTAACGCGATGTACGTGAGCTACTTAAGTGCATCCTGTGTGTATGACGGCTATAATGGAACCGCAAGCGTATAGGAACAAAAATAGGGAAACTTGGTTCCTGAAGGGAAAATAATGGATCTGAGTCAATACAATGGATATTGAAGGCCAATCAATGCTAATGCTCACAAGGTAGAAAAATATGCTATAACAAATGCCCCCTATTGTGTGAGGTTAGAGAAGGTACTATGATGGCCGAAATACATTATAAATATCAGAAGTGGAGCGATGGAGACACAAATGGAAAACATAGCCTACTCGTCATAATACAATAATATCTCTAAATACATGTTGATACAATACAACAACCTGATACAATGGCCATGATAGGAAGTACATAGTGAATATATGTCATAGGTGGTCACAGCCATGACCCATACAGTAAGATATGGTCTCCTATTGAAAAGGAAACAACTAGTGCAATACTAGAGGTACAAATTGCCGATGTATGAGAAATGGTATCTCATAAGTACAATCACGATCACAAGCAGCATATTGAATGCTACAAAACGTCTGGGGTCTTCTACACAAATCATCTGCAGTGCAAGTCCCATCAAGTGAATAAAGGTGTTGAAGTCAAACCTGATGTGACATCGTATGATTACCGGTAAATGATGTATACCATTAACAAAAGCAAGATAGCCCATGATAATGAAAATGGGCATCAAGGAACAGAGTACAATCATCAAAGTGTGAATAGATGTGTTGAGGTCGAACACTAAGATGAATCCATCGATCAGGGGACATTGATGTATTCCCAAAACTGTCGAAGATGAGAGAACCTACCACTAATGACTGCAAGCCTCAAGGTACTCAACCGAATCTAAGTCTCAATTCCGGAATAAATGAGTTGAAGTCGATGGAATGAAACTCGTTGGAAGGAGGGCATTAAGGCATCCCCCATCAACCAACATGAGGTAACAGCTACGCCAAAATATTTAGAAGAACTCAGATGAACGAACTGACTCAATAAGGATGGCCAACATGCAATAGTCAAGAGATCTGAGGAGTGGCCACCTCTGGTTTCAGGACTTCCTTTGAACAAGAGCATAGCAGATGGATAGACTTAGGTAGCATAGACGCAAGTAATATCACTATGCGATGGAGGAGGCATCAACAAAGGGATCCATAATGATTGGAAGCTTAACCAATCAGTGGAGTAAAATATGAGAAACGAGTACAACTCCTAAGGTATTACTATAGTCCCAAATCATAATGGATGGAGTGGAATGAATGCTCTGTTCAAAGGTGACACAACAACTTCCAACAAAAGGAAGTAAAGATTTTCTCATCCAGCTTTTTGGAATATTTATTTTTTTTTGGTCTTTTTCATATTTGGAAAAGCTTGAAAAAGAATAAAATTTCTTATAGTACAATGGGTGAGGGAACGAGCGTCAAATAGAGAGAAAACTAATCCCAAGCAGTGGAACATACCTATGATCAATCCAAGGAAGCATGTGCAGGATGTCGACACTCGGCGGGGGTGTTCCCTCATGGTAAAGGGTCATCAAATTGCGAAAGGAAAATGAAAGCTCTGCTTGGCTCGAAAGGGAAAGTGCTCAGGAACATGGCTAATTATTGAGTAAGCGGGAGCCGGCACAAGGCTCAAGCGGCAAGTAGGATGATGTCATGCAATCACAACTTGATATACAAATGGGGGAGTCCTTATGGGAGACAGCCATCATAAGACAAAGTAGAGTATGAATATTTATCACAAAGTCATGGCATAACTACGAAGGGCTCTCAATCCTAATGAGAGACAATGGCATGGGAACCAAAAGGCATAAAAGGGCTCTAACTAGGGCACCCATGGCCGGACAAGCCCTACCGCCAAATAACGACACTTCTGTAACAATGTGAAGGTTTCGTGTCGGTTAAAAAGCGGGGTCGCACGTAGGGTTAATGAGAAATGGTCAAAGGTCAAATGCATGATGCAGGTGAAAATGACATCTAACCTACATGGCAGGTGTAAAATATACCTGCTGTAGGCGCGAAACAATAAAAAAATCAACTCTCATTGGAAAAATCTGTTCAAAATGGTACTCCAGGATGACATATTAGTCCAAAACAGCTTAAAATAGTAAAAACTATAGGAAAGTGGGTTTTAAAAACTATAAATAGTAATAAAAAATTACAATTACTATTCCATTTTCACATTTTACGCAAGTAGGATTTTTTTGTTAGTTTTCACCTCAGATTTCAGTTGCTGATTCTAGAAGCCACGGGCATCCTTTTCACGAGCTTTCTGGAGTAGGTTAGTCATCTCATCCTCCTCTTTCAATTCATAGCTTTTATTTCAATTTTTAGTGGTCCAAATTTTTTATTAGCCCATCCCTACATCTCCATGGCACTGTACACAGGCTACAGCTCTGCGAGTCACGGGAAGGGCCTGCTAGATGCTATCAACACTTGTGTTGACCGCGGGTAGATGCCCCTGTCTACTCAGTTTCCTGCGGGTACGGTCATGAAGATAGTTTTTTTAAATGATAAAGGCTAAAAAACTTTTGTTTTGTCTCCAGGATGGTCCTGGAGTGGAGGGAAAGGGAACATGATGTTGTGGATGAGAATGTTCACCAAGATTTGCCTGCGCAACAAGCACTACAAGCGTGTGGTCTCTACAAATTCTGGAGCATTGGGGGTTTAAGGGCCCAAAACCAACTGCTCCATCGATTGATTGATTACTGGGATGTTGACACGCAAAACTTCAACCTGGATGGTCAAACACTCTCACTAGAGATGGATGACATATACTTTATTATTGCAGCGTTGTCCCACCAAGGGGAAGTTGCTAGTCTTTGATCTCACACTGTAGGTGGTGGGATCACCATTACTAACTATATCGACAAGTACTACATTCCTGATACCCAAAATGTGGGAATCCAGATACCCATTGGGGCCATTGTGAGCTTGAGCATGAAGATAGTAGTGCTCACCCTCGTGAGGATAATAGGTTTAGCATCTTTACATTAGGCTTCAAGGCCAGTGATGTTCTACGCAGTAGAGTGCATGAGGCCTATAGTGTATGATTGGTGCACAATGTTATTGTTGTCTATGAAGACCCAGTTAACGGAGTGTAAGTGTGGCCAGGAAAAGAACTTCGAGTATGGAAGTATACTCTATAGTTTGCTCGAGAGAGAGTTCTGGGGCTTAGTCTAGGGGTTGAAGTCCTTTCACATAGTCTCTGTGATCCAGCCCTGACCCGATGGGTTGAAGTATTCACATGACAGGGTGGTGGCCGACAGGCATCACCATATTCAGCTGAGTTCTTCCACTGGTGGGATCGACAGGTCATCGCCATCGATGACTACCCATATGCGGGGATAGACTACTGGGGCGACCGCAACATGCCGCTCCCTCTAGGGGCCGCATTCAGAGACATCGATACGTTACTCTTTTTATGTTTTGTGTATTTAATTTGTTGGATTTTTTATTATAATGGAAAATGAAAAACCTTTTTGGTGTAGTATCACATATTGATATTCCACTGTTTGCTCGCAGATGTTGGTCTGCAAAGACCAGAGGGCTACCCGAGACATCATCGTCAAGGTAGGGGTGGAGAGGTGGTTGGTGCTACAGCACAGCGCACACTAGAGACAGTGCGGGTAAACCTGACCCACATGACTACCAGAGTACCCATGATTGAGGTGGAGCATCTGCCAAAGGCGATGCAACGACACATGGTAGGAGTACCGGGCACCTGGGTGTGATTACTGTGACGCATAGCCAATGCAGTACATTACTATGTTCAGACGCATCCTACCGAGGCAGCTAGGCCTCCCTGTGGGGATTATATATCTCAGAGTCCCATATTTTTGTATCGATTATGTATATTTTTTAGAGCTACGGGCTCCAGTTTTGTACTGTGACACTACATTTTGGACTTATTATTTATAAAAGACTATGATTCTCCAGTTCTACTATATGTGTATAAACAAATGTGTGAATGAGTGTTTATTTGTGTGCTTCTTTATTGATGTGACAAATTCCAATCTAGCACATAATTAGCATATGCATCAGATACATGATTAAAACATCTTGGAACATGAATGTATGTAATGGAAACAAAATGAAACTCCAAGAGTCTTACCCTTAAGAACCTCCATAGTAATGTAGTATCCCTTACGCGATACCAGCCATTCAATTGAGACACAACCAGTTGTGGATCTAGGAGGACTTCTAAAGACTAGATACCATGCGAAATGGAATCCCGAAGTAGCTCAACTACGACACTATACTCAGCCACATTGTTGGATGTAGGACCGAGATAGGCACCTCCTGAAGACACAATCTAAGTCAAGTGAATAAATAACCCATGCAGCAGAAGCAAGTCACTACATATGACGACTAGTACCATCCGTGAATCCCAAGAACACAAGAGATTCCACTGACATCTTTCAACCAAACATAAGCGAATCAACAGATCCGAAGAACCAAAATAAATCTAAACTATGTAAAAGAACAACTATATAATAGTATACAAAAGTATTAGCTTGAGCTAGAATCTCAAGCGTAATACCGCTTGAGGTAGAGCCCATTTCCAAGCTCCTTCAATGCATTCCCCTCATAGTATTCCAATTCGTAGGCTCCTTTCTCAAGGACACGCCTCACTATGTAAGGCTCGTGCCACATGGGGTTAAACTTGCCTGCCCCCAGGGGTTCTTTAGCTTGGTCATACAAGAGGACCAAGTCACCTTCAGCATACTTCCGGGGATGGACAGACCTATCATACTGAACCTTAACACGATGTTTGTTGGCATCTATAGCCATGACAGCATCTCGACTCTGCTCGTCAAGCTGCTCAAGGTGGATCAAACGTTGCTCAACATCTGACGTATCAAGCAGGAGTTATATGGCTATTTTCAATGAAGGGATTTTGCATTCAATTGGAAATATAGACTCCACACCATGTACTAGCTGAAATGGTGAGAAACCGGTGGCAGTCTTAACTACGGTTTGATATGCCCGCAAAGCAGGATATAACATAATGTGCCAGTTGCTCTTACTTTGCTGGATGGTACGTTGGAGAATGGTCTATAAGGACTTATTAACTACCTTGACCTGACCATTTTCTTGGCGGTAGTAAGAAATGAATGATCTTGACGAAACCCAAGCTTGAGTGACAAATTTGCCATCATTTTGTTCTGAAAGTGACTGCCATGGTCAGTCACAATCTCTTTCGAGATATCGAATGAGCGATAATCTGATTGAACAGGAAGTGGGCTGCAGTAGCACCGTCAGCTTTTATGGTCGGCATGGCCTCATCCCATTTGGAAAAGTAGTCCACGGCCACAATGATATGGTGATGCCCCCTAGTCGAAGCTGGTTTACAATCCATGAGATCCACCCCCCACTTGGTGAAGGGACTCACAGTGAGGACCAGATGAAGGGGCACAGGATGCGAGTGTATATTTCAAGAAAACACCTAGCAAGGGTGACATCTCTTCATGGCATTCATACAATATTTAAAGATCGAAGGCCAGAAGTAACCAGCTCACATGATACGTTGGGTTTTCACAAGCCTAGATAACTGACCACCACATGCCCCACCGTGGTAGTCATTCAGCACTAACTCCGCTTCTTCATGAGTCAAACAACGATGGAGGATAGAATCCTTTCCCTGACAATACAAAATGTCATTGACGATGACATAATCTTTAGCGTGATGTCTCACACGATGTCGTTCATCCCGTGAATAGTGCGAAGGGAACTTCAGAGTTTGTAGGTATAAAATGATATTCCCATACCAAAGGTCCACTGACGAGATAAGAAATAAGTGCTCATACACAAAGGAATCTTCATGGACTATGTCCTCATCAAGTCGTGGAAAATCCGACATGGGCTTAGCGAAAACCAAGGATTTCACTGACTTTGCCGACGCAAAATTGAGATCAAACTCCTGAAGAATGAAAATCCATTTATTATACTTCCCCCCAGTTAGACGCCGTGACAACATGAACTGAAATGGATTGATGTGTGCTATGGCAATGGTTTTTCTAATTATAATGTAATGCCATAAACGTTGGACTACATGAACAGTCTCAAGTGCCAACTTCTCCACATGAGTGTATTTCAACTCACTATCTACTAAATTTCAACTAAGATAATAGACGAAATGCTCTTAGAGTGCAACGTCTACCTGAACTAAGGTCATGCCAATCGTCTCAAGAGACATGGCCACATAAAGCAAGAAATATCTAGCAAAGTCGGGTGGACTAAGCAGAGGGGACGATACCAAAGCTTTCTTAAAAACATCGAAAGACTGTTGGGCTCGCTCATCCCAGATAAACGGTGTGTCTTTCTTCAAAAGTCGTGCGAAACCTTTGGGAAGACTGGCATAATTCACTATAAAATTTCATAGAAAAGTGGCTCTCCCTTGGAGGCTCTGAAGTTGAATTAAGTTATGTGGGGGAGGAAATTGAAGTATTGCCTCAACCTTAAGAGGATCGACTCTTCTACCCTCTTGTGAAACTACGAACCCTAAAAGATGACCCATTTTCACAACAAAGATGCACTTGTTGGGGTTCAAACGAATCTTGTAATACCGACATCTTTCAAAAATGAGGCAGAGGTGCTTGGGGTGGTCTACTCTCTTATGAGAATGGCCAGCAAGATCATCCAAGTAAGCCTCCACTATACGCTTAAGGTCATGAAACGCGTAGGTCATGGAATGCTAAAACGTGGCTCCAGCGTTATTAAGGCCAAAGGCCATCTTCCAGTACGCAAATGTACCCCAAGGACATATAAAAGTAGTTTTATGTTGATCCTCAAGCTTAATTTGGATCTGGTTATATCCTGAGAAACCATCCATAAACGAAAAAACCTCGCTTCCCGCACAAGCATCCAAGATATGATCTATGAATGGAGTGGGAAAGTTATCTTTCGGACATGCTCGGTTCAGATCTCTGAAATCTGTGCATACACAGATGGTTCCCTGCTACTTATCCATAGGAACAGGATTTGACACCTATTCGGTAAGGGGAACCGGGTAGATGAAACCAGCTTTAAGTAGTTTCTCTACCTCTGCCTTAATCGTGGATGCCTTCCTAGGATTCATAGCACGAAGTCATTGTCGAACTGGATTAGCATTAGGATATGTCTTAATATCATGTTCGATAATGCTAGGGTCTATTCCTGGCATCTCCTCATATGACCAGGCGAAAACATCCTGAAATTCCTTGAACAACTCGGTGTATATGCGGATCTCATCAGGAGAACAATTAGCACCGATATAAACGTTCTCTATCTTTTCGGGCATGCAAGAGATGTTGATCGGTATGGTTGGAGAGATATTAGCCATATTCCCCTCCACGTAAATCCCATGTGAGTCCAAAGGAGCCACAGGGTGACCAACCTTCTCTGCAAGAGTTGTCCTAAACTCTTCTTGCTCAAGAAGATCGAGGTTAGGAAGAAAATAAGAGCGATGATACAAATCTTCCCAAGGCCTCTCACTACCACACATGGACTCAATGATGGCTTCATTGGAAGGCAAAGTACTATCAAGACAATCGTGCGAGCAAGACGAGTCAGCTTCCCATGCTGGAAACATAATGGGATCTTCCTCTTCTGTCCGTGAAGAGGAGGGATCCAGCTCTGTGGTGCCTTGTTGAATTTCACGATATGCAAGATCAGCTGCAGATAATGGCATAACCATTCCAATGTGTGAAATGTCTCTAGACGGGGCATTCGTAGAAGGTAAAGTCCATGAATCATTAAAATACGAGGTCCAAAAAGGTACATTACTTAAAGACGATGGCGCACTATTAGAAACGGTTCCAATAAAGGAAATTGATGCAACAAAGTCAAATGATCCCATCAAGGATGGATACAATCCTACACCAATGTTCCTAGTTGTCGGCTCAGAATCTTTGATCTGGGGAACAACAGTTCCCAACGATGCTACAAAATTAGAATTAGGGAAGTCTAGTTGATCGACCGTCACAATTATGCCTTCATGAGGAAAGCAAATAACTCTAAACACAGAGGACACGATCGCTTTCATTGCGTAGATCCAATTCCTACCCAGAAGAAGGTTGTAGTTGATGGGCGCATCAACCACCTCAACTTCAATAGGCACGGATTTCCCACCCAAGTGAGCTTCAAGGGAAGGGAGAATACCATGCGGCCTAAATGATTGACCATCGAACGCAGTAAGCATGGTCATAGGTTTTGACAAGGGAGGAGAGCCAAGAGCTTTCCAACAATCCAATGACATTATTGAGGTGGAAGCACCTTCGTCAACCACTGTACATTTAGCGAATTTATCTAAGCACCTCACATGGACTTGAAATCCACATGATAAGGCAAGCGAGGCTGGATATCAGTAGTGTCGAATTTAATGATGCTAGGGATACTCTCATCTTGAATTCCCAAAGCAGATAAAAGGGAGTTCCTCTGTGAAGGACATGCTTGTAAAACCTCAAGAGCCTACATGGCACACAAAGTTTGGCCCAAATATTCTACAATGGAGTAGTTCTGGGAGGCTCGGGCATTGGGATTGTGCACTGAGCGCTTAAGAACACCTTTCGGTATCCACAGCATAATAGTGGGCTTCTCGATATGCAGAGAAGAGTCAGGAGGAGGAGGAGGCTCATTCCCCATATTTGGTTGTGGTGCACCATAATCTCGTTGACGAGTAGCAACACTAACCTGATATTGGACCATGTTCATGCATCCATAGCCACCGGCATGAGAAGAGGACGTCGTAGTTTCATTAGTCCCATAACCAATAGTAGGAGAATTTGAAGCCATATTCTGATGATGCGGAAGGGGATCTTTCAACACAGCTGGGCTCTGTGCAAGATGCTTCGATGCTTCTTCAATTCGAGGACACAAGTGAGTAAGGTGATCCTCCCCACAAAGTTTGCAAGGGAATTTCACCTTACGCCTCGGCTTACAGTCCCCACCAGCATTTCCACCATCCCGAGGATGGTTGGCATTTGCTTTTCTAGGAGTATTCTATCACTTCCATTATTCCCATTATTCCCACCCTTACGATTGTTTCTCCCCTTCTTATTTCCATCAAGTTGCTGGTTACCCGATGGGTTCACCGACTGTATAGAATGGACATCAGACGATTGGGTGGGAGTGGACGAGGCATGAGCCTGCCGGGGGTAGATTGGCTAATAGAAAAATTTTGCATTTGATTTGTAACCAATTCTATGGGTTGAGTACTCCTGGATCCAACAATGCCATCAGCATGTGGTCCAGGAATAGGCTTGGGCTCATGACATCAACGTGTTGCATCAGGAATAATATCGTACAGGATACCGGATTGAGCATAGAGTAAATCTAGCTGCTGGGATTTGAATATAGCTTGCTCTTCAGTCATAATGTCGGACACCGAAATGTCCTTAGATATGTAGGGAAGCAAAGACTTGAGGAACCATTCCAACAGAAAGTCTGGAGGAATGTTGGATTTCACTAGCCTCTTCCATCGATGCCACTCTTGAATGTGATCAGATATGTGCGTGGCCTTGTTTTGGGGGAAGGTAGATAAAAGTTCAGTGCCAGTATCGTACGAACCGGAAACTAAAAGTGATCTAAGAAAACCAAGGCTATCTCACTAAAACCCCTGTAAGTGCCCCCAGGAAACTCAACATACCATTTCACGGCTGCCCCCGTGAGGGTGCGTTGAAATAGTCTCAAACGGATGTAGTCATGATTCAATGAATTCGAGGAGCCCCAAAGGTGAAAAGTAGTAACATGATCACCCGGATCCTCACCATTCTTCCCTTCGAACTTCGGAATGTCAGAAGGGAGCTTGGTAGGGACAGGAGGCCAAGAAGGATCGTGACACATTGGATCATTCGTGAGCTTTGAAAGATCTGGTAGATTCAAATGAGCAAGAAACAGGAATTGTGGCTGTGCTACTAGATGAAAAGCTCCCAAAAGAGGCTGACCTTGCGGACCAAAAGGATGATATGAACCATGAACATGACCATAGGGCTAATAACCGCCTCCACCTTGACCCATGTAAGGGTACAAAGGTATATATGTTTTGTAAGCACCATAGTGAGGAGGTTTGTAATAAGGGCCAAAATCGGCTGCATTATAATGAGGGTTACCACCATAATTATGGGGCATATAAGTGCTAGTCATAGCAGGAACAGTCGAGTAATGACCATGAGTAAGGGGTATGTTCCCACCTCCTATGTTAGGAGGGACATGTACGTTAGCAAACATGGTCGTAGTCACAGGTATATGCGTAGAAACATGCGGGTTAAATTGTGGAATATGAGCCGTGTTATGAGAAGTATTCCCACTAAACTGAGGAGTAGTCGTGGGAGGTGGTCCTCCCCCAAGAGTTGTCGTAGCCGAGGGGATATGACCAGACCTAAATTGAAATGGAGCAGAAAAGGGTGCACCGCCCCCGGAGGGAGAAGTGCCCCCAGCACCAAGGCTAGTGTTAGCTTGACTACCAGACGAAGTGGATGTAACATTTGAATTTACGACTGGGCATACCCACTGAAAATGGATTAGTGGTCGAAGGGTTGGTTGTATCATTAAGATCTAGCATCCCATATCGGAAACCATGTGAGTGTGTACCATAAGATGGGTTTGACTTCAGGGGTAGGTTCGACCCAAAATCCATAGGAGTGATGTGTGAGGGTGAACCTTCCTCTCCAACCTCTCTAGGAGTGGAAGGAACGGTTTGTCCATCGACATTACCCGATGAAGTCATGGGAATTCCTCCCATAGTTACAGATGCAAAATTCATAATGTAATCTTGAAGCTCGTCAAAAGTTTCAAAAGGATCGAGAGGGATCCTCCGACGCCTCTTATAAAAAGGACGTGCTACCTCGTCGGCTGGTAGACCAGCCAAAAGACGAGACCGATGGAGAGGTGGATCTTGCTCCACGATAACTCCCAAAGAATCAAAAAGTCTAAACACCTCCTAACGACCAACTAATGATCAAAGATCACACGCCTAAGAAGACTACCACCAAATGCACATAAACAGGACTGGCTCAAGGGACCTCCCGACACTACAGCCGGTATGTCTCGCCTAGTAGAGGCTTGAGAATCCCAAACTATAACCGGAGGTAACATAATCAATTATAAGGGCTCCCAGACTTCACTGCGTGCACAAGGTAAAATCCCTATACAACAGGAAACTGTGTTGTCCAACCCCTATTTGACTCAGGACAATCGCAAAATAACCGCAACGAATGCCCTATGTGATACCTAAGGTAAAGCAACTAAGGTCACCATGATATAACCAATGCTCAGGAGGACAATTGTAGGTGGGATCTGTCGTATGGGCACGATAACTAAGCCTAAAACTCAAGAGGTTCAAATCCCCCAAGAGCCCTCATACACGAACAGATCCTGGAAATATATCCCATGTTCATCTAGTATTGGAGGGCTATCTCCACAACCAACCTCCCGTGACCTCGTGCTTAACTCTGGTTTTAGAAGAGCTTCCTGCGAACACTGATGTATACCATGGGTTTCACCACTCCCTGTTCAGACACATAATGTTGGTTCAATAGTCTTGGATTGTTAACTCACAATGATCTATTCCAAGACTCTAAACCTAAGCTAGTTGGTGCACCCTATCGAAGAGAAAATCGTTTCTAATCAATTTTAAGATTAAGCGTTAATTTTAATGGCTGTAATTACTCAAAGGATATGGTCGTGAAACTAATGATGTATAAGACTCAATGGTATGCACAATTGAAAAACACTAGACTCATCTATTCAATAAAAGAGCATGCCACTAATATGACAATCAATCCAATGGTTCGATATAAAATGCAATCTCTTTTAAAATTTCAATGCACAAGCAAGTCCCAGATGAAATCACAAGCACTCTGATGCAAAATGCAGAACGTAAAGCAAATATTTTTGTATTTTCGCTTATAAATGGAAGGAAAATGAAAAACAATGTTTTTGTATTTTTTCAATATAAATGGAAATGAAAAAATGCAAGCAAAATCTAACTATTCAGTAAAGAAATGCAGAGCATATCAAGTAGACAACCCAGCAAATCCCAAACAGTAAAACTCAGCCAAGCTAATGAGCTATAAAAAAAAAATTGGTCAGAAACCAAAAAGCTCAAAAACTAAAGAAAGAGGAGTTTCCGGTCACGAACAGAGCATGGAATAGTCGGGAAACAGGCCAACTAAGACTCAGGAACACTCAGAACCAACCCATCAACAACCCAAGGTCAAAATTCAAGCAATCTTGGAGTTATACGCGACTGTTCATAGAACCGTAGTGGGTAGACGTAGGAAAAACTAGGTTGACCCGTGTATAGGGAAACGAAAATGACCCCAAAAAAAGCTAGTTTTCCAATGTAAATCCCAATGGCCAATCAATGACATAGAAGCTCAACAAAGAGCAACTCAAAAGAAGGACAAATGCCTAAAAATCCCCAAAATGGAGGTTCCTCCCCAATGGAGACTCCATTTTTGTTACGGAGAAAAACTTCCTATGGCTCGGGGTAGACCACAATAGACAGATGACTACCATAAAATAACTCAATTCCCAATGCAATGCTATTATAATGAAAATGCTAAGATATGGAGAATAAAACCAACCTTCAACTGGATGTTTGAAGTAGATCCCTATTGAGCTTTCAATCTCTACACTTGAACCTGCAGATAGTCTCAACAACAAATACAAGCAAGTGCATATAATATGTGAAATATATTAGCATAATCAATAACATGATCTATGCCATCATAAGCAAATGCAACCCAATTTAATTTAAACAACATTCAAAACATCAATTGGACGAGAAAATGAGTATTTCCATTAATTAATAACAAGAAGTACATGATACGACCTCTTGCCGGCAACCAATCTGAACCAAGAACTAGGTCTCTCCACTTGTGCCTCCACCACTTCAATCCCCCATGCGATGGAAAACTCAAACTATGAAAGGAGTTTGGTAGGTGAGCATAAGGATTTCACATGTTGGCAGGTGGTTTGGTGAGTCAGCATCGCAACATCGCGGATGCTCCACAAGGTTAAAGATACTGCGGAAGGCGAAAAGCAGCGTGCAAGGCGACAAGTACTTTTTGTAGTTTTGGGTCATTTGGACCACATCATATGTATTTTGGGTCATTTGGACCATGTCATAGGTAGTTTGGGTCATTTTGACCGCATTATGTGGGATTTTGGGTTAATTGTTGTAAAGTTTGTTAAGAAGTAGTTAGGCGGTTTCCTAAGTGAACAACAAGTGTAAAGGCGCAAGTCTATAAATAGATGTAGGTTTGTAAGTGTTGAGATATCTTTTTGGAGAAGTTGTAAAAACTTAATATCCGAGAGATATTGATCCGAAGAGGAAGACTGGGTATTTTGTTCTATCTGTGTTTTGCGGAGATAATATGATGTGACAGAGCTTTTGAGCAAAACCTTTGTGTTGTTCCATCTCTTTGTGGTAAATGCATTGTGCGATATGAATTTGTGAATGATGCGATGTTTCCTTGCTATGATTAATGCTTTACTATTATATCTGTTGCATAATTATGGTTTTGACAATAATGATACCTGTTGAATAATGTCGCAATTATGCCTAATGTCTGAGTTGAATGCTTAGATCTATTTCTGAATGTCGCAATAAGTTGATTAGTTGATGCACAAGCATCCTCCTTCATTCGGCAGAAACATGGTTCCATCAACTCTCCCTTGAACATCTCAGGTGAGACCTCATCTACTCCACAGTTGTTGATGGATAGGGTAAAACTTGTCCGGGTCGATGCTTAGGGAGATCATGGTGGGTTTGGTGTTGACAGTGTTGGGAACCCCTATCAACTAGGTTTGTGTCAACAAAAGGTTCTGTTGCCGGGACCATAGCACGAAGTGAAAGGAGGATATGTTGTGGCATCTGACGAGACCGGAGATCCAAGATTGGTTCGACCAAAAGCTGCGAGGTTTCGCTAAAAAATAAAATAAGAACCCTCGGTTGTCGACAGATTAGTGGTTGGCGAAGTACATTCACAAGGATCCACACAAATATTTTTTCTGCGAGTTCCCAATCATCCTCTATGAGTGGTTAGAAAAATTGACCTTCCAGAAAAGGAACTTCCAAGGTGGTGTGCCGACAGCCTAGATCCCAGAACTAATCCAATAGCTACAAGAAGTCGACAACAAAGCGTTGCGGGCTGTTGAGGTTTGCGTCAACAGTATACTAGAAGGCTACATCATTGATTTTGCGGTTCATACGAACAAGTCTTATAGTGAGGCAGAAAGGGAGTTCTTCAACGGGCCAAGGGGAAGGTTTCTGTTGTCGCTACAGTTATCCATTAAAATGCTCCGTTTGTGAGAAGGGCATACTGAAGATGCACCTAGACCAGTTAAAACCCTCGTGGGCGGAGGCCATGGATACCGCGATGGTAGGGGGGCGGTACATGGAAAGAGAAGGGGTAGATGGGTGCAGGTCCTGACGTGACTGTGAAAGAGGCCGAGGAAGAGAGTGGTCTTACAAGGGGAGGAGCAAGGTTTCGACAAGAAAAGAGGCAGAGGAGAGGAGAAGGTCCTACTACGATCAAAACGTAAGGCCGCGAAGGAATACCTCACAGGACAAAGTGACCTCATAGTCCCAACAAGGACAACCAGGCTACACCCATGATAGAGGCAGGACCAAACCCCAGCAGCAACTTACCCATGCCTCCGCTCACTATCTCTCAACTAGTAAGAAATACAACTTTGACACCACCGTGTTCATCAGGTCAACAGAATTTAATTGCTAGTAGCTCAGCGACTGTAGGAAGGAAGCCCAGGAGACGGGAAAAGATGTAAAGTTACTGTTGTTCCACAGAAATGGAACTGATAATCCTCAGTAGTACTGGTTCTTATGCGAAGCAGTATGGACTGTGAAGCAAATTGCTGATGATAATGCCAAGAAAGGACAATTAGCGACAACCCTTCAGGTCACGAATTAGACTGGTTCATGAAGTTCATGCAGGTTCCTGTAGGCGCTCCAGAAAAGATGTTGGATGAAGTTCGAGCTGGATTGATTGCTGAGTTCAAAAAACCAAAATCTGAAGCGCAGTATATTATAGAACTAAAAGAGATTAAGCAGTACCCCAATGAAACTATGTGGGATTTTGACCAGCGGTTCAAAACACTGATGACAAGGGTCAGCTTCGACATGAGCACTATCTAGCACAAAGAATGGTTCATTGCGGCATTACTCCCACACATCCAACTACCACTGATGCAACAAAAAATTACAACGCCGAGTGAAGCCCTAGAAATTGCAATGTGGTTAGAAGCTTCGTCGATTGGTGAGACCTAGCTGGTATGTCGCAGATTCAGACGTAGCTAGTTAATTTGACTATACAGCTGACCTTAAGAAGGGAAAAGAACAACGTGAAGTATGGTGTACGCAATGTCGTGGAGAGGGGCATACTAAGGATAATTGTCCAGACTTCCACAATTATCTGGTTTCAGGAGCACCGAATCCACTGAGTGGTGGCGATATGCCATGGTGTCACATCTGTCAAGTATATGGGCACCGCCATGAGGAGTGTCAATACATGCAGAAGATGGTCACAAAACCGCTGAATCTGTATTATACATTCTGAAGTCTGTGGGACATGAAGACAAGGATTGTCGAGCGTATGGGTTACTTCATGAACAAACGTACGATGCATTCTACGTGAAGGATGACCAGTGTGATGTACAACAACCGTAACCGCAGCCATAGTTAGCTTAGCCGCTACCTCAACCGCAGGTACAGTTTGTATCACAACAGCGACCACAACAGTTTATGCCACAATATGCTCCGATGCAAATGGCTCCACAACAGCCACAGTACGTTCAAAAGCCACAATACGTGCAACAAGGGCAAGGTGTGCCACTGCAACTGAATCCTATGCAGCAGCAGTTCAATCTGCCGCAGTACCAGTAGCAAGGAGGATTTCGGGGAGGATGCGGTGGAGGTTTTGGTCACGGAGGAGGACAAGGGGGTCGAGGACCTGTTCAGTGTTATCACTGCAGGGTGTCGAGACACTACCAGCGATATTTCCCACAATTGCAGACACAGTGTACATTTTGTTTTGTTGCTAATCACACTGTTGAAAACTGTTCGCAGTTGATTGCGCGATGGCAAGCGAGAAATGTTCCGCAACTGCAAAACTAGAATCAGGTGCAGCAACCCTTGCAGAATCAAGTGCAGCAACCAGCGTAGAACCAGAACCAGCGTCCAAATCAGAATTCCAACTAGAATGTAAATCAACCTAGAAATCTGCCACTGAACTAGACTCAGGGTGCGACTATTGCGACAATTTTTGCGGAGCCAAGGACATAAGATGCTGCTATCACAATTATCACTCATGGAGGTGCGACAACAGGTGAATATGGTCCACATCCACTCATTCGGTTAGCAGGACAGAAGAAGGTGTCGTTTGACATTGATTCCAAGTGGGATGCATTCTTTTAGGTGCGTCGTGCGATAGAAAAATATCCCGGTAAGGCTATTATTTATGATATGCCTCCTATTTTTTATGCCACTTCAGAGGCAGGTCCATCGCGATAGTTTTGGACCTTGAAAATTTTTTTTGAGAGTTGTTTATCTCTGGCAAGGGATCCTGATGCTCTTTCCGAGATCGAGGGACTGTTGCAGCGACCAGCCAGGGGACAGCAAGAGTCCGCGTTAAACTCCTTACAACAACGGAAGACTGGTAAGGAGATGCACATGAACATTCAAATTGGAGACTACGAAGATGATTCAGTTATTATGGATCTTGGTTCGGATGTCAACATCTTAACCAAGCAGGCCTAGTAGAAAAATGGGGAGTCCCATGCTAAGCTGGCCTCCCGTATAGCTCCGGCTGATTAATTAGGCCAAGGTGACACCGATTGGGAGAGTTCCACGCCTGGTTATGGACATTGGGGGAATGAAGACATACGTTGATTTCGATGTGATCGAGGTAGTTGAAGGGGGAAGCTCCTATCCTACATTATTGGGGATTGGATGGGCTAACGACAGTGCAACAATAATCAAATTTAAGAAGCGGATGATGAATTTTGAAAACCTCAACCTTAGAGTCATAGCTCCATTGGACCCAGCTGAAGGACACAGGTATATTGAACCAGTAAAGGATGAAGTTACCAACAGATGGGACCATGCATACAATATTTCAGAATATTATATTCATCCGACTGCCGACGACGAGCTTGGGTGGTGCAGTTTCCGCTCTGTGTCTTCTAACTCTGATGACGCTCTGAAGAATTGGCAGAATCACTTGCATGAAGTGTCACTCCACAAGTGTGGGCTAGTCACGCAGTCATTATGCCATGTTTCAACTGAAACTGTTACACTGCCCGTATATGAAGGGTTTCCTGGCTTGTCTGATTTTCTCATAGCATTCAAGGAAAAGGTTTCAGAACCACAATGATTGCTGGCATTGGAGGAAGCACTGAAGGCTGCTCTACCACGTTGGTGGGAAACACATAAGAAGTCGATTGATGGTTGGTCCCAGTGTAAGAGATTGATGATTGTTCGCTTTGGTGACACCAAATTTTACCACACAGGGAAATACGATGGACGGAAGGTCCCTGGTATTCATTTGATGGAATGTCAGATGTTGTGGGCATCGCAGCCAAAGGATGAGTGGGTCCATGGCTTTGTCCATACTCTGGACGAGATGCCATGATCATGGTATAATGTAGCTGAATTGCGAGGAGAAATTACCATGTGGTTGGAGTTGACAGTTGTTTTACTCATACGTTCAGATTTGTAGATGCCAACTAGGATGTCCATAATTCTTTACAGCTCATCCATAATGTGGTTCTGAAGGTTGTTCCAGTGGCATATCCTGCGGATCCCCATACACACTACAAGATGCAGTCCATCATGGAATGTTATAATATAACTGGTGGGCCAAAAGATGGTGATGATCCGTGGAATGTCAATATTCTGGAATCAGAAGGAATTCGCGATGTTGTAGCACCTGATGCACCTACTGATCCGATCAGTCAGGCGTTGAAGCTCCAAAAGGTCAATATTGGGACAGAGGACAGTCCCAAGTTCACGAATTTTGGGGACTATTGGGATGATTAGATGATGGGGAAGGTCACAAACTTGTTGCATGAATTCCAAGACTTGTTCCCTACAAATTTTTCTGAGATGAAGCGAATATTGGGGGATTTGGGTGAGATGAAGATCCTGTTGAAACCAGATGCAAAACCGATAAGGAAGCGACCATATCGACTGAATCCGTGCCATAAGGAGGAGGTCAAAGTAGAACTTGACTGCATGTTGGATGCTGGCATTATTGAATCGGTTAAGGAATCTGATTGGATCAGTCCTATGGTGGTGCAGGACAAGAAGACTGAGGAGGTGCGCATTTGTGTCGATTTGCGGAAGTTGAATGATGCATGTTTGCATGATCCATTTCCTACCCCCTTCACTGATGAAGTGCTGGAAGGTGTGGGTGGCCAAGAGATGTATTCTTTCACAGATGGGTTCTCTAGCTATCATCAGTTCAGAATCACGAAAGAAAACCGCCACAAGAAAACTTTCATGACAGAATGGGGTTGTTTTCAATACACAATGATGCCATTTAGACTGAAGAATGTACCTGCAATATTCTCGCAGGTCGTTGTTGCGGCTTTCAGGGATTTCATCCAAAAAACTTTGCAAGTGTACATAGATGACTGGACAATCTACGACTTGATTAGCAATCATCTGGAAAATCTGTGATTGATGTTGGAGCACTGTTGACAGCATTATATATCGTTGAACTTGAAAAAGTGCATTTTTTGTGTACCATTTGGCATCTTACTAGGTCACATTGTGTGGAAGCAGAGATTGTTAGTTGACCCAGCAAAGATTGCGCTCATTCTGAGCTTACAATTGCCGATGAATGTCAAGCAGTTCAGAGCGACATTGCGACACACTGGATATTATCGCAAGTTCATTAGGGGTTATGTAGCAATCATGACCCCTATGGAGAAGTTATTGAAGAAAGATGTGGTATTTCAATGGAGCCCTGAATGTCAAGTTAGTTTTGAGACGTTGAAGGCCAAGATGGCTTCGGCGTCGATACTGGTATTTATGAACTAGAGCAAGGAATTCTATGTCCACGTCGATGCATCATTGATAGCGCTGGGAGTAGTGCTCGCGCAACTAGGGGAAGGGGATCTGGATCACCCCATTGCTTTCACAGGTTGGAATTTTTCGTCCACAGAGAGAAACTATACAACAACAGAGAGGGAAGGTCTTGCGATTGTATATGCGCTGCAAAAGTTCAGCCATTACCTATTAGGAGGTCACTTTAAGATGTTCACAGACCACTCTGCATTGAAATATCTGGTCAATAATCCTGTGTTGGGGGGGAAGATATGTCGCTGGCTACTTCTTTTTCAGGATTTTGATTTTGAGGTGATTGTAAAGCCAGTATGTTTGAACGCAGGACTAGACCATCTGTCGTGGATTGAGACAGGAGAGGAACCCACTAACATTGAAGACGGGTTTCCTGATGCGCAACTATTTAAGGTTGAAGTAGATAATGGCTACTATGAAGAAATCATTTAGTTTTTGGTCACAGGTACCGCACCGGAGGGATTCACCACCAGTCAGAAGAAGCAGCTGGCGGTCAAGGCTGCAGATTTCTAGCTCATTGCAGGGCAATTGTACAAACTGGGATCAGAAGAGATCTTGAGGTGTTTCATCCTACCTCATGAGCAAGGGAAGATCTTGTTGGAATCACATGCAGGGGTAGATGGTGGGAACTATGGAGGTCGTGCGACTGCCAGAAAAGTGCTTCGCGCAGGGCTATGGTGGCCGATGCTTCACAATGATGCAACAGATTATGCACGGACCTGCGATGTCTGTTAAAGAACTGGGAAACCCTCTAGGAGGGATGAGATGCCATTGAAGCCTCAAGTTACATTGTAGCCATTTGATAAATGGGTAGTGGATTTCATGGGCCCTATCAACCCACCTGGGAAGCGCACTAGTGAAAGATACGTCATCACGACGACAGATTATTTGACAAGATGGGCGGAGGCTGCACCAGTCATAGATTGCTCCACTGCAACAGTAGCGCATTTCTTGTTTCAAAACATCATCACTCGGTTTGGCTTCCCAAAGGTATTGATGAGTGATCAGGGCAGTCATTTTATCAATCGCATTGACAGCAGATCTGCAAATACAGCATAAGAAGAGTACGCCATATCATCCGCATGAAAATGGCACAGTGGAAGCTTTCAACAAGGTCTTGGAACATGCACTGACAAAAGTTTGTAATGTGACCCGCGATGAATGGGACCTGAAAAATTCCAGCCGTCTTATGGGCATATCGCACCACTTGTAAAAGATTAACGGGGCAGACACAATTTAAGTTGGTGTATGGACAAGAAGCAATTATGCCTATGGAGTACATCGTTCCGAGTCTGCGCATCACGGCGGAAACATGTATGGATGATGAAGCAGAATTAGGAGAACGTTTGGCATAACTAGTGCAGCTGGAGGAAGATCTCTTTATCGTAGGTTTCACTAGAGCATGCAGAAGGATCAGCAAAATGCTTGACATGATCTCCATATCAAGAACAAACAGTTTCAACAAGGTGACTTGGTGGTGTTGTATGACAACAAGTTTATGAAGCATCTAGGACAATTCCAGATGTGTTGGCTCGGTCCATATTGCATCAGTGGCATAAATTCAGGAGGAGCTGTACAGTTGCAACAGTTAGATGGATCAATGCTCCCAAAGTTGGTAAATTGTAGCAGGTTGAAGACCTACAGGTCGAGCTTGGTGCAGAGCAATGCCTAAGTCACATCACACACACACAAAAAAATGTGGGATGCTTGGTGGCAGGATGACGCACCTACAGGGACAGAATGCACAAGCAGGAGTGCTTGTGTCACAGTTTGGGAGCAGGGTAGCGACAGTGGTAGCGTCGTGACTAGGTCAAATTGGTAATAAATGTAGAACGATCAAAGCAATTAATTAGCACCGCGTAATGAAATGATCGACATTTATGACAAATCCGATCGTCTGATTGACCGAATAGACGACAGATTCGGGTAATTAAGGCGTGATTTGGTCATGATGCATGTTTTGATTTGGTAATGACGGTTAAGGACATAATTTGGCACTATAAGAAGGGGTCGACTCCGGTCAGAAGGACCCATTGCGTCGAGTGTAAGGGATATCTCAATGTTGCATCGTTTAGTTGAATTGCCAAGTTCAGGGTTGAGTGTGTGCTAGCAACAAGTTAGGTTGGTGAGTGAGGAACTGTTGAGCCAAGAGGAGCCCTACTGTGGCATGCCAAGTACACCCATGGTCGAAGTTTCCAGTGGGGTAGATTCACTAGCCAAGCCCATGATTATCGAAGAAGAGGACGTCAGCATGCCGAGTGGATCGGCGTTTACAGGAATGCCAAAGAAGCGGCGGGGGGGTCAGCATTCTGAGTCCCCGCAGAGAAAACGACAGTTATGCTCATCAGCAGTGGTAATTGAGGAGGTCCAAGAAGAGGTAGGATAGTCCAACCATGGCATTGACGATTCAGTTGTTTAGGAAGGGCTCCTTCACGTATAGCTAGCTCCTAATTTTGATCGTGTTGGTCGCCTGGAAGGAGCCTGATATGTAGCAGGGCATGGAAGTGGAGGCTGTAAAACATCGTAAGGGTGCGGGCTATCAAAACTTGTGGTGGCTGAAAGAACCTGAGTGCCTTTGGGAGTGTGAAATGCAGTTTTGGTTGTAGGAGATGCTGCAGGATGCAACAATGAAGGTGCCTCACCTAACTTACGAAACCACAGTGAAGTACAAGCTGATTACGCTGTTCGCGATTCGGCCGCATGCGATTCACGCACAAGTAAGGCGCAACCATGCAAGGAAGTGGTTGCTTACACACTATAAGTTGTCCAAGGAGGTGCTGGAGGGAATCGTCAGTGATTGGACAGCTGAATGGCAGGAACCAGTTAGTCTGGTAGAGATTGAGGTGGGACTTCCAGTGGTGGGCCCAGATGATCCATTGTCCACACAGGACCAATAGAGTCACCGCGACTCGGATCAGGAGTCATCCAGAAAGACACCCACAGATGATGACATCGACCGCGAGCTTGAGGAAGGAAGAAAGAAGGTGTACCATGAGTATGCGACGATTAGTGGGGCCTCTCCAGTAGTAGAAGCGCAATTGGGACAACTTATACTAGTTGTCACCAATGCGACCAGTACAACAACTCAAGCAATGACAACGAAGGCCAAGGTGGGATTCAAAGAGGTAAATAGTCGCCTTGATTCTTTATGCGATGTTATTTTGCAGCGAGTGTCGGAGACAACAACTGGGTAGGAAGTTGACACAATTCACACTGAGCCCCGGGTTAGGAACATAAATATTCCCCTGACTGCAATTGTGACCAACAACGAGGCTCTGCAGGCCCTGTTGCAGCAGCTAGAAAATTTGACCATCAACATCAATGAGCTGATTACAAAGGAATTTATGGATGTGCAGGCGATTTTCAGCCGGGAAATGGTGGACAAAATACAGGAAGTCAGCGGTCAGTTCCTGCGATCGCAATAAAATAAGGCCACAGCCCAGCAGGAGGTTGCAGAGTTAAAGGGAAAGGTAGTGGAGGTGATGAAGGTGGTCAATGAATTAGAGGACAGACTCTAGAAGCTGATGGTCGAGAAGAATAATGCATTCACGGAGCTAAATAAGGAGAAGGATCGATTGACGGTCGAAAGAGCTACCATCTGGGACAACAAAATATGGCTGGAAGAGGTAGTCTCCGAGGCCTATCAACATGTTCTTGAGCCTGCCGCTCAGTTGGATCCGGTTCAAAGAGCGCAATGACTCTGGGTTTTCATCTCCCAATTATGACATGATAATGCAGAGTTAACAGCTCTATTGAGCTCGGGAACACCACAAGAATGTGTAGATGACCGGAAACGCGCCATTGAGGAGGTAGCAACATAGCTGGGAGAGCTGGAACAGATAGCGACAAAACTCATGGTAAACATAGTGCAGTTTTGGGGTAGCATTGTTCTGGATGAGAAGATCAAACAATTTACCAAGATAAGGAAAGAAGTGGAGGGACAGTTGGCAACACTAAAAGGAGCGATGCGAACGATGCCACCAGTGGATTAGGTTTCCAAATTAGCAGAATTGAAAGATTTGCAGTAGTGCATCACAAAGGCTTAAGAGCGTCAAAAGAAGCGCACCGTGTAGCTAGAGGAGTTCCAGGAGATTGGTGGCCAGTTTTTGCTTAAGGCCAATTCCGCACTCCAGGATGTACATGAAGGTCGCCAGCAAGTTGTTGTGAAGATGAGCTAACATCCCTATGTGCAGGATGTGACAGATAGTCAGGCGATGGCTGCGACAGTAAAGGAGAAGGTCACGGAAGTCGATCAACAATACAAGGACTTCAAGGTCAAGACCACTGAGTACACCATGTCCTTCTGACGTGGCTTGAGGGTGAGCCATGAGATTGTGTTGGGGGCCTGTTGGCAGGCGGTTTGGTGAGTCAGCATCGCGGATGCTATGCAAGGTTAAAGATACCATGGAAGGCAAAAAGCAGCGCGCAAGGTGACAAGTACTTTTTGTAGTTTTGGGTCAATTGGACTGCGTCATATGTATTTTGGGTCATTTGGACTGTGTCATAGGTAGTTTGGGTCATTTTGACCACATTATGTGGGATTTTGGGTGAATTGTTGTGATGCACCTGCAACAATTAATTAATAAGAATATGCAAAATAGCAGAAATGACAGAACTCGGAATCACTTTTATATTGATCACAGGCCACTTCGAGGGGGCAACCTCCTATGAGCAAGCTCAATACAAATAACTTCACAGTCCTTCATAGGTCTCAACACACACTTATATACTAAGTCTAGGCGCCAATCCTATGGGTCAAACCCACGGGCCACTACAAACTATGGATCAACAATACTATGGGTGACTTACAAAGCATATGCGCCAACAAAAATATCATAAACTATTGATCAACAAACACTACGGGATGACTTACAAAGCATATGCGTCCAACAACAATATACTAACAAAGTAAAGACATGGGTTCCTAACATCCCCTACCCCTTAAAAAAATCTTTGTCCTCAAAGCTTTAGATGTGGAAATTGTTGTTGAATCTGAAGGAGTGGTTCCCATGTAGCATCCTCTAGTTGCATGTCGTGCCATTGAATTAAGACCTCTGTGATAGAGCAAGAGCGAAGCTGACGAGTGCGCCGATTGAGGATGGCCTCCGGCTCCAAAAGGATGTATCCTTCATTATCCAGTTCGGGTAAAATCGTTTTTCCACTGATGTTGGTGCCAAGAAATTTCTTCAGACAAGAGACATGAAAGACTGGATGAATGCGGAAAGAAGGAGGAAGTTCCAATTTATAAGCAACGAACCCAATCTTCTGAAGAATCCAATATGGCCCATAGAAATTTGGAGCAAGCTTATGACGCTCCTTGAGTTTCAGGGAGGACTGCTTGTACGGCTGGAGACAAAGCAAAACCATATCGCCGACTTGAAAAGTGCGCTCAGAACGGTGTTGATCAGCTTGTTGCTTCATGCGATTTCTTGCCATGTGAAGATTGTCCCGCAAAATGCGAAGAATCTGATCGTGGTTTCAAAGGACCGTGTCAACTTCCTGAATTGGTGAATTGGTGGGGGTGTATGGAAGAAGAACTGGAGGTGCCTGACCATAGACTGCTTCATATGGGGTCATTTTAGAGGCAGTGTGGTAAGAGGTATTGTACCACCATTCAGTGAGAGGGAGCCACTTTGCCCACTGATGTTATTGTTCAGAGGTGAAGCAACGAAGATAAGTTTCCAAGCATTTATTGATAATTTCAGTTTGACCATCTGTTTGTGGGTGATACCCTGAACTCATCTTCAGTTTGGTGCCAGTGTGGCGAAATAGTTCTGTCCAAAAATGATTGGTGAAAGTCACATCACGATCCGAGACAATGGAAGAAGGGATGCCATGAAGACGAAAGATCTGGTCTAGGAAAATTTGAGCGACTGAGGAGGCTATATAGGGATGGCTGAGAGAACAAAAATGACTATATTTGGAGAGGCGATCAACCACAATGAGAATCACTATCTTCCCGGCAGATTTAGGGAGCCCTTTAATGAAATCCATAGAAATATCTGTCCAAATCTGTGTAGGTATGGGCAAGGGTTCGAGCAATCCTGGGAGGAGTGTGGTTTCACCCTTATTGTGCTGGCAGGTATCACATTCGGCCACCATCTGTTGAATTGTCCTTTTCATGCCCTGCCAAAAGAAGTTACGCTGTGCCCGTTCATATGTTTTGAGGAACCCATAGTGCCCTGCTGATGGAGAAGCATGGAGTTCATAGAAGACATCCTGTTGAAGATCTGTGCTCTAGGGAAGCACCAGACGACCCTTGTATCTCAGAGAAGCACCATCCCAAGAGTAATGTGGTACAGTAGAAGGGTTGTTGGTCAAGCATTGGATGATTTGAGATAAGGAAGAGTCATTGACATAACCCTGTTGAACAGATTGCAACCAATTTGGAACAGGCATAGAAATAGCTGAAAGAGAACATTGGGCATCAAATGTGCGAGAAAGAGAATCTGCCACAATATTGTCTTTACCCTTCTTTTAAGTGATCTCATAGTCATAACCCATGAGTTTGCTAACCCATTTTTGTTGTGCCGGGGAGGAGACACGCTGTTCCAAGAAATATTTCAGACTCTGGTGATCAGTCTTGATGCAGAAATGATTCCCTAATAGGTATGGGCACCACTTCTATACTGCATGCAAAATAGCCATCATTTCCTTCTCATAGGTAGAGGCAGCTAAATTCTTACCTGAAAGGGCTTTGTTGGTGAATGCAATGGGGTGTTCATCTTGAAGGATAACTTCACCAAGTCCATTGTCGCAAGCATCACTCTCAATAGTGAAGGGCTTGGAAAAATCAGGCATAGCTAGAACATGTGTAGTACACATAGCTTGTTTTAGTTTGTCAAATGCACACTGAGCAGCATGTGTCCATGTAAAAGCATCCTTTTTCAATAGAGCAGTTAATGGAGCTGCAATCTTCCCATAATCCTTGACAAACTTGCGGTAGTAGCCATTCAACCCCAAAAAAACACGAAGGCTCTTGAGTGTCTGAGGATGCGGCCAATTGTTCATGGCATCGATTTTGACAGGATCCACGCGAACCCCTTGTGCTGAGATAATGTGCCCGAGATACTCAACTTCCTTCTGTCCAAAAACACATTTAGACTACTTGGCATGGAGATGATGGTCAGAGAAAAGTTGCATGACAAGATCCAGATGCTGGAGATGTTCATCCCATGTTTTACTGTAGATGAGGATATCATCAAAGAATACCAGAATGAAATTTCGCAAGTAGGGTCGAAATATTTTATTCATTAAGGCCTGGAATGTGGAAGGAGCATTAGTGAGGCCAAAGGGCATGACCAAAAACTCATAATGGCCATCATGTGTGCAGAAATCTGTTTTAGGGATATCATCCTCATGAACCCGAATTTGATGGTACCCAGAACGAAGATCCAACTTGGAGAAAAAGTGAGCCCCATGAAGCTCATCAAGAAGCTCATCAACAACAGGAATTGGAAACTTATCCTTGATGGTGAGGTGATTAAGTGATCGGAAGTCAATGCAGAGGCGCCATGACCCATCTTTTTTGCGGATGAGAATAACTGGAGAAGAAAAGGAACTAGTGCTTGGGCGAATAATACCTTGCTTCAATAAGTCCCGAACGAGCATTTCAATCTCCGTTTTTTGGTGAAATGGGTAGCGATAGGGCCTGATGTTGGGAGGAACGCTGCTAGGAAGGAGCTGAATACGATGGTCTTCTGGCCTGGAAGGTGGCAATCCCACTGGTTTAGCAAAGACACCTGTATATCGCTCCAGAATTTGTTGTAGATCCAAAGGAGTAGTGGAGACTGCTGAAGGTTGCATCTGAATGGAATGGAGCTGAGCGATGACACCATATGAATTCTTCTTGAGGATTTTTTCCATGTGATGTGAACTGATGATGCTGAGAGAACCTGGTTGTAACCCTGTCAATGTGTGTTTTTGTCCATTGAGGGAAAACTGCATCCAAAGTTCAGCAAAATCCCATAAGATAGGGCCAAGTGTGCGTAGCCATTGAGCGCCCAAAACCACATCACATCCGCCTAAGGTCAAGGAAAACATGTCAGAGCGCAAGGTATAATCTCCCATAGAGATATGCACATTTCGACACTTCCCTTTGCAAGGTAAGGTGCCCCCATTGGCAACCATGACTTCAAAGTTGGAACAAGGATGGAGAAAACAATCAGCTTGTTTGGCGATCCGTGGGTCAATGAAATTGTGAGTGCTACCAGAATCAATGAGTATTGTAAGAGGAAGCTTCTTGAAGTAACCCCTGACCCGCATTGTTTGGGGGGTGGTGATTCTAGCTAAAGCATGGAGAGATATCTCTGGCTGGTCATCCTGACACGGAGGGTCAATAGGCGGTTCCTGAATGTCGACCGGAGCATCCAGTGTTTCTGGATCTTCGTCACCAATTTCAGGGGCAGGCAGAGAATCCACATCCAGGAGATAGAGCTTTTTCTAAACACATCTATGTCCCCAAGTGAATTTCTCATCACAATTATAGCAAAGCCCCTTTTCTTTGCGTGCTTGCATCTCTGTTTCAGACAAACGTTTGATATGAGTTGGTCGAGGAGCCTATAGTATAGGTGGTCATTGAGAACCCATATTTCGGAAGGGAACAAAAGTGGGCTTGGAGCGTTGTTGGGATGCAATCTTGTCTTCTGCCAACTTAGCCAACCCTAGGGCTTCCATCATTGTGTTGGGAGAGAAAATTTTGACCTCAGAGCAGATGGCATCCTTTAGACCACTGATAAAACAACTCCAGTAAAAGTCATCAGACAATCCTGCAGTGTGGTTGGCTAGTTTCTCAAATTCAGTTTGATACTCTCTCACAGTGCCAATTTGACGAAGTTTAGTGAGGGCTCCTGTGAAGTCATCAAAAGCACTAGGACCAAATCGTTGCAAAAGGAGCTGGCAAAAGTCTAGCCATTTTGGCTCTGCATGAGCCTTGATGTACCAATGGTACCATTGAAGAGCTTCCTGTTCCAAATGAAAGGATGCCAGCGGAACTTTGTTGACATCAAAAGTATTATGCAGACTGAAATACTGTTCTGCACGATAGATCCATCCAGTTGGATCGGTACCATTGAAGTGAGGAAAATCAAGCTTTGGACCACGGAAATTGTTGGAAGAAGAGAACCCATTGTCTGATGAAGACTCGGACTGCCATTTGTTATTCATAGCTGAATGTTCAAGATGGAGGCCGAGAAATTTCTCATCCAGATCCTGAAGTTTGGCTTGGATGGCTGCAAGTGCGTCCTCCATGGTTTTTGCTCCTGCATGGGTGACAACCATAACCAGGAGTTTTTTTTTTTTTTTTGGTTGACTAGGTAGGGAAACAAAAACAGAAATTACTTCAGTAAAGGAAAATCTGGACTTGGGAAAAAAATCTGAAGGGTAATTGGGGTTTGACTAGATTTTGGACACTGTCGAATAGACAGGGAAGCAAAAATGAGGATTTCAGAAGCAGGGTGAAAGAATGGAAAAATTTGGCAGAGGGGAACAAAGAAGCAGAATTCAGAAAGGAACTCTGTGGTAAAATTTGAAGGTGATTGGATGAAATCTGAGGAAGTTATGGCAAACCCTAAAAATAGACAAATGTGGGATTTTGAGCTTTGGGAAGGGGAATTGGGGATATGGTCCTCAGGAATGAAATATGCAAAATGGGAAGACAGGGGTTCCCTGAAAATTTCAAGGAAAACAGAGTGAAAATAAGGGAGATATGGAGAAAAAACTGAATTTTATATGGAGGAAAACTTCTTCTTTTTTCCAAATTGGAGCAGCTACGGCTCGAAAGGGATCTGAAACGGCGCCAAATGGATTGAAAACGGCTGGATCTAAAACGGCGCAGCAGTGATCGACAACAGTTCAGCTGAAAATAGATATGGACCCCAGGTATGTGCGGCTTCCTAACAGTTCAGGGGTTTCACTCGGCCACCAATGTTGTCTGACGGCTTGCGTATTAGGGCAGTACCCCTCACTCCATGGCTCAGGTAAAACTGATAACCGCTTTGCCACAAACGATAGCTCTTGATTTACCTCACGGGTGGGAACTAGTCAATCAGGTAGGGGTCGTTGCCCTTTTTGTTGGCAGGTCCTCTCAATGGGCCAACTACTTCGGGGTTCCTATGGTACTCCTCACAATGAGTTTTAGGGCTTATGCCCAAGTACTTCCCACAGTTAAGCGGATAGGGATTATTCCCAAATCCGAACCTGCAACAGATGCAAAAAAAAAAATTTGGCAGAAATTTCATCCAGCGAGCCCAAGAAATTGCTCTGATACCAGATGTGATGCACCTGCAACAATTAATTAATAAGAATATGCAAAATAGCAGAAATGATAGAACTCATAATCACTTTTATATTGATCGCAAGCCACTTCGAGGGGGCAACCTCCTATGAGCAAGCTCAATACAAATAACTTCATTGTCCTTCATAGGTCTCAACACACACTTATATACTAAGTCTAGGTGCCAATCCTATGGGTCAAAACCATGGGCGACTACAAACTATGGATCAACAATACTACGGGCGACTTACAAAGCATATGCGCCAACAACAATTACATAAACTATTGATCAACAAATACTACAGGACGACTTATAAAGCATATGCATCCAACAACAATATACTAACAAAGTAAAGACATGGGTTCCTAACAATTGTTGTAAATTTTGTTAAGAAGTAGTTAGGCGGTTTCCTAAGTGGACCACAAATGTAAAGGCTCAAGGCTATAAATAGATGTAGGTTTGTAAGTGTTGAGATATCTTTTTGGAGAAGTTGTAAAAACTTGATATCCGAGAGATCTTGATCCGTAGCGGAAGACTAGGTATTTTGTTGTATCTGTGTTTTGTGGAGATAATATGATGTGACAGAGATTTTGAGCAAAACCTTTGTGTTGTTCCATCTCTCTCTGTGGTAAATGCATTGTGCATTATGAATTTGTGAATGATGCGATGTTTCCTTGCTGCAATTAATGCTTTATTGTTATATCTGTTGCATAATTATGGTTCTAACAATGACGAGATCTGTTGAATAATGTCGCAATTATGCCTAATGTCTGAGTTGAATGCTTAGATCTATTTCTGAATGTTGCAATAAGTTGATTAGTTGATGCACAAACATCCTCCATTCGACGGAAACATGGTTCCATCAATTCTCCCTTGAACATCTCGGGTGAGACCTCATCTGCTCCGCAGGTGTTGCTGGACAAGGTAAAACTTGTCTAGGTCGGTGCTTAGGGAGATCGCGGTGGGTTTGGTTTCGACAGTGTCGGGAACCGCATGTTGGATGCTGGAATTATTGAATCGGTTGAAGAATCTGACTGGATCAGTCCTATGGTGGTGTACAACAAGAAGACCGGGGAAGTGCGCATTTGTGTCGATTTGTGGAAGCTGAATGACACATGTTTGCATGATCCATTTCTGACCCCGTTCACTGATGAAGTACTGGAAGGTGTGGGTGGCCAAGAGATGTATTCTTTCATAGATGGGTTCTCTAGCTATCATCAGTTCAGAATCGTGAAAGAAGACCGCCACAAGACAACTTTCGTGACAGAATGGGCCTATTTTCAGTATAAAGTGATGCCATTTGGATTGAAGAATGCACCTGCGATATTCTCGTGGGTTGTTGTTGCAGCTTTCAGGGATTTCATCTAGAAGTTTTTGCAAGTGTACATGGATGACTGGATAGTCTATGGCTTGATCAGCGATCATCTGGAAAATATGAGATTGATGTTGGAGCGCTATCGACAGCATCAGATATCGCTGAACTTGAAAAAGTGCATTTTGCTTGCACCATTCGAGATCTTACTAGGTCACATTGTGTGCAAGCAGGTATTGTTAGTTGGCCCAACAAATATTGCGCTCATTCTGAGCTTAACACCGTCGACGAATGTCAAGTAGTTGAGAGCGATGTTGGGACACACTGGATATTATCGCAAGCTAATTAGCGGTTATGCAGCAATCATGGCCCCTATGGAGAAGTTATTGAATTAAGATGTAGTATTTCAATGGATCCCTAAATGTCAAGTTAGTTTTGAGACGCTAAAGGCCAAGATGGCTTCAACGTCGATACTGATATTTCCAGACCAGAGCAAGGAATTCCATGTCCACATCGATGCATCATCAATAGCACTGGGAGTAGTGATCCCGCAACCAGGGGAAGGGGATCTAGATCACCCCATTGCTTTCTCAAGCTGGAAGTTGTCGTCCGTAGAGAGAAACTATACAACGACAAAGAGGGAAGCTCCAGCGATGGTATATGCACTACAGAAGTTCAGGCATTATCTATTAGGCGGTCACTTTAAGATGTTCACAGACCACTCTATATTGAAATATCTAGTCAATAAGCCTGTGTTGGGGGGAATATATGTCGTTGGCTACTTCTTTTTCAGGAGTTCGATTTTGAGGTGATTGTAAAGCCAGGACGTTTGAATGCAGGGCCAGACCATCTGTCGCGGATTAAGATAGGAGAGGAACCCACTAACACTGAAGACGGGTTTCCTGATGCACAACTGTTTAAGATTGAAGTAACTGATGGATACTATGAAGAAATCATTCAGTTTTTGGTGACAGGTATCACACTGGAGGGATTCACCACCAGTCAGAAGAAGCAACTGGCGGTCAAGGCTACAAATTTCCATCTAATTGTAGGGCAGTTGTACAAACTGGGATTAGATGAGATCTTGAGGTGCTGCGTCCTACCTCATGAGAAAGGGAATATCTTGTCAGAAGCACATGCAGGGGTTGCTGGTGGGAACTATGGCGGTCATGCGACTCCCATAAAAGTGCTTAATGCAGGGCTTTGGTGGCCGACGCTTCACAATGATGCAATAGATTATGTGCAGACCTGCGATGTCTATCAAAGAAATGGGAAACCCTCTAGGAGGGATGAGATGCCATTGAACCCTCAAGTTACACTGCAACCATTTGATAAATGGGAAGTGGATTTTGTGGGCAATATCAAGCCACCTGGAAAGCGCAGTACTAGTGCAAGATACATCATCACGACGACAGATTATTTGACAAGATGGGCGGAGGCTGCACCAATCATAGATTGCTCCGCTGCAATAGTAGCGCATTTCTTGTTTGACAACATAGCCACTCGGTTTGGCTTCCCAAAGGTATTTATGAGTGATCAGGGCAGTCATTTTATCAATCGCACCATCAGCAGAGCTATAGATACAGCATAAGAAGAGTACGCCATATCATCCACAGGCAAATGGCACAGTGGAAGCTTTTAACAAGGTCTTGGAACATGCACTGAAAAAAGTTTGTAATGTGACCCACAATGACTAGGACCTTAAAATTCCAACCGTCTTATGGGCGTATCGCACCACTTGTAAAAGGTTAATGGGGAAGACACCATTTAAGTTGGTGTATGGACAAGAAGCGATTATGCCTATGGAGTGCATCATTCCGATTCTGCGCATCGCGAAAGCAATAGGTATGGATGATGAAGCGGCATTAGGAGAACGTTTGGCGCAGCTAGTGCAGCTGGAGGAAGATTGCTTTATCACAGGTTTCCACTAGAGCATGGAGAAGGATCGACAAAAGGCTTGGCATGATCGCCATATCAAGAACAAATAGTTTCAGCAGGGTGACTTGGTGTTGTTATACGACAGCAAGTTTATGAAGAATCCACGAAAATTGTAGATGCATTGGCTCGGTCCATATCGCATCGATAGGATAACTTCGGGAGGAGTTGTACAGTTGCAGCAGTTAGATGGATCAATGCTCCCAAAGTTGGTAAATGGTAGCAGGTTGAAGCCCTATAGGCCGGGATTGGAGCAGAGCAATGCCTGAGTCGCATCGCACACACACAAAAACAAAATGTAGGATGCTTGGTGGCAGGATGATGCACCAGTAGGGATAGAATGCGCAAGCAGGAGTGTTTGTGTCACAGTTTGGGAGCAGGGTAGCAACAGGGGTAGCATCGTGACTAGGTCAAATTGATAATAAATGCAGAACAATAAAAGCAGTTAATTGCATGATGAAATGATCGACATTTATAACGAATCCGGCCATTGGATTGATCAAATCGATGACAGATTCGGGTAATTAAGGCGTGATTTGGTCATGATGCATATTTTGATTTGGTAATGATGGTTAAGGACATAATTTGGCACTATAAGAAGGGGTCGAATTTGGTCGGAAGGACCCATTACGCCTAGTGTAAGGGATAGCTCAGTGTTGCATCGTTTAGTTGAATTGCCAAGTTGAGGGTTGAGTGTGTGCTAGCAGCAAGTTGGGTTGGTGAGTGAGGAATTGTTGAGCCAAGAGGATCCCTACTGCAGCATGCCAAGTACACCCATGGTCTACGTTTCTAGTGGGGTAGAATCACTAACCAGGCCCATCAGTATTAAAGAAGGGGACGTCAACATGCTGGGTGGATCAGCGTTTACAAGAATCCCAAAGAATTGACGAGGGAGTTAGCATTCTGAGTCCTCGCAGAGAAAATGACAATTATGCTCATCTGTAGTGGTAATTGAGGAAGTCCAAGCGGAGGTAAGACAGTCCATCCACGACATTGATGATTCGAATGTTTGGGAAGGGCTCCTTCACATGTAGTTGGATCCTAATTTTGATCGCACTAGTCGCCTGGAAGGAGCCTGATACATACCAGGGCATGGGAGGGGAGGCTGCGAAACGTCGTAAGGGTGCGCACTGTCAAAACTTGTGGTGGGTGCAAGAACCCGAGCACCTTCAGGAGTGTGCAATGTCATTTTGGCTATATTGGGAGATGCTACAGGATGCAGCAATGAAGGTGCCTCACCTAACTAACGGAATAGTGGAGAAATACAAGTCGATTGCGTTGTTTGCGATTCGGCCGCATGCGATTCACGTACAAGCAAGGCCCAACCCTGTGAGGAAGTGGTTGCTTACACACTATAAGTTGTCCGAGGAGGCACTGGAGGGAATTGTCAGTGATTGGCCAGTCGAATGGTGGGAACCAGTTAGTTCGGCGGAGATTGAGGTGAGACTTCCAGCGACGGGCCCAGATGATCCATTGTCCATACAGGACCAGTAGAGTCACCACAACTCGGATCAGCAGTCATCCACAAAGACACCCACGGATGATGACATCGACTGTGAGATCGAGGAAGAAAAAATGAAGGAATACCACGAGTATGCGATGATCAATGGGGCCTCTCCAGCAGTAGAAGCGCAGTTGGGACGACTTATACTAGCTGTCACCAATGCAACCAGTACGACAGCTCAAGCGATGACAGCGAAGGCCGAGGCGGGCTTCAAAGAGGTAAATAGTGTCCTTGATTCTTTATGCTATGTTATTTTGCAGCGAGTGTCGAAGACAACAACTAGGCAGGAAGTTGGCACAATTCGCACTGAGCGCCGGGTTAGGAATGTAAATATTCCCCTGACTGCAATTCTGTCCGGTAGCGAGGCTCTGCAGGCCTTGCTGCAGCAACTAGGAAATTTTACCATCAACATCAATGAGCTGCCTACAAATGAATTGATGGATGTGTAGGCGGTTTCCAGCCGGGAAATGACGGACAGAATATAGGAAGTCAGTGGTCAGTTCCTGCGATCGCAGGAAAATGAGGCCATGGCCCAGCAGGAGGTTGCAGAGTTAAAGGGAAAGGCAGTGTAGGCGATGAAGGTGGTCAATGAATTAGAGGCCAGACTCGAGCAGCTGATGGTTGAGAAGAATAGTGCAGTCATGGAGCTCAAGAAGGAGCAGGATCGGTTGATGGTCGAAAGAGCTGCCATCTGGGACAGCTAAGTGCAGCTGGAAGAGGCAGTCTTTGATGCTTGTCAACATGTTCTTGAGCCTACCACATAGTTGGATCCGATTCAAAGAGTGCAACGACTTGGGGTTGTCATCGCCCAATTACAGCATGATAATTCAGAGTTGACAGCTCTGTTGAGCCCGGGAACACCACAAGAACGCATAGATGACCGAAAATGCACCAATGAGAAGGCGACCACACAGTTGGGAGAGCTGGAACAGACAGTGATAAAACTCATGGCAGACACCATGTAGTTTTGGGATAGCATTGTTCAAGATGAGCAGATCAAACAATTGACTAAGCTAAGGCAAGAAACAGAGGGGCAGTTGGTGACACTGAAAGCAGCGATGCGAACGATGTCACTGGTGGCTCAGGTTTCCAAATTGGCATAATTGAAAGATTTGCAACAACGCATCACAAACGTTGAAGAGCGTCAGAAGAAGCGCATCGCGCATCTAGAGGAGTTCCAGGAGATTGGAAGCCAGTTTTTGCTTAAGGTTGGTTCTGCACTCCAGGATGTATAGGAAGGTCGCCAGCAAGTTGCTGCGAAGCTGAGGGAGCATCCCTCTATGCAGGATGTGACAGATAGTCAGGCAATGGCTGCGGCAGTAAAAGAATAGGTCATGGAAGTCGATCAACAGTACGTGGACTTCAGGTTCAAGACCACTGAGTACACCATGTCATCCTGCCATGGCTCGAGGGTGAGCCACAAGATTTTGTTGGGGGCCTATTGGCAGGTGGTTTGGTGAGTCAGCATCGCAGCATCGTGGATGCTGTGCAAGGTTAAAGATACCGCAGAAGGCCAAAAGTAGCGCGCAAGGCGACAAGTAATTTTTGTAGTTTTTGGTAATTTGGACATCGTCATATGTATTTTGGGTCATTTGGACCGTGTCATAGGTAGTTTGGGTCATTTTGACTGCATTATGTGGGATTTTGGGTTAATTGTTGTAAATTTTGTTAAGAAGTAGTTAGGCGATTGCCTAAGTGGACCACAAATGTAAATGCGCAAGCCTATAAATAGATGTAGGTTTGTAAGTGTTGAGATATCTTTTTGAAGAAGTTGTAAAAACTTGATATCCGAGAGATCTTGATCCGAAGTGGAAGACTGGGTATTTTGTTGTATCTGTGTTTTGCGGAGATAATATGATGTGATAGAGATTTTGAGCAAAACCTTTGTGCTATTCCATCTCTCTGTGGTAAATGCATTGTGTGATATGAATTTGTGAATGATGCGATGTTTCCTTGCTGCGATTAATGCTTTACTGTTATATCTGTTGCATAAGTATGGTTCTGACAATGATGAGATCTGTTGAATAATGTCACAATTATGCCTAATGTCTGAGTTGAATGCTTAGATATATTTATGAATGTCACAATAAGTTGATTCATTGATGCGCAAACATCCTCCTTCATTTGGCGGAAACATGGTTCCGTCAACTCTCCCTTGAAAATCTCGGGTGAGATGTCATCTGATCCGTAGATGTTGCTAGACAGGGTAAAACCTCTCTGGGCTGGTGTTCAAGGAGATCGCGGTGGGTTTGGTGTCGATCGTGTCATGAACCCCTATCGACTGGGTTTGTGTCAACATCACAACAACAAGGATCAATGAGTTTAGATGCAATTCATGGCAAAAATACACTAGAGTTATGTTGCTCTCTCTTTATCCTCCCTTCCACACACCATAAGAGCTGAATATATAGCCTTCCAAAGGTAAGTGAAAGGTCGAATCGAGTTGTTTCGGGTTATATGGAGGGCCAAAGGTCACCCTAAGACCGCTTTTTTGGAGTAAAAAGTAATTTTTCTATTGTCTTTACCATGTAAATCGATGTACGCGGGCTAATTAAGTGCATCCTGTGTGTACGCTCTCTATAATGGAACAACAAGCGTACAGGAACAAAAATAGGGAAACTTGGTTCCTGAAGGGAAAATAATGGATCTGAGTCAATACAATGGATACTGAAGGCCAATCAATGCTGATGCGCACAAGGTGGGAAATTACGTTGTAATAGTCATGTCCCCAAATTTTTCATTCGGTCACAATGGCCTAAGCCACTTGGCCATATTCATGATAGTTTGTCAAATTGATGTTAAGGGTCAATAATTACCAAGCATGATTTCCAAGTTAGTAATAATGTAAAATTAGATCCAAATGGACAAGTTGGGTCACATTAAGAGAAAATTCCCAATTCAAATTTTGTAATATTCCCATCTAAATGAACTATCATGGAGAAAAAATACTAGTTCCCTAGGTTGGGGGTGGAAGCATTAAAAGTTGGGATAAGGGAGCTATAAGACCCAAAGTGACCTTAGACTTACAAATTGACATTAAATGGGTCAAATAAATAATAATAAAAATAAAATAAGGTGGCATCATATCATGAAGGCACATAAGACGTTGTGGGACCCACATGTGGCAACATTCCCCACTACACTTGGCATCATTCTCTCACCAATTTGAGTTCAAGGTGAATGGTAACATACTTAGTGGATTTGAGGAGGTATTATTCATGGCATGAATCATGTAAGGTCTAATTGGAGTGGAAGAGTAACTCCCATGGAAGAGGAAGAAGCATCTTAGAAGAATTGTGACACTTGGAGCTCGATTCCCTAACTCCTATGACATATATGACATGTCAGGGCTAAAAATAGACTCCAATAGGGCGCACAAGGGGAGTTATGGCAACCAAGATTCACCCATTCGAATTGATGGAGGATGAGAGCTAGGAAAAGTTGGACAAGTGGCATTCATGGGAATCTCTCCCTAACTTGAGTTGGGATGAGTCTCTTGGAGGGAATTCAAGCTAAGGAGGCCTTGGGAGGTTAATAAAATACAAGAATAAAGAAAGAGAGCATCTTTTTATAATTTCTCATTTTGCAAATTGGAGAGCATAGCTTGTCCATTATAGTGGAGTGTTTACTCTACTTTCCTTATTACCAATTTTGAGGGTGAAAGATTCTCATACTAATTGGAAATTGGAGAGGCCATTCAGAACTTTCATTTGGAGATACAATGGAGTCCTTTGTTTTAGGTTGAATCTATAGGGAAGCTCATGATCTTTTCTTCTTCAACTTGTTCCCATCTCTCTCTCACATTTCTCTTCATATTTTGGCTCTTGGAGGAAGGGCACACATGGTGAGATGATGATATCTTTGGGAGAGTACAAGATACACCATTTATTTGTAATATGATATATTTTCTCTATATTTTATGTTCATAATATCCTCGGGTCTAAATACCAAGTGAAACTATGTAAAAATACCAAACAATGTATAAATGGTGCCATTTCCCTATATCTTGTTGTGAGAGCTTGAAGTTTCTTTATTTCGATTTGTATCAGTCAATATATGTGATTTTGTTGATGTATGGATATTGATTAATTTCTTGAAGAATATTCATACACATTGTATAAGTCGTTGGAACATAAATCTCGAAATTCATAACAAGTGGTGGAGTTTCCTAGCTTTTCCCCCTATGTGAAGACATGTATACAAACCACTGATTTATGGGAGTTGCAGCATCCTTTACCAACTTATTAATGATGAATTTGGGTGACCATTGAAGTACTATAACTATTCCATGCCTCTTTTCTTAAATTTGGGAGGTCTGAACTGCATTTGGGAAGCCATTTATGTCATCTACCCTTGGGGGTTTGAACCTCAAATTTGCTAGTAAAATTCCCCAATTTCTCTTGAAGTTAAATGAATGTTGAAGAGGTATTTTGAGAGTTTACAAGCATCCATCAGCTTCATTTTTATGTCTCAATACCTTTCAAACAATCTCATTCCCAATTCGAAATCCTTAGGAGTCTTTTGGATCCATCTACCGTTGGGGATTTCAACATCAATTTTCCTAGTAATTTTTCCTTTCATTCTCTAATTGTAAATGAAAGTTTCTGAAGTATTTAGAAAGTTTCCAAGCATATAATATCTAATTTATTGTTTCCAAATACACCTCAATCCACTCCATACATCATTCAAAAATATTTGGGATCATTTGGGACAGTTTGGGGCTTCACTAGTCCAAGTTTCGAAAATTGACTAAATTGGGAACATTACAGTGGTATCAGAGCATGGTCCTTGCACCTGTGCATTAATATCATACATTGAAGAATAATTTGAATCCATGTCTTACTATTATGATGAATCTTGTGATTATAATTCTTATGAGCAATATGAAGAAGAATGTGGATGGTATGAGGAGGAGGTGCCATCATGCAACACTTACAATTTAATAATGAATGAGGTTTATTCTTATGACTTTGAGTCTGATGAAGATGAGTGTGTCACACTACCAAAGGATAATTCTATGAATTAATTACAAATATTGAGAGCAACATGTAAAGTATTTCCCCAACAATATCGGGCATGCCTTGATCTGTATAAGGGAGATACACAAAAGGCCATTACTTTTGAAGAATTTGCTGATTGGGTGTTTGAAAATAGGCCCAAAAATGAATATGTGGAGTTAGTGAAGAAAGGTATATGCCCTTCTTGCAAAATACCTTGGAGATAAAATCATATATGTTTGAGTGAAAAGGAGGAGACCCATGAGCCACCTAGTTCTAAAATATGTAAAGCAAAATAAGCATTACATGAAGAGGGTCGAAAGTCACTCCCAAGTGGCTCTGAAAATATGAAGAAACATCACATGAGCATGAAGAATAGTTACATTCTGAGACACACTCTACTTTGGACATGAATCAAAGAGCATCTATTGATGGATGCTTGAACTATGAAGGAGTACCTACTGATGGGTGCTCACACCTCTATGTTGGTGACATAGAGATCACTTTTGAAAGTGTTGCTTCAATCCAAAATTCCATTAAGCATGAAAATGAAGGGCTTGTAGCAGTTGAAGAAGAACCAATATCAACTTCCCCATCACCACTTGAGCTTAATGAAGTTGGTCCAAGTAGAAAGTACAAATAAGAGGAGGTCCCTCTACAAGAGCCTCTTTTTCTTGAAGGGTCATTAAAGATGAATGAAAAAAAGATCCAACAGACCCTTATCATACTCCATGACACTCAAGCATTGGTGTCAAATTCTTGTTGGAGAGTTTCTTCATTGAAGGACCCATCCTTCCTTGAAGACATGGAGAATATTCAAAGAGCAATGTGCAACATCGAAGGTAATTTCATGTCTTTGATTTTTTATAGAAAAAATTTGGTTGAGCTTAATGAATGGTTACATGGATCATAATTGAATAATAATGAATATATTCATAAGCTCAAAATGCAAAATGAGCAACTTCTTGATAGGTTGCAAGATACTTGTTCTTCCTCCTATGTTTCAGATTGTCAAATGGTAGATTGCTTGGAGGATTCTCATGAAATGATGGATCATGAGAAACATGGAAACTTGCAGGTTCTTGATGTGTTTGAAGATGAGCTTGATGAGAACCAATAAATTGTTTTGGTGGAAGAGGAACTTGAGTTGCCTCTTGGAAATGGTTACACAATTTTTGAAGAAGTGTATGATTCCACTACCTTGGAACCAACCTATGAGGAGATTTTTTCCCTTTTCAGGGAGGTACATGATCCTACCCTTATGGATCCTACACATGATGAGACTTTTGCACATTCTGATCATTTGGGTGAGTTGGTTCATTCTCCTACATCCTACACTTCCATATTTTGCAGCACTCATCCTAGTGAAGTATGGGTGAAAGGTTTATTTTTGATGGTGCCACATGAGGAGTATGAAACTCCTATATCTCCTTTAGATGATGATATGAATAGAGAAATTTATTATTTACATTTGCAGCAGCATCCTTTGTTACCTTATGATGAAACACCTCTACATGGATGCACTTATGATGTTCACTTGAATCACTTGAAGACTCATGATTTTCATTTCTCCTTGCTTAGTTCAATTTATGTTGGAGGAACTTCATCCTTATACTTGGGTGAAGAGATATATGATTGGGGAAATTTCTTATTGGAAGCAACATCCTTTGTTAATTCTTGATGATGCACATACATGAATGCACTTATGATGCTCACTTGAGTCACTTGAAGACTCATGATTTTCCTTACTCCTTGCTTAGTTCAATTGATGTTGGAGGAACTTCATCCAATACTTGGGTGAAGAGATATATGATTGGAGAAAATTCTTATTGGCACCAAAATCCTTTGTTATTTATTGATTATACAAATACTCATGGATGCACAAATGATACTTCTGTGATCCCCTTGAAAGCTCATTGTTTTCTTTGTTCCCTACTTTGTTCAGATTTTAATGGAGATTATTCATTCACTTCTTTGATGAAAGAACACTTGGATGATTATTTTGATGCATATTACATCCTTTTGGAGAAGAATTATAGGAAATGGTATCCTCACCTATGTCATTGGAGCATATTTGTTGGTCACTTGATGCGTGTATGCACTTCGCAAATGGTGGTCTACTTACTTGGAGGTATAAGCACTTTCATGATTCTTTGATGATGCACCTCCTTGATGTACATTTTTATTATGTTGTTATGTAATTTGATGATCTAAATTTTGTACTTATGATGTTTGGAAGAATTCATACAAGTAAATGGGATCCATGAATTCTCTTTCCTGATGATATGGGTTGGAGAGCACTCCTAATTGTTGGAGTGCAATAGAAGCAATGGGACCCTGGGATAAATTTTAGTCTCATTGGTTTCAATTTTTTGGGGGGTAAACAAGTAGTATGGGATATTGAGTCCCCACTTAATAAGGTGATTTTAATTAGAGTAGTGCAGCAACAAGCATGGTGGTTCCTCTCTAAAATTTTCATAGAATCTTGAAGACTCAAAGTTGGGCAACTCAGTGGCAACTTCAAAGAATTATTCAGTGGTATCAAAAAGAGTTTCCAAAATATGAAAGAGGTAAAGAGTAATTGTGAAAAAAAAAATTGATGGATTTAATTAATATTTTGGTATTTAGTGATGATCTCACAAGGGATATCAATATGAAAAAGAAAACCCACATTTCCTTTCTTTTGGAAACACACAAATGTAGTACATGAGTGCCACTACTCAGAATTTTAGAAGGGAAGTTTCGGAAGCAAGTTTTGGAAAGACAACAAGTTATTCAACATCAATGTTTGAAATTGCTTGAGGACAAGCAATATTGGGAGGGGAGGATTTTTCATGTACCCAAATTTTTCATTGGGTCACAATGGCCTAAGCCACTTGGCCATATTCATGATAGTTTGCTAAAATATTGATGTTAAGGGTCAAATAATTACCAAGCATGATGTTCAAGTTAGTAATAATGTAAAATTAGATCCAAATGGACAAGGAGGGTCACATTAAGATAAAATTCCCAATTCAAATTTTGTAATATTCCCATCCAAATGAACTATCATGGAGAAAAATTACTAGTTCCCTAGGTTGGGGGTGGAAGCATTAAAAGTTGGAATAAGGGAGCTACAAGACCCAAAGTGACCTTAGAATTACAAATTGACATTAAATGGGTCAAATAAATAATAATAAAAAGAAAATAAGGTGGCATTGGATCATGAGGGCACATAAGAGGTTGTGGGATCCACATGTGGCAAGATTCCCCACTACACTTGGCATCATTCTCTCACCAATTTGAGTTCAATGTGAAGGGTAACATGCTTAGGGTATTTGAGGAGATATTATTCAGGGCATGAATCGTATAATGTCGAATTGGAGTGGAAGAGTAACTCCCATGGAAGAGGAAGAAGCATCTTATAAGAATTGTGACACTTGGAGCTAGATTCCCTAACTCCTATGACAACAATGATGAATATTATATGACACCTATAACAAAGTTCATACATGATTGCTGAAATATGACATATATGACATGTCAGGGATAAAACTAGACTCCAAGAGGGCGCAGAAGCGGAGTTATGGAATCTAAGATTCACCCATTCGAATTGATGGAGGAGGAGAGCTAGGAAAGTTGGACAAGTGGCATTCATGGGAATCTCTCCCTAAGTTGAGTTGGGATGAGTCTCTTGGAGGGAATTAGAGATAAGGATTCCTTTGGAGGTTAATAAAAGACAAGAAGAAATAAAGAGAGCAATTTTTTATCATTTCTCATTTTGCAAATTGGAGAGCATAGTTTGTCCATGCTAGTGGAGTGTTTACTCTACTTGCCTTAGTACCAATTTCGAGGGTGAAAGGTTCCCATCCTATTTGGAAATTGGAGAGGCCATTCAGAAATTTCATTTGGATATAAAATGGAGTCCTTTTTTTTAGGTTGAAGCTACATGGAAGCTCGTGATATTTTCTTCTTCAACTTGTTCCCATCTCTCTCTCACATTTCTCTTCATATTTTGGCCTCTTGGAGGAAGGGCGCACATGGTGAGATGATTATCTCTTTGGGAGATTCCAAGATACATAATTTATTTGTAATATGATATATTTTCTCTTTAATTTATTCTCATAATATCCTTAGGTCTAAATACCAAGTGAAACTATGTAAAAATACCAGACAATGTATAAATGGTGTCATTTCCCCTATATCTTGTTGTGAGATCTTGAAGTTGCTTTATTTCGATTTGTATCAGTCAATATATGTGATTTTGATGATTTATGGATAGCCATTAATTTCCTAAATAAATTTCATAACATTGTATAAGTATTTGGAACATAAATCTTGAAATTCATAACAAGTGGTGGAGTTTCCTAGCTTTTCCCCGTATGTGAAGACATGTCTACAAACCTATGATTTATGGGAGTTACAGCGGCATTTAGGAATTGATTAATGATGAATTTGGGATCCCATTGAAGTCCTATAAATATTACATGTCTTGTTTCTGAAATTTGGGAGGGTCGAACTGCATTTGGGAATCCATTTATGGCATCTACCCTTGGGGGTTTGAACCTTGAATTTGCTAGTAAAATTCCCCAATTTATCTTGAAGTTAAATGAATGTTGCAAAAGTATTTTGAGAGTGTCCAAGAATCCATCAGCTTAAATATTATGTGTCAATACCTTTCAAACACTCTCATTCCCAATTCGAAATCCTTAGGAGTCTTTTGGAGCCATCTACTCTTGGGGGTTTCAACATCGATTTTCCTACTAATTTTTCCTTTCATTCTCTAATTGTAAATGAAAGTTGATGAAGTATTTAGAAAGTATCCAAGGATATAATATCTGATTTAGTGTGTCCAAATACACCTCAATCAACTCCATACATCATTGTTAAAGATTTGGGATCATTTGGGACAGTTTGGGGGTTCACTAGTCCAAGCTTTGAAAATTGACTAAATTAGGAAAAATTTCAAATTGGGGACATTACACACGCAGGAAAACCCTACGAAGAGCTTATATTTCTTCCTCCAATGTTTGGCATAGTGCCTGGGATTTTGTGTATGTTGTAGCTTTGGGACTGTCCTTCCTCAAGTTCAGGGGTATCCTAGTCGTTCTCTTCGTCATAGTAGGGTTGCTTAGTCCCTTGTGGTCTTGTTTTGTAGTTCTCTGTTATGGCCTTTCTAGGAGAATCTCTCTCTATCTCAATACTCCTCTTCTTATCCAGAAAAAACCTCAACCCACTTCGCAGGAGACCACAACCTTCCATAGATTCCCTCAAAATTTCACCGTAGCTCATATCCATCTACCCTGCATCATTCTATCAGACCCGCATCCGTGCGGTACCCACAGCCTCCAAACGGTACCCACAACCTACTCACACCCGATATTTTACTCGTCAGAGTTCATATTTAATATTCCCTTTCCACAAATGAGCATCTTGATCCATAGTTTTAGTGACAATAGATACCTTCCTCTAGGTCCCTTGAAAAATTTCCTTTTTGCATCGTTGTATGACTTAATCATGTCGACAACAAATTCAATGATGTATCCTTCCAAAACACTATCTACCCAAACCTCGACATCCCTTGAAGCTTTTTTGTTCACCTGTTTCAACTTCTGGATCAGTTCTGGGGTCCAGTGTTTAGGCTTAGCTCCTTGGAAATTCTTCTTCTGAAAAGTTAGTTGTGCCAACCATTCATGTAGCAGTATAGAAAACTCGCAGAAGAATACTTCATGGATATCAGAGTAGATGTAATTCTGTAACCAATCGGTCGTCGACCATCCAGGGTTCCGATTTTATTCCTCAGCAAACTATTTTGTCTTCTTGTGGAACCATTCCGTGATATCTGGCTTTGTCGGATGCCATAGAATGTCCTCTTTCCTTTCACACTAAGGTCCTAACAACATAAACATTTGTTGACACAGTCCTATCGACAGGGGTTAACTTCGTACTATTGTCAACAAACATCGACACAAACTCTTTTAAACATCGAACCAGAAAGGTTTTACCCTTTCCAGTGACACCCGCAGAGCGACGGAAGTCTCACCCGAGATGTCTAATGGGGCTACAAGAACCAATTTTCCACAGTTGTAAGAAGACATGCATTATCTCACACTCACTCACAACATAAGCCGCACATTAGAACATCACATTATCGACCTATCAACCAGATCTACTTAACCATTATCTTCATTAGCATCAACACATTATCATCTCACAGTTAACGAATTAAAAAAGTTATCAAAACATGCTTAAGGAATCTGCGGTACATAACATAACAGCAATTTCATTGAAACATCAAACACTACGATAATAAAATTAAATAATAAGACAAACAGACAGATATCTAGCATTATCGATCATTCTCATTATCCATCAAACTATTCAATACATCATAGAATTATCCATATCACACAATCGGTACAACCTCAGAGCGAAACACTACTTTGCAAAAGATAAAGATGCCAAAAGATAGATCAAAGGTGCTCTACCAACGAATCATGGAAGACGCCCTTAGGATTACAATCACTCCTATTTATAGGCTCACTTAGTCATTACAAAATGATCCAAATGACCCATCACTACCTAACTTAACCAAACACTCCACATTTATCGATTCTTTTATACTTCGTGACCAGTCCTTTGTTCCTGACCCTTTCGTTGCTTGGTGGTACTGCACTTGTGCGATCTAGACCCATGCTAACAGATTGATCAGGTTTTATGTGCCAATAGTTACCAAAAATTCATGAAAGTATGGCATTATTTGGATGTATACATATATTCAATTTTCTAAAATGTTGAAACTAAAAGGTTAGGTACCATATTCAACTCTATACCATACCTTGACAATGTTGTTTTATGTGTGTGCATAAAAAGGGAAACATATTATCTAGAATTTCCTGTCATATAATGAATTGTTGACATAGTTAATAATATCAATTGTAGTACATGATGAGTAGATGTTATATCAATATTGGATTGAGCAGGTTTTATGTGCTAATAGTTGCCACAAATTCATGAAAGTCTCATGTTCTTTTGATGTCTTCTTATAGTCAATTTTCTTAAAACTTGAAAGTTAGCTATGATGTTCAAATCTAGACCACACCCTTAAAGTGTCGTTTGTTGTTTGTGCATATAAAGGGAAAGATCTTCATTGGAATCTCCTATCATACAATGGATTGTTGGTATAGTTAAAGGACAATCATTTTGAACTTCTAGATGTCTAGATTCATACTACTATGGTACATATATTATTTAGCTTGTTCAATTTCTTAATGTTATTTCAGGTGAGTCTATGATGTTAAAATTTCTGTAAGTTGATTAATAGAAAAAAAATATGTGACAAAAATCAAAATATTTCTAGAAGTGTTGGTATGAGATTAGTTTGCTTCCATTGTTTTATTGTTTACGTTGATAACCTCACTTCTAATGTGTTGTAGTTGTCAATACACTTTGCTCAAGAAGATTGTATTTTATTTTGTTTGCACAATTCACATATGCTTTACAATATTTGACAATGGAATGAACCCTTTCCGACAAAAGTTCTCAACTATGTTGTGATTTACATGTACTTAGAATCTTGTAGGTTTTCATTACAAATATATTCTAGATTTTCTTCATAATTCTCTTTCTACATTTCAGGTGAAGGGTCTCTGTAGAGATGACCCATCTTTTATGGGCATGTCTTTCAAAATTTCACTTACATTTGGTGTTTATTCTCAAATGAAACTAGATTTACAAGTTTGTCCTGGTAAATGTGTAATTTTGCATTGGATCAGGAGATGCTCATAGACTTTGTTGTGGGTTCCATATATCGACGACAAATGTAACTCATATGTTTTGCATTTGTTCTCATTTTACAATTTTTTTATGTTTATTACTCACTTTTAGTAGTAAGGTACTTAATGTCTAGAGGCCTTATGGGATAACATTTGGCATGGTGGTTCTTTGGCAAGAAAGTATATCCTAGCAGTGGCAAGCCAAAACTAGAGATTTTTGTTCCTTCTGTAGTTTGTGGGGGAGAACTCATTAGTTATGTACTGTTCCCAACATAGATGGTGAGTATAATATGAATTAGAATTTGTGTGTTATGGGTGTGCATTGAGTTCTATGTATTGTACTAGTGGATATGTCTTGCGTTGTAGTGTAGATTGCAAGTTCAGGAAAACGACAATGCAACACTCATGAAACATCATTGGACATATGAAGGGCCTTTGGATTGTGCACTGAAAACTATTAGAAATGAAGGGGTAAGAATGTATCAATTGTTAAACCTCTCATACTATCTAATACACATTGGTTCCTGCACGATCCATATACTTCAAATATGTTATGTTTTAAATTTTAATAAACAATTTGCTGACCATTGATCATTTTTCATTGGTTGAAAACTTTCTAATATACAAGGTCTATTTTGTGGTGTTTTAAACACATTCTTGAGAGAGTCAATTGGAAATGCAATATTCTTCAACACTTAGGAAATCACTCTTTACTATATGCTTTCAACTATTGGCATGCAGTCTATAATGGATAGTATTTTTAGTTTATCAATCATTCTTCTAAAATTCACATAAATGTAGGGGTTGGATTTTTAGCGGTGGGCTTGTAGGTATTGCAATAAGTAATTGGTGACTGCAATTTTTTTTTTTTAATCCAAAAAGGGGGCAATGCTTTTCTTCATTAATCCAATGCTTTTATTCATTTAAAGTTTAGCTAAAACAATTACTAGGGCTAGTTATAATGAATATTTTATACTTTATTATTATTTAAGTTGACTTTCCCCCCCTAAATTTGCACGTACATTATAGGTTTGGGTTGATAAATCATTTGCATACATCCATGCAACTTTTGCACACATAAAACTCTAAACATATGTAAGAAGGAAGTGATAATATCTACTGCCATCCTACCATAGACAAGTTTGAATCCATGCCATGAATGTTCTCTTCACATGTTATTTCAATTTACCATTGTCCCATAGAGAGTGTTCCACACATTAACCTCTTGAATAGTCCTCAAACCTACTGGAAATACATGATTGGATCATGCCAGGTCACTAGAAGAGAGAAAATGAAAAACCCACAAGCATTGTAACTTAGAAAAATCTTTAGAATTGCTTCGTTCCTTGAGCCTACCTTGGGTGTTCAAGTTAGTTTGGTATTAGAGTAGTGAAGACTACAATATTTAGTTGATTTATCATTTTATTCTTGTTTGGATGAGTTTTTCTTACCATTGTCTAGGTGTCAAGGATCGTATTGTGTGTGGACCAAGAGCCCATGCTACAAACATTTATAATACTTTGAAGGAGTGTTTATGTTATACCTCAAATTTCCACACCATGTGTAAGTGAGGGTATACATGTTTTACCACCATGGAAAACATGATGTTTGTGCATCCTAGGAGTGTTAGGACCCTTCGTCATTATGTTGGTCCCTTCAATAATCACACTTGGAAGCAAATCCAACAACTTAGGAGTTGAAAACCACTTGAACTAACCCACTTTTGTCCTGCTAATGATATTTTCATGCCATGACAATTCTTCAAGGAGCGACAATTCCATATTTTCGTGCTTTGCTCAATTATGAGGGCACAAAAATTACAACATTTTCATGTTTTGCTCACTTATAGGGGCACAAAAATCTTAGTTTAGGCTTATCCCTTTGATTTTGGATCTTGTATCTTATGGATATTTTCTTGGGATGAAATACCCTTTTGAATCCCATCTCCCATTCCCTCCTTGGCATGGTTTAAATCCGTGATCCACGTCTCCCTCACTTAGATCCATCATATTCTCTAAGTGGTTGGCCTCTCAAATCCTATAAGAAGAGATCCATCCATGAGCTTGGGGGGGGTGTTCTTGGAAGCACCAAACCTATGATCCTATGATTGGGAAACACTTAGAAATGAGGCCATTATGATGCCATAAGTCTTGCAAGGGTGATGTTGGAGAGCTTGGAGGGAGATGATATCATCTTGGAAATCAAAGTGTAACATTGTAATAAGCTTCTTTAGCTTTCTTAATGATAACTTGGCCTATTCTCCCTTATTATGTCTCTTGTTATTTGATATGCAATATGTTGTAGATTAGATATAGCTTAATACATCTACTTGCTTGGAAGTTTTGGTCCTTTGTCTCATTTCACAGGTTCAAGTCTTGGAGATCAAGCTTGGAGTTGGAGCTAGGACAACCTATAGATTGGAGGTAAGACCTATCTCTTTCCCTTTACTTCCATGTTAAAAGTTCATGTAATTGCTTGATCTAGGAGAGTAGATCGCTATTTGTTTCGTTTATGTCTTGGATTAAGTATCTAGGGCCTTAATTATGTCCATGAGAGAGTTTAATTATCCATAGGACGAATTGTCTAGTACAGTTTCTACTAGAATAGTGATTTGATCATCTCGATGAAGCATGGGGAGTCATCACAACTAGTGGAGTAATAAGTGAAGCATACTACTTTGGTTTCTACCAAGTAATTTTTTATTGAATCTTAACCAAAATGGTTTTTTCGCAATTCTAGAGAATATCTTGATCCCCAATTCTTAAAGGGTACTAGATCAATGGAAGATCACTTGCCTTACAAGCAGGATGTTGGTGGTTCAATTCCTTCGTTCCCTACCATAAATTAGTAAATTATATTGTAATGTAATTCTAAGAGGGGGGTTCATAATCATGTCTATAGGTTTCTACAAGGGGTTTTCATAAGCACCTGTGTAGGTTTCTATGAGGGGGTTTCTAAAATACCCCTGTAGGTTTCTATGAGGGGGGTTTTCAACCACCCTCTTAAGTTGCTATGAGGGGGGTTCTTAACCACCTTCATACTTTTATATGAAGGGGGTTTAAAACTATCTTTGTAATTTGCTACAAGTGGGGGGGTTATAACTACCCCTGTATGCTTCTATGAGGGGGGTTCTAAACTGACCTTGTATGTTGATAGGAGGGGGGTTTTAAACTGCCCACGTTGATTTTTAAGAGGGGGGTTTTAAAAAATCCCATAGGTTTCTAAGAGAGGGGTTCAAAATCGCCCCCACAGGTATCTATGGGGGGAAGTTCTAAACTTCCCCTATAGATTTGTATGAGGGGGGTTCCTAATCGCTCCTGTAGGTCTTTATGAGGGGATTTTTCAACCGCCCCCATAGGTCTCTATGAGAGGGGTCTACGGGTGGGGGGGGGTTCTAAATATCCCTCATAACCTTCTACGAGGGGGGTTTCTAAGCATCCCCAAAAGATAACATGGGGGGATTTCTAAACCTCCCTCATAGGTTACTACAAGGGGGGTTCTAAACCACCTCCAAAAGTCACTTTGCAAGGGTAGTTCCAAACCTCTCCCAAAAGCACCACTGCTAAAAGTCAAGCCTTTCAGTGGCAATTTTTTAAGAGATATAAAATGCCTCTGTAGATTTCTATGTAGGGTGTTCTAAACTTCTCCTAAAAGTCACTTTTCAAGGGGGATTCCAAACCTCCCTAAAGGGACCGCTACTAAAATTCAATCCTTTTAGCAGCGGTTTTTAAAGAGATATAAACCACCCCCAAAAAGTGAATTTTAGGGGAAGTTCGAAACTATTGGTTGTGGAGCCATATCTTCTAGTCTCATAGATGATATTGTTTCAGCCGTGCACCTCAGAGGACTGTACACTCATTCCCTTACCTTGGGGTTCGGGCCCATGGTTTTGGGTAGCCCGTGGTATTTTCCCATTGTATTTCCCTTATAAAAGAAAGACATTGTAACACGGCTAGGGTTGATGTATTAGGTATTATGCATTGTAAAGATCTCTGAGATCAAGAAGAGAGACTTTGAGACAGTGAAGAGGAAGTGCAACAGCTGTGTTGTAGGTTGTACCCCTTCACTTTGTTGGACGGTATAATAATAAGGACTGGCAACTTCAGTGTGGACGTACCCCATCTTGGGGTGAACCACGATATATCTGTGTCTCTCTTGTAATGTGTGTGTGACTATATTTGCATTTCTATTTATTATTATTGCTCTGCAATCCTTTTTTTCTAACAATTGGTATCAGAACCAAAGGTCTATTTGGCAGATAAACCCACAGGAAGCTAGGGTTTTTGGTTCGAGTGGGAGCAATGGCAGAAGAAGAAAAGTTTAAGGTCGAGAAGTTTAATGGCCAAAACTTCCAGTTATGGAAGATGCAAATGGAGGACTATCTGTACCAGAAGGATCTATTCATGTTGTTGGGAGGAAGAGCAAAGTAGCTGGCGGCCATGAAGGACGAAGAATGGGAGGTTCTTGACGGAAAGGCTCTAGGAAAAATACGGATGAGCCTAGCTTCGTCGGTGGCTTTCAATATCTCAAAAGAAACGACAACAAAGGGTTTGATGAGCGCACTCGGTAAGGTGTATGAAAAACCCTCGGCCCCCAACAAGGTATTTCTAATGAAGCGTTTATTTAATATGAAGATGTCTGAAGGTGGATTTGTTACTGATAATTTAAATGAGTTTAATACGGCTACAAATCAACTAAGTTCTATAAGTGTGAACTTTGATGATGAGGTTAGGGCTCTTCTAATCTTGCGTTCACTGCGAGAAAGTTGAATAGCTTGGTCATGGTTGTAAGTAACTCTGTCCCTGGTTTAAACACCTTGAAATGTGATGATGTTATTGGTGTTATTATGAGCGAGGAAATGCAAAGAAAAAGCACAGGTGAGACATCAGGCAATGTGTTGACCATGGAGAGAAGGGGAAGACAAAAGGAGATAGGAAAGAGCCAAGGTAATCGTGGGAAGTCTAAAACGGGAAGATCCAAGTCTAGACTGGGAAAGATAGAGTGATAGAACTGTGGAAAGAAAGGACATCTAAAGAAAGACTGTAGATCTCTAAAGAAGAAAGGAGATGCACAACAAGAAACATCCAAGAAACAAATGTAGCAGGTGATGTGTTACAAGATTCTTTGATTATTGCATTAGATAATACTAGTGATTATTGGGTAGTAGATTCAGGGGCTTCATGTCATGCTACACCCCATAGGAAATATTTTCATGATTATGTTCCAGGCGATTTTGGACATGTTTTATTGGGTGATGATGAGCCATGTAAAATTGTTGGAATGGGTAAGGTATGGATAAAAATTAAGAATGGAACTGATTGGTTGTTGAAAGATGTAAGGCATATTCCTGTTATGAAAACAAATTTGATCTCAACAGGGCAGTTGGGAGATGGCAACTGTCTATCTACATTTGGAGAAAAGTGGTGGAATATCACTAAAGGATCAATGGTGATATAAAAAGGAGACAAGGTAGGTACGTTGTATTTATGTCCTCATAATACTGACCATTCTATCTCATTAGCTTCCACAAGAACAGATACAACATTGTGGCATCATAGGCTTGGCCACATGAGTGAGAAGGGGATGCAGATTCTCCACTTAAGGAAGTTGTTGCCAGATTTGAAGCAGGTAAGTTTGGAATTATGTGAGAACTGTGTTTATGGAAAACAAAAGAGAGTCATATTTATCAGGGTTGGGAAACAGAAGAAGAATGAAAAGTTAGATCTTGTGCATACAGATGTATAGGGACCGGCTCAGGTACAATCTCTTGGTGGCTATCATTATTATGTTACATTTATTGATGATGCAACTAGGAAAACTTGGGTTTATTGCATTAGATAGAAATCTGATGTGTTTGCTACTTTTAATAAGTGGAAATATTTAGCTGAGAATGAGACAGGAAAAAGGTTGAAGTGTCTCAGATCTGATAATGGAGATGAGTACTGTGGCAAGGAGTTTGATAGTTACTGTTCATACCATGGGATTTGTAGATAGAAGACAGTCCCGGGAACACCACAAGAAAATGGTGTCTCAGAAAGGATGAACAGAATGATCATGGAGCATGCAAGGTGTATGAGACTGCATGCATGGTTGCCCTTACAATTTTGGGTAGATGTTGTAAATATTGTTGTTTATTTAATAAATAGAGGGCCTTCAAGTGCTTTGGATGGTGGTATTCCAGAGGAGGCATGGACAGATAAAAAGGTAAACTACTCATTTCTGAGAATGTTTGGTTGTGAATCATTTGTCCATATTGATAAAGATAATAAAACAAAGCTTGAAGCTAAATCCAAGAAATGTACCTTTATTGGATATGGGGTCGATGAATTTGGTTATCGCTTATGGGATTATGAAAATAACAAAATTATCAGGAGTAGAGATGTGATATTCAATGAAAAGGTCATGTATAAAGATCAGTTGCAAGGAAAGAAACAAGAAAAGGAAAACACAAAGTACACAGTACTTGATGAAATTAAAGAAAATGAAGTTCCAAAGGTGCCAGAAAATCAAGAACAGCAGCAAGTACCTGAAACTCCTGCAACTGCAAGAAGATATACCAGGTTAAGTAGACTCCCTGAATGATACTCTCCTTCAATGTATTATTTATCGATGACTGGTGTTGGTGAACCAGAGTGTTATGAAGAAGCAATGTAGGTGGAAACTAGAAAGAAGTGGGAGCAAGGAATGAATGAGGAGATGGACTCATTGGTAGGAAACTAGACTTGGGATTTGGTTCATTTTCCTGCTGGTAAAAGAGCATTGCAGAACAAATGGACTTACAGGTTGAAGGAAGAAGAAGGAGGTAAGAAGTGGTACAAGGTGAGACTTGTTGTAAAGGGGTTTGCACAGAAGAAAGGTATAGATTTTGATGAAATATTTTCTCCTATTGTTAAGATGACTTCAATTAGGACTATCTTAAGTCTAGTGGCGGTAGAAGATTTGCATCTTGAACAGTTAGATGTAAAAACAACCTTTCTCCATGGGGATTTGGAGGAAGAGATATATATGCAGCAGCCACAAGGGTATGAGGTCAAAGGTGAGGAGAACTTGGTATGCAGGTTGAAAAAGAGTTTGTATGGCTTGAAGCAAGCTCCAAGGAAGTGGTATTTAAAATTTGACAGGTTTATGACATAATAACGTTATAGTAGATGTCATTCTCACCACTGTGTTTATTTCAAGAAGCTAGACAATGAAAGATATATTATCTTGTTATTATATGTGGATGACATTCTTGTTGCAAGGTCTAACATGCAGGATATAAATGTACTAAAAAGGAAGCTAGCTAATTCATTTGTGATGAAGTATTTGGGTGCTGCAAAGCAAATCCTTAGTATGAGAATAACACGAGACAGGAAAAATCGCAAATTGACATTGTCTCAGGGTGAGTACATTGAAAAGGTGTTGGAGAGATTCATAATGTAGAATGCAAAACTAGCTAGTACACCTTTGGCCAACCATTTCAGTCTAAGTAAGGAAATGTGTCCCAAGACATAGGAAGAGACAGATTACATGTCCAAGATTCCCTATCAATCAGTAGTTGGCAGCTTGATGTATGCCATGGTGTGCACAAGACCAGATATTGCACATTCAATGGGAGTTGTGAGAAGATATATGAACAATCCAGGTAAAGAACATTGGAAGGCAGTACAGTGGATTCTCAGGTATTTGAGAGGTACTACCACTGAGGCATTATGTTTTGGAGGTTCAGACACTGGTCTACAGGGATATGTTGATGCAGATATGGCAGGTGATAAGGATAGCATGAGGAGCACCACAGGGTATGTGTTTAATGTAGGTGGAATAATAGTAAGTTGGATTTCGAGATTGCAAAAGGTTGTTGCACTTTAACAACGGAAGCAGAGTATGTCACCGTTACATAGGCTAGTAAAGAGATGATTTGGTTGCAGATATTTATGGAGGAAGTGGGTAAGAAGCAGAAGTATAGCAGGTTGTATAGTGATAGCTAGAGTGCCATTCATCTTGCAAAGAACTCAACATTCCATTTCAGGACTAAACATATACAGTTCAAGTACCATTTCACACGGTCTGTTCTAGAAGATGAACTGTTGAAGCTGGAAAAGATACATACTAGCCATAATCCTGTTGACATGTTCACAAAGGTAGTGACCAAAGAGAAACTGAGTTCTTGATTGGTTTTAGTTGGCTTTCTAGCATGAAGGTGAAGATGAGAAAGTTGCCAAGTCCAAGGTCCAGCAAGTACAGCAGTAGTGGAGTTGTTGTGATCAGTATCCAAGTGGGATATTGTTGGTTGTGGAGCCATATCTTCCAGTATCATAGATGATATTGTTTCAGCCGTGCACCTCAGAGGACTGTACACTCATTCCATTACCTTGGGGTTTGGGGGCAACACCCCCGAAGAAAATTTTTGGGGCTATTTTCGCCACCAGTTTCCAGGCCCATGGTTTTGGGAATCCCGTGGTATTTTCCCATTGTATTTCCCTTATAAAAGAAAGACATTGTAACACGGCTAGGGTTGATGTATTAGGTATTATGCATTGTAAATATCTTTGAGATCAAGAAGAGAGACTATAAGATAGTGAATAGGAAGTGCAGCGGTTGTGCTACAGGTTGTATCCCTTCACTTTGATGGATGGTATAATGATAAGGACTGGAAAATTCAGTGTGGACATAGCCCATCTTGGGGTGAACCACGATATATCTGTGTCTCTCTTGTAATGTGTGTGTGATTATATTTTCATTTCTATTTATTGTTATTGCTCTGCGATCCGATTTTTCTAACAAGAACCGCCCCCAAAAAGTGAATTTTAGGGGTAGTTCAGAACTACCCCCAAAAAGTGACTTTTAGGGGTGGTTCTAAACCATTGCCAAAATTCATTTTTTGGGGTGGTTCAGAACCGCCCCTAAAAGTAAATTTTGGAGGTGATTTATATCTCTTCATAAATTGTCGCTAAAAGGATTGACTTTTAGCAGTGGTGCCTTTAGGGTTTTGTTTTTCAAAACTACCGCTAATGCTAAAACCCATGCTAATTCCACTTTTAGAGGAGGAAAGTGACCTCCCTTAAATGCCTTTTTTGTAGTAGTGAAAGTTTTAGAATTTAGAATTTACAAATTTTGAAGGTCTAATTCTTTGAAGAGTGTTATCCCAATGGAAGAGCACCTGCTTTACAAGTAGGAGGTTGGTGGTTCGATTTCATCGCGCCCTAATATTCATACGGAATGGTGATGATCTATATATGTTCCTAAATATGTATCAATAGTGAGGTTCTTTAAAAAGGAATCATCAAAAGTCATTTTTTATATATGAAATGGTGACGGTCAACGAACATTGCCATATATATGCATCAATAGTGAGAATCATGAAAGGTCCATCACCATAAATCAGTGTTGTTCATAAATGGTGACATTCACTATCTGTCATTATAATCATTATTCATGACAGACCTTGAATGTCACCACATCACCTATATTTTTGGTGACAAGACCTTTGGCGACGTTCAATTTTTGGTGATGGAGGATCTTTTAACCATCACCAATGAGCTTATGGTGCATTTTTAAACCCTCACCAAAATATGCAATGGTGATGGTCAACAAACATTACCACAACAATAGTGAGGGACATGAAAGGTCCATCACCATAAATAATAGTTGTTCATATGAAATGGTGACGGTCACGATCCGTCATTACAATCATTATGCGTGATGTACCTTGAATGACACCACATCACCTATACTTTTGGTGACGTTCAGTTTTTGGTGACAAACACTCCTTTGACCCTCGCCAATGAGCTTGTGGTGACCTTTTTCGACCCTCACCAATGACCTTTTTTGTTGTAGTACGTGATTCATCAAAGAACAGAGAGCCCTTATCTTAAAATCACTGATAGACGAATTAAGTGAGAAATTTTTTGGGTTAGGCACTACAAAATTATGGAGGAAAAACTCACACAATTGGTCTTTTTCCAAGTCTGTACTATCCAGTAATGCATCCACAAAATATTTTGGAGTGACCAATTCAAGTGGAAATTGTTCTTTAACCTGCACAACTGAAACCTACACCATTTCTCCCTGAGATAGACGGTATAGATCCTAGAAGTGGGCCTATATCTAACAATATCCTCATAGATTTTGGTAGTTCTATCCATTATTGCCTCTAGATTTAGTATTTGTTGGCTTTTCTCTACCAAGCTCTCATGAGACTTTTCTAATTCTGTCTGTAATGCTCGGTTTTTTTGTTCCAGGTGCTTATGTTGATAGGTGTGCTACATTTTGAGTATTTGGATTTTCACGTGTATTACTAGGGTTTCTACTGAATTCACAACCTTCCCACTATGTCTTGTGGCAGTAGGGGACTACATTGCAATACTTAGCATTGCTACCTCCTCCTTTACTCTATCTAGTTCAGATAAATCATTCATTAATCGGGAGTGTTCTTTGATTGGTGTATCTACATCCATAAAACCTAAGGATCCTCCTTCTAAAATATCACAATCATCTTGGTCATCCCGATTTGTCTGGTCTAGGGTTGGCTTTCTGGAATTTTCACCATTTCCTTGTTTCTCTTCAGACTCCTGATCTCATTCTCCCTTGACCTTTTCCTCATTTTTTAATCTCTTGCTTTGTCTATTGAATTCATATTCTTTGGAGGACAATTCCTGCTTCTTCTAAATATGAACCTCTTCATAATTATTTATCCTCACCAGAGTATCAGTGATGACTTCATTATATTATATGTCCATCTCAATATTCATCTTGGCCCTTGACTGAGTGGACACCTTCCCTTCAATGCCTAACTTCTCCTTGTATTTTTGTCCTATAGTGGAGGTGAGTGCTAATTTGGGATCTAAGGTGGCCTTGGTGGATGATGGTGTTGAGGTGGAGGAATTATGGAAACTTGCTATTGTTGAGGTCTCCAATTTGAAGAAGAAGGGTATTGATTCCCAAAATTTAGTTATGGTTGCTGGACATTTGGAGGGTATTACCGATATTGTTTCTTGGGGGTGTAATACTGTTGATTTTGATTGTATGGGTTCTGATTTTTTCCATTGAATTGGGCCTACTTGTGTAGGCCACGATGGTTGTGTCATTTGGGTCCAATTAGGTGCTTTGTAAGGATTTCCATGAGGATTGAATTAGGTCTGATTATTAAGTTGGAATGGTCTAGAAAATTTGTTTCGACATTGTTTAACAAAACAGAGCTGCTCCATAGAGCCCTCTGCTCCTAAGTCTTGTATGATTGATTTGCATGAAGGAAGCAGATGGAATTTTTCTATTGCATGATTTTCTATGCATAACCCACATACTTCAATTACATTCAATGAGCATTGACCTTTTTCATGTTTCTTCCTACATTTCAGACATAAAATAGCTAGAGCTTGAGTTTCCTCGTCCTGTTTCTTTTTTAGTTGTAGTGCATCCAATTGCATTGCAAGTGATTGGAGGATGTCAGTCTTCATATCATCTAAAAGGTTTCCAAAATCATATTTGGTTAAGGTTCATACCTAAATGATTGACCCACCTACTAGCGAGGTCATGCCTCTTACCCTGACTTTACCTTTTCTAGACCCTGAGTAGTTTTTAAATATTTGCATGATTTGATCATAGGTCTTTTGGAACGGATATCTCCATCACCCAAAATGTTTAGGACTTCTAGGTACTCATCCCTGAATCCTCTGAGGAGTACTAGTGTTAATGAATCATCATCCAACGTGCAATTAATAGCTCTTTTGTAGATGAGTTGGAATCTTTGTCCATAATCCTCCAAGGATTCCTTCTTTCCTTGCTGCATCCTAAAAATCTCATCTCTAGTGTCTTCATCCTTGCAATAATCCTTTTATTTTTCTAGGAAAGTTTGTTTCATCTAGGGTCCCAAGAAAAAATGTTGTTTCCTCCCAGGATCCTAAACCATCTTAGTGCCAAATCCTTTAAAGTTGAAGGGAAAAGCCTCGGTTTCTGGGCATCTGATGTATAGTCAAAAGTTCTATAGACTACTTCAAACTCAAATAGAAAGGTATCAGGGTCTTTTGAAGTCAATCCATGAAATTTAGGGAGGTTGGAAAGGTTGGTGTTTTTCATTCGAGCCTCCCCTGGGGTACACTATTGGAAAAGGTGAGCAATTCCCTGGGTTCTTCATTCTCATCCATCTCTTCTTCGAAAAAGTTAGTTGAATCTGCTAGAGGGTTTATATATGAATCGTCTGATCCTAAAGAGGACAGGGATGCTATGAATCATTTTTCCGAGTTTGTGTCACTCATAGATCTATTGGCTAGTTAGTTAGACATAAAATTCCCAAATGCATCCCTCCTTCATCGAGGCATGCATGGTAGGGAAGATGAGATCTAGGGTTTATTTTTGGTGTCTTTTTAGATCTTTGTTTTTTCTTGTGTTTTTTTTAGGTTTGAAATTTCAATATATCTATCTATATATATATATATATATATATATTATTTTCTTCTTCAGTTAGAGTCTTAACACCTCCCCGAAAACGATGCCAAAAAGTGGTGGCTTAGTGATATGCTATCCAATTAAGGTTCACAGGTTAGGAATCCTACTTTAAGTATCAACCCAGTGATCATGCAAACTTAAGAGGTGTTGGGAACTATATGTGCAACTGCTGAGAGATTTCTATCTGGTGACTTAATCTATGAAAATGGAAATGATTCTAATCGAGAAAACATGGAAATTTATTCTATGAAATGCACCATGATACTAAGTCGAAAAACATGAAGATTTTAGTTTATGAAAGCATGAATATTTATTTTAAGAAAACATATCCTTAATCTACTTAACACAAGAAATTATTTAATTTGAAAACTAGAACTAACTTATGAAACCACAAAATCATTAATCTAAGAAAACAATAGAGATTGATTCCATAAATTCCTTTAACATTTAAACTCAAAAAATAGTAAACTATTTAATCTAATAGAGAAATCAAAATTTATTCTATGTAAATAGGGGATGTTAATCTAGGAAAGCATGAAAGATTCAATCTAGCAAAATTGGGATATTTATTCTATGAACTATGAATATATCTGGATTGCTTTACAAAAGCGACCTACAACACTATAGATGCCATACATTCGAACTATAGACGTTGCTATTATTTTCTACATAAAGACAGAGCGATTTCATAAATTGAATTCAAACTTCTACTTGGTAATTCAGGGTTTCAACTATCTAGCCATGCATTTTAATCCACAGATCTAAATTATTCGATAAAAAAAACCAATGATGATCTCAATGAAATGAACTTGTAAATCTATTTAATCAACTTAGACGAATAAATACATGAAACTAATTTTGTTGACTGGAAAACAAAACTCCTGCACAACACAATGAGGGGGCCTACCTCAAAGCGTATACAGGAGATTAGACTAAACTATGAACTCACAAATTTGGAAAACCATGATTTGTTCATTAAGTTGTTTAAAAATCCATCATCAAAGGTACAAAACTTGACTACTGCAAAAACTGTGTAAAATATCTGAGGTAAAAACAAGAATGTATATATGTCTCTCGCGTAATACGTGAGTCTCTATTTATTACAAAACTTCAAAATATCCTAAAAACATCTACTTCGGAAATCACGAGATCAATTCTCTTTGGATTCATCATTTTCTAAAAATCAAGGGAGACTTGTAGTCTCTTGAATTGATCTCGAGTTCATTCTTCATTTCTTCCTGTCACGTCAACTGAAATGGACTTCTGCCAAGCTTGCTTATATTTAGCCCCAAAAAGGCGTGATATGCTATCCATTGTTATTGCCACCAACCTACACTTAATCACACATAACACTAATCCACTTGTTAGCTCTTTTTAAAGCACGCTAAACAAAGAAAGATTACCACATATCCGACATTACTTTATAATCAATTATAATCATACCATAGCCTATAGAAATGGGATTATTTCATGCTAAGTTGTTGCTTTGTGACAGTTTAAAAGAGGATTTGTAAGTGCAAATGATACATATAACGTGGGCCTATCACAAGGCCTTGTGACCCATCTTCAAACTCCAAAATCTCTTAATGGCATCTATATCCAACCTTGATGCCAAGAAACCCAAGAGAGGGTTTGTAATATAGTTTGCAAGTGGTGTTCATGATTATTGAGATCGAGAAGTGGTGTTTAGGAAACATGGCCTATTAGTGTCCACTTATGACATTGGATAGAACTTTAGACATATTCTCGGTGCACAAATAACATATTGATGGAATACAGAGCACCCTTGGAGGTAATTATTAACCAATAGAGGTTACTCTTAGAGTAGGATTATTGACGAGATTCTGATATTTTATCACTAGGCATGAGTCTTGAGGCCTTGAACCACCACACCTAACATCTTTTGACTACCATTGCCTCAAAGTATTGATATGGTGACCATCAGAATGTTTTCACTACTAGGTATGAGTCTCGGGGCCTTAACCAAATTTAGGGGAGGAAACTCAAAGCTTGCCCCTAAATGTAGCTTCTAATGCTCAAGGTCCACATATGAGATCTCAAACCACCACATAGGACCTACTTTGAAATATTTGGCTTTTTGAAGGTAATATTGACTACATTAGAAGGTTTTTAGCACTAGGGATATGTCATCGGGGGCAGACCTTGTTACATAAGGAAGCTTAGGCCTTGAGGCATAAGGAAAGCTTCTAGGAAACTAAGGCCAAAAAACATCACCTTGAACCACCACACATGATCTTCTAAGGGTATCCTTGTCCTTTAAGTGGGTATATTATAGAGAACTTAGGCACTCGGCTCTAAAGACAATTTCTAGGGATCAAGGTTCATGAATGATGCCCTTAAGCACTACAAACAACCCATCAAATAGATGGTTGTCCTTTAGGTGGTGATATAGGAACCATTAGAATATTTTGAGTACTAGATATGGGTATTTGGGATTTGGACATGGTCATGGGAGGTAAACCACCTTAACATTAGGCCCTAGAAGAAGCTTCTAAGCATCCATGGTTAAGGATACCCCATCAAACCACCCCAAACGACCTTTCTAGGGTATTGTTGGCATTTGAATGGGGATATTGGATCCATTAGTAGGTTTTCAACATTGGGTATGGGTATTAGGGGCCTAAACATGCTCAAGGGAACAAATTATGATCTTATTCCATAAAGGATGCTTTCAATAATATATAGCCAATAAAGGGGGTTAATTCTGTCCCATTGTGACAAGAACGCGCATGCGTTATTAATGAGTGCAAATTCCTATTGCTATAAACTAGGAACACATGCCTGTTTTGAATACCACATGCACTAAGAATGTGTGCATGTTATTATGTTGATTTATTTTGTGCCAAAAAATGTGGCATGTTTGCATAGAGGTTCGATGGGGAATCAAATATGTTTAAAAAGGAATATGTGTGTGTTCCTAATAGTGTGAATGTTTTTTTTTTTTTTTCATTGAACACACATTTCCATTACAATGAAAAGGAGAAGTAGCTTCTTGCAAGCCTCCTAAAAAAACTGGTAAGAAATATAATTATTCTAATAATGCAATTGCTATAAGAACTATAATTGCTTAAGACATAAGACATAAAGAAGAAACATTCAATTAAAGCAGTTGCCATGAGTAACATGCCATCATCAACTTCATTCAAGAAAGCAAGGCTAAGAATGAGTGAATCTAGGTTAAGAAGCCTTACTAAAATATAAAAGTGGTTCCCCAAGTCGTTTGTCGTTTGACTTGGGTGGATGTTGAGACCTCCATAATACGATGATATTTTTGTGTTGTATACGCTTAATTTGTATCTCTTGAAGGGGATGACAAAAATTACTTGAAGGTGGTGGATATCACTTGTGGTGAAATTGATGCATGCTACTTAAAGGAAACGAATATGAAGTAGATGGATAAAAATGTCTTCCTTCTTTCTTCCTTATAGGAATCTAAACCCGTCACAAATACAAGCCATGGTATGAAGAATTACTTAGATAATGATGTGTTTAATATGTCCATCGTAGCTCAACTCAAGGATTCACTTTTGGAGAAGGACGAAACAAATTCATTGAAGGTGGTGGAAGTGGAGGATTCAAATTACATAAAGATAGAGGAGGTCGTGGACGTGAATTAGTCAAAGATATCAAGGTATGAAGTAGTTGGTGGATACGGAGAATATGGTTGTTGATTTGGTGGGTATTGCATGTTCTCTTGAAATGACGTGAGATTATTACAAATTTATAAAACTATATAGGAAAACGTCAAATAAAAACATAGTATATAGGATCATAGTAGCATAATTCGGTCGTATTTGACTTTCCTGTACGGAAATTCAGGGATAATTCGAAATTCGGTAATAATTCGGCATTATACGAATACAATACGATCAACATATGGTTGACCATATTTTATCCATATATATACCATTTAAATTGGAATATAATAATATATATACCATTGCAATATAATAATATATATACCATTGAACTCGGAAAATACGGGAAATCATAATTTCACTCACCATTCAAATTTCATATCATCAAGTTAGCAATCGCATTGCAATATCTGTTCTGAAATATCCGGGGTTACAAAATCTACAGGGTTCGAAGTCGAACTTCAGCTGCGGTTACAAAATCTACAAGGTTTGAAGTCGAAGTTCAGCAGCTACGGCTATGGGCGGAATATTTTTCTGGGTAAGATTTACTTGTAAAATTACTTGTTTTGAAATTGCCGTAATGCGCTCGATATTTTTCTGGGTAAGATTTAATTGTAAAATTACTTGTTTTACACTTTGCAATTTCATGTGCCGAGTCTTTTTCGTTTAGTTTTATTAATTTCTTTAGTTTCCGTTTCTGTTTCCATTTAATGCAACTAATGCTTTATTTTTAGTTTAGTTTAGTTTGGTTTAATGCAACGCATGCATTCTTTTTAGAGTTTCGTTTTGATTTAGATTAGTTACATTTATTTTATATTTTAAGTTTTAAATTTTATGATTCAGGTTTTTTAATTTCATATTATGTTTATTTTATAAAAGTTAAAGTTTAAAGTTTAAAAGTTAATTTAATATAATTTTGTATTTAGATTTATATTTTTATTATAATTAAATCTATATTTTAATATTTTGTGGTATTTATTTTTATTTTCATATTGTAATTGTTAATTATGTTTGTATTTTATGTTTTAATTTTTAATAAATAATTTTTCTTTTCCTATAGGATAAGCTTAATGGCTTCTCAACCTTCTAAATCGAAAGCACCTGAATGGAAATACTTAGATAAAAAATCAGATGGGAGGATTTATTGCAAAGAATGTGATAAAAAATGTGGGACATCGGTGACTCGAGCAAGAGATCATTTCCTCAGAATTGTAGGTGGACTCGGTGTAGGAGTCAAAGGATGTGAAAAGATTAAGCCAGAGGTGAGAGAGAGTTTAAAAGAAAATATTGAATGGTTTATCTATATATTTAAATTTTCTAAAATTTGAAAAATATGTTTTTTTAATGTATAAGCAACTTACTTCCGTATTTTTTCCGTACTAGAATTTTTCGTTACGCATTTTTTCCGTATCAAATCGTATTCGAATCCGTATTCGTACTCGAATTATGCTACTATGTATAGGATATGAGAAAAGATTGACACTATACCTACACCAAGATTTTGATAGTGAAGGACAAGCTTCACTTCCCCGGCATATCTTTTAAAAACATAACAAAGGACACCATTGTTACTTTAATCTTTGGAATCAATGCATGCACAATTATTTTATATATATATTAATTGTGTTAAATGAATCTTGAAGATTCATAACTAAACTAATATTGAATCTCGTGGAAGAAGGAAATCACAATTTTTGGCATGCATTGCATATGTCTAACATATAGCACTTACTTTCCATTCAACATTTGTAACTTGTCATCATCATAAATTGATAGGAGTTGTATTAAATTGAGCAACACCTAAGAAGGATATTAGTTCTTTGCAAATCTTTATAATTTACTTAATTTAGAGATATGGATTAAATAAATTAAATATATTTTTAAGATGATGGCATTAACAATTATGAATTATGCTTGTTGGGGATGTGTCTAGAGATACATTAGTTATTGGAAATGTTGTGTCTAGAGATACATTAGTTATTGGAAATGTTACCTTACATGATTAAATATATTGGTGAGCAGTAAACAAAGTAATGAACTCGAGCTCGAAAGAAAAATAGATATAGAGATATTTGATTTGATACTAATATGTATAAGGTGAAAGAGTCATATTCAAGAGATACATCTCATAGATGACCTGTCGATATTAGTATTATTAATGTAATGAAATATTGGAAGTATGGCAAAGGGGTGAAAGCTAGTTTAAGGTTTAGGGGTAATATTACCTTTATCATTAGGGAGAGTGAGGGAGATGAGTGTAGCTCCACAATTTATGATGTATATATGCATATCACCCTCGTGAATATGGAAGCCCCAACTAATAAATTAATAATCCTCTAGTGAAGATACCCATGTCCAACTAATTTTCCTTTCCATTGCTCTTTTAGATCAATGCATTGATTTCAATGAGTAATGCATTGATTTGGATGATGATACATTTTATTGATTTAATAAACAATAAAAGGACCACTAAAACTTGGAAACAATATAACATACAACATGCACATGATGTAGATGTGACTCCAAAGGCTAGAATAAATTATTGACTCAAAAAGAAAAAAAGTAACCATCATTAATTTAAATTTATGTGTTTGATCATGCGTTTTGCTTCAACCAATAGTCAAGTTAAATAATCCAAAATATTGAGGTTTGGATTAACTTAATTGCATATCTATTTTACAAGATGGCATTTGAGCGCTACACAATTTGAATGTTGTGGATATTTTTGGAGGTACACTAGTTAATGGAAATGAGAGTGTACATGATTAGATAAGTTGCTTGAGCAATGGGTAGAGCATGGAATTGTAAATGCAAATTTATAAAGAGGTAATTGATTCAATATTATGTCTGAGGTGAAGAGTTTTATCCAACAACAACATTTGTTGATTAACTTGCTTACATTAATATGATTAACATGATGAAATTATTGAAACATTATGGTAAATGCATTCAACAATAGCTTAGGGTTTAGGGGTAATATACCTTTGGTATTAGGTAGAGTGATAGAGTTGAGCGTAGCTCCTAAGCTAGTAACATTTATGTGTATATTACCCCTATGAAGATGGAATAATCCTGGTCCATTAATCCTTTGGTGAATATGTCCATGACCACCCAACTTGCATCTCCATTTATCTTATGAATGAGTAGTTTTGATGCAATCCCTTGTGAGTGTAACCAATCCACAGGGAGTTCACTCAGTGAACTTGTTACATAGCACAATTGTTCATAGGATATTAAAGAATATCTCTAATTTTAGTAAATCTTGGAAAATGCCTCTTAAAATTGTATTTTTGAACCCCCCTCCCAATATACCTTTCCAATTAAGAAAACCCCTAGTTTCACTAGATATTGTAGGTATCCATTTTTATCAACCCATTTTTAATACCCCCTTTATATCATATTATCAATTTCTAACAAACAGGAGCCCTAAGGCATCTTAGTATAAGCAAACAGGATGCTAAGTAAAATAATAGCATAACGTTAATAATGATCCCACCAAGATTGCAAGGGTGACTGATCAATTTGTAGTTGTATCTTTCAACCTCCTCCACAATGTTTTCTACAATTAAGAATATATCCATCATCTTAGAGATGCTTGTTCTTCCATGTTAGCACACAAACTAACATATTAAGATTGAATTCCTAAAATAAATGATAGCTTATGGACAACTAAGAGGGAGGCCATTGCCACCACACCTAACATTTTTTGTCTCTTCGGGCTATCTCTTCTCTAGCTTAAAGGTGAATTCCCTATGGTAGAATTACTAGAGTTTAACAATGGATTACATGGTGAAAATGAAGAGTAACTTTAGAAAAACAAAGTATTTTTGTTTTTGTAAAATATAAGAGTCATGAAGGAATTAGAGACTAGTGTTTTACACAATGGGAAAATGGGGTCAACCAAGGATTGTATGAGGCTTTCTTTAGGAAGATTCGAAAGGGACAAGGTCATAATACACAAACCTATATGCTCTCTAGTGGATGGGTTGATTTTAGAGATCACACAAAAGGAATTTTCTAGAGAAAAAAAAATTCAAATGGACTCAAGGAGGAAAGCTACATTGAAAGGAATATAAAATCACATGATTTCTAGACATGAAATATGCACCTAAACTACACTTCCAATTGATAAAAATCACATAAAATATAGAAAGCATAATGATCCTTCATTACCTCATTTCCATTAACAATTTGAAGATCCATTAACCAACCAAGCACATGAGCAACATGAAAAACCTTCAATAGAGCACTAATATCAACCATCATATGTCTTGATTGAATATCCCTTGTCCATCAAACTCAATACCTTATTCCCTTGTCCCCTCATTTTTCCTCTGCCTCCCCTCCATCGCTTCTACATGAAATGTAATAAAATATACCCTAAATATTTGTATTTCCATATAACATAATTAAGCCCCCTTGGCCCCATAATATAGGGAAATATATTTTCTGACTTATGTATCATAGTTTATTCCCCAATATGAATGGACATGATAGGATATTGCCTACCAACTGACCACCATGTGAACCAATCAAGACCCATCTTAACTCGAATCTATTCCCCTCCTAGAAGGATCAAATCCCTTGGGGAGAAAAAAATTTCTCAAATTTTTACAATAAAAAAAATGTTTACACCTTGAACAATGTAATCTCTTTCAACTTAAAATATATCCAAAATTAAAATAAATTTTAGCTCTTAAATACAATCTTTTTTTTTGTACTAGGAGAATCAACAACTAGGATGGGGTTGGTACTCGCGTGACATGGGGTCGAGGGGTCCAATCTCGTCTGCTACCACTATACCCCTAGGTGCAACCACCGAGCTCGCCACAATGGAGCACAGGTTATATGAGATTTAAACCATCGACCTCTTACAAGGCTTACATAGGTTTTGCCTACTGGTCTACACCCCGATGGGCTAAGCTCTTAAATAAAATCAATAACCTTTACACAAACATTTTAAAAACATAAAAAATAAAATCTCAAAATTTCAAACACAAAAAATAAACATCTAAAAACCTTTAAAAATAAAATATCTAAACCTTAAATACATCAAATATCCAAAATTATGTAACCAAAGTTCAAAATATACTTATAAAGTCCACATTGATGTTTGGCTTGGGTAAGATTTCAAAACTCATGGACTTCTTCAACTTGTAATCCAAATCTTAAATCATAATATACTTCAAAATATCCTTATGAAGTATACATTGATGTTGTAAGCTTTCAAATCTTAGGGCTTCTTCAACTTGTCATCAAATTCTGACCTTTAGTACCATTACATAGGATTTAATCTTTTAACTAAAAAAATAACTTTTATATAAGCGTTTAATTTTTTTTATTGAATTAGGATTTATGAAATTAATTTTAGTTTAATTATGTTTAAAGTTAGTAGATAATCCAAACTTAAGATAGATATAAACTAATTTTAATATGTAAATATATCCTATATGTTAAAATATCTCAACTTCAACATATCAAATTTGTATGTATTTAATATATTTTTATTTTATTAAAGTGTCATATGTCAAAGTTGAGCACAAAATTGTACTTCTTTATATTGGTTTTGAATTTAGTTTAGCATTAAGAATTTTTATTTACTTAATATTTTATTATTTTATTAAAGCGTCGCGTGTTAACTCCACATTGAACAAGTAATTACATTTCTCTCTCATTCAAAATATATAATCCTTGAATACATAAAATATGCTAAATTGTATAAGAGAATTTCAAAATATTTACATTAAGAAAGTAAATAGCAAGCCATATTAATAAAATGGCTTATATACGTCGATCGACGTATATCAACCATGGCCACACATTTAAAAGTGGTTGATATACGTTGATCGGCGTATATAAGCCATTTTATTAATATGACTTGCTAGTTGACGACCGACTTTGTAACCATAAAACTATTATTATAAAAAAAATATAAATATAAACTAAATTATATTATTTATATAATAACAACGAAAAATATATATAATCAAATCATTATTGATTATAATTATTTTTATTTTAATATTATTATTAAAAAATTATTATTAGTTTATAATATAAATATTGAATAGTTTAATAATACTAAAATATTTTTAAAATAATGATATTTTAAATATAAACATGTCAATAATTGAAAATAATGACCATGGTTGATATGGTTGATCATACAAATAATGACCCATGGTTCACTATGGTTGACCATAATTGGTCAGAGATACATAGTTTACTATGGTTGACCATGTATGATTATGGTTAATAATGTGGTTGACCATGTTTCACTATGGTTATGCATGGTTGATTATGTTTGACAATGTTTGAATTTAGTTGACCATGGTTGATTAGAGTTGAATAGGGTTGTCCATGCATGATTATGTTTGCTTGTTGTTTAACATGTTTGACCATTGTTCACTATGGGTGACCAATGTTGAGTATGGTTCAAACATACTTGATGATTATTGACCATGCTTGACTTGTTCCAGAATGGTTGGCCATGTTTGACTATAGTTGACTTATAATGATATGGCCAACAATGTTTGACTATGGTTGACCATGTTTGTATATGGTTGACTTTAAATGGCTATGGATAGTTATGGATGATTTTGGTTAACCATCGTAGAATTTTGTTAACATAGATTATTATGGCTACTTATGGTTGACCATAGTTAACTATGTTTGAGAATAAGTAACTATAGTTGACCATGGTTTAATAACATTGACCATAGTGACTATGTTCATTGATGGTGAAGATGATTAAATTTGGTAAAGAGGTTGAAAACAATATTATGTCACATTGCGACTTGAAGAAATTGAATTGATAATCTTGTCACATTACAACATTAAGAGGCTAGGTTATGTCAAATTATTATGGTCCTCGATGGTGATGGCACATTGCAATATTCCTCAACGGTTAAGTTGGGTTGCATTGATCATCACTTGTTGAATTTGTTGACTATGCTTAAAACTTCTTAGTTGACCATGGTTACCTTAGTTGGTTGACCATGGTTGTTCATGGTTGACCTTAGTTGGTTGACCATGGTTGTTCATGGTTGACTACAGTTGACCATGTTTGTTTGTGTGAGACTATAGTTGACCATGGTTGACTATGATTGACCTTAATTGGTTAACCATGGTTAACTATGGTTGTTCATATTTGACCATGGTTGATAATGGTTGAGTACAGTTGACCAAGGTTGACCATCGTCGACCACAATTGACCATGGTTGTCCATGGTTGACTATGGTTGTGAATGATTGATCATGGATATCCATGGTTGAGTATGGTTGTGAATGGTTAACTATGCTTGTTTGTGGTCAACCATCATTATTCATGGTTGATTATGGTTTCATGTGGTTGTTCAAGGTTGAGTATATTTGTTGATGGTTAACTGTGGTTGACCATGGTTGTTCATGGTTAACCCTATTTATTTGACTATGGTTAAATATGGTTGACTATGGTCGACTATGGTCAACTCTAGTTGGTTTACCATAGTTAACTACATTTGACCATGGTTCATGCTTGGTTATGGTTGGACATGGTTGACTATAGTTGACCTTAGTTTGTTGACTATGGTCGACCATGGTTAACCTTAGTTGCTTGGCCATGGTTCTTCGTGGTTGACTATAATTGTTCATGGTTCACCATGGTTACTTAATGTTGACCATGGATGTTAATAATTGATGACGATTATTCATGGTTAAGTATGGTTGACTTTGGCTTACCATTGTTGACTATAGTCAACCATGGTTGATTATGATTGTCCATGGTTGATAGTTCTTAGTCATTGTTGACTATGGTTATTCATGGTTTACCATGGATTTTCATGATTAACTATGGTTGACCTTAGTTGATTTACCATAGTTCACTATGGTTGACAGTAGTTGGTTGACTATGGTTGATCATCATTGATGATGGCTAAGAGTAGTTAGTAGAGTACGAGGTTGACTACGGTCGACCATAGTTAACTATGCTTGACTCTAGTTGGTTAACCATGGTATATGGTTAAATCTAGATGGTTGACCATGGTTGAGTCTAAATGGTTCTTCGTGGTTGATTATCTTTGACTCTGCTTGCTTGGCCATGGTTAACTATGGTTGACCATGGTTAACCATCGTTGATCATGGTTGACTAGGTTGAGTATAGTTGGTTGACCATGGTTCACTGCAATTCACCATGGTTGTTCACACTTGATTATGGTTGACCATGTTTGACTGTGGTTGAATGTACTTGGTTGATCATGGTTAACCATGGTCGACTATGGGTGAAACTAGTTGCTTAACCATGCTTATTCATGGTTGACTATAGTTGTTCGTAGTTGACCATATTTTTTCAAGCTTGACCATGGTTGTCAATTATTAATGATGGTTGTTCATGGTTGACTATGGTCAACCTTGATTGCCCATGGTTAACCATTGATTTTCATGGTTGGCTATGGTTAATCATGGTTGACCATGGATGTTCATGGATGAATATGGTTCAATATGGTTGTTCATGGTTGACTATGGTTATCAATGGTAGACCATGGTTTTACTTATGGACTATGGTTGACCATGGTTAAACCTAGTTGGTTGACCATGGTTGATGATGATTGACTGGAGTTGGTTGACGATGGTTGTTCATGGTCGACTATGGTTGAGCGTGGTTGATGATGATAGACAGTGGTTGATCATGGTTGATTATGGTTGACCATGGTTAACTATGGTTGACTATGGCCATCCATGGGTTATAATGGTTGACTATGCTTAACCATTGTTGACTACAGTTGTTCATACTTGCATTATGTTGACCATGGTTTTTCAGACTTTCCATATGTGGACTTATGTTGACCATGGTTGTTTAAGGTTTACCATGTTTGACTATGATTGAGCATGGTTGATTATGGTTAACCATGGTTGACCATGGTTGATAATGGTTTACTACAGTTGATAATAATTGCTTCACCACATGTGGTTAACTACGGTCGACCATAGTTGACTATGCTTGACTCTAGTTGGTTAACCATGGTTGACTATGGATGACTATATGGGACCAACTAAGGTTGATTATGGTTGACTTTAGTTGGTTGACCATGGTTAGATATGCTAGAGTCTAGTTGGTTGACCATGGTGACCATGATCAAAAATGGTTAACCAAGGTTGACTATGGTTGAGTATAGCTTGTTGGCCATGACCGACTACATTTAACCTTAGTTGTTCATGCTTGACTATGGTCAACCATGGTTGAAGCTAATTGGTTAACTATGGCCGACCATGGTGGTCTATGGATGAACCTAGTTGTTTGACCATGGTTCTTCATGGTTGTTGTCCATGGTTGAGCATAGGTATTCATGGTTGACCATTGTTGTTAACTATAATTGATGATCGTCATTCATGGTTGACTATGGTTGACTATGGTCGACCTTGATTGACCATGGTTGACTATGGTTGTCCATGGTTGACCATAGTTGTTCATGGATGACTATGGTTGACTATGGTTGTTCATGGTTGAGTATGGTTATTAATGGTTGGCCATGTTTTTTCTTAATTAACTATGGTTGACCATGGTTAAGTACCTTAGTTGGTTGACCATGGTTGACTACAGCTAGTTCACAATAGTTTTTCATGGTTAACTAAGGTTAAGCATGGTTGTTGATGAATGACATTGGTTGACCATGGTTGAACATAGTTGACTACAACCAACCATGGGTTTCATGGTTGATCATGGTTGACTATGTTTGACTTATGTTGACCATGGTTGACTATGTTTAACTTAGGGTGACTGTTCGACTTATGTTGACCATTGTTGACCATGGTCGACTTATGTTTGAACCATGGTTGATCATGGTTGACTATGGTTGACTAGATTTGACTGATGTTGACCATGGTTAACTATGTTCACTATGTTTGACTATGTTTGACATATGTTTACCAACTATATTTGATCACGGTTGTTGATACTTGCTTTATGTTGACTTATGTTGACCATTATTTTTCATACTTGCCATGCATTGATTTATGCTAACAATGGTTGTTTATGGTTGACCATGGTTGAATTTGTTTGAGCATGGTTGATTATGGTTAACCATGGTTGCGTATGGTTGGCCATGGTTTTCCATGCTTGCTTATGGTTGGCGTTTATCATTGTTTATTATAATGTTATGGTTAACCATGGTTGTTCATGGATGACCAATTTTGTTCATGGTTAACCATGGCTCTTAATGGTTGACTATGTTCGACTATGAATATGGACTATATTAATTTAAGCATTTGAACTTGGATTTCAATTTAATTTTAGAATATTAATATGGAATTTCAATTTGACCATGGTTGACTATGGTTTACTACAATTGGTCAACCATGGTTGACTTTGGTTTACCCTAGTTGGTTGATTATAGTTGTTCATGGTTGATTATTGTTGACCATGTTAACAATGGCAAACATAGGTTGTTCATGGTTGACAAAGGTTGTTCATGATTGATCATAATTGTTCAAGGTTGACTATGGTTGACCATGATTTACTATGGTTGTTTATGGTTGACCATGTATTTCTTTATAGTTGACTATGGTTGACTATCATTTAGCATGGTTGGTGATGGTTGTTCATGCTTGACTATAATTGTTCATGGTTTACCATGGTTTCCATTTAATCATTGCTCATGAAATGAAATAATGAAGTATTTGAACTTGAAATAATTCAATTCCATAAGTCAATTTTAAATTAAAAAATAATAACCCAACATTGTTATCGAAATTAATATAGTTAAAATTGATTAAAATAATAAATAAATGTATTTTTTAAATAATTAAATTAAAAAATATATTTTTATAATAGTTGAAATAATTACAATTTATTATCATTTTAAAAAATTAAAAGAATTTAAGAAATAAATATATCACTTATAATTTAAAATAATTAAATGAATAAAAATATTTTTTTACTATTTAAAATAATCAAAAAAAAATTCTTTTTAACTATTTAAAATAATCAAAAAAATATTCTTTTTAACTATTTAAAATAATTTAAAAAATATTCTTTTTAACTATTTAAAATAATTTAAAAAATATTCTTTTTAACTATTTAAAATAATTAAATAGTTAAAATAATCCAGATTTATTATAATTTAAAAGAATTCAAAGCATCAATAAACCATAATCAAAAGAATCAAATTGTTATCCTCTCACATACTAAGCACCTAACCAATGTTTTTGGATAGAGTTAGATATAAAAGTTTAGAGATGAAAGCACTTAGCCAAAGTTTTTGGATAGAGTTAGATATAAAAGTTTAGAGACGATTTGATACAACAACATGTGGGATACGGATACCATAAAAGCTGTAAAGAATTTTATGTGTATTAAATATAAGCTTCATTCGGAAATGTAAATTATAAGTCTTTTTATCTCATATGCTTAAAATTTATAAGCTTTATTCGAGAATGTAAATTATATGTCTCTTTATATCATATCAATGTAAATTATAAGTCTAGTTATCTTATATGCTTAATATTCGATTCAATATATTATATAAAAAAACTCAAATATTTCACAGATTTACAGAACATTACTTTTTTTGTGGCTATACTTTTTTTTTTAGAATCGTGATTGAAATGATAAAAATACATATATTGAAAACACAAATACGGAAAACCCTGTATGAATACATAAAATTTAAACACAAATACATAAATCTTCCACGAATCCTTCTGTGGATGCATATAAGGATCTTTATCACTCTCATCCAGTGCATGGGAAGAAGGATGTTAATTCCAGAAGCGGGGAAGATTTGTAAAGAGAGGGTAAGCCAGGAGGAGTAGAACGCCTTCCAATACATTTTGCTTAGAGTCGGCCTCTCGTCTTCATCGTGTAAACTATTAGAGAATTTGAACTGCAATATGTAGAGAATTTGCAAACGCTTAATCTCTGCTAATATAAAGATAAATTTATGAAACCTTTGAATTGGAACGTCATTTTCCAGTGAAGAAATTGAAACGACAAACAATATCGTGGCAAACCACTTGCAAACAATATCGTGGCAAACCACTCGATACGTGATGTGGAGGCGGTTAATTTGGAGCTGGGGAGAGGTGGCGATCTACCCACTAATGAATCTTGGAGCGTTATACTTCTTAATCTCCTCCTCCTTAATTTGTCATTAATAAACAATCCACATTTACCTTACTCACTGGTAGCCGTAGATAGGTGATAGACGAAGCCAAAGAAGGAAGCATATCGGTTGATTATTAATTCTGAGATTAATCTGCCCAGGAGTTGAAATAGGGACGCCATAATTACACTTCTCTCTTTTAGCTGAAAACCTAGAATTCTGAGATTAATCTGCTCAGGAGTTGAAATAGGGACGCCATAATTACACTTCTCTCTTTTAACTGAAAACCCTTACTGCAACAAAATATCAAAATCTTAAATACATAAAATATCCAAAATTGTCTAAACAAATCTCAAAATATACTTACAAAGCCTTGACATTGATGTTGGACTTTGTAAGCCTTCAAAACTCATGGATTTCTTCACCTTGTAATCAAATTCCGGCTTTTAGTACTACAACATAAGATTGTGGTTGAGTGCCTGCGAGCAGTCAATATAATTTTGCTTGGCTTTGGAGAAAAACAAAAACAGTCGTTCGATACCATTAATGGTGGCGACGACTTGTTGTCGCGTTATTGATGGACTTGTGGAGAGATCACAGAGATATTAATAATGATTGATACTGGTCGTGGTCACGTTATGGATGGACTTTGTAGAGAGATCATATGTGCTACAAGCAACACGAGGGGTCCCCGTCCCTCTATAATTCAATGTATATACAATTCTACGAAATACCGCAGCTTGTCGATGCAAGTTGTCCAGCAGATCAAATTTTGTCGTGGAGCCTTCCTTGTAACTCAGGCAGTGAGGGGTAGAAACAGGGAAACACTAATTTCTTTACTTAATCGCAGTCCCACAAAACTCGGTCCAGCGAGATTTGTTCTAGAACATGATCAATATTGGATTAAAGGGGTTTAGGTTTTCAATACATTTAAATTCTTGCTTATTCGAGGTTATTTTCGTGTTTACAATTTTACAAAATTTCGTATAAGAAACGTATTTTGAATGGTAACTGCACCAAAGACCGAAGTTTGTTACCCATATTTCCGGAAAGCGCTCAAAGTTTAGAAAACTTTGAATATAACTGCATCAAAGACCGAAGTCTGTTTCACAATATTTTAGCCCGCTTTTCTAATGTATGTGCGCAGCTTAAGATCTCTTGATTATGTATTAATATCCATCATCTCTGTATTCTTTCCAAGGAGGAATTTCGCTCCACCCAAAGAAACGATTGATGATGCTAATTCCATGGCGCAGCCTCCTTCTGATAGCCTTATTAATAGGTGTGAGCAGGGTCATATTAATATGTGTGATCACCAGGAAGCTTTTGCAAGGGTGATAGGTCTAGGGAGGGGTGGCCCATGATGGAGCCGTAAAGAAGTTGGGATTTTTAGTCTTTTCCCTTGGATTTTGTAAATATAAATTCTCGTCAGCTTTCCATGTAAGAACGTTAAAGTTTGGATGTAATAACGATCAGTTACTTTAAGAACGTTAAGGTGCTGGATGTAATAACGATCAGTTAATTTAGGTTTGTATTGGAACAATAATGAATACCCACTATCAAAATTCATAAACAAACCATACAACCTTTCACTTGTATTTTATTTAGACTATTATGTAAAGTTAAAGACATATAAAATACTTTATTCTTTTTGTCCTTTTATCATGTATTTCATATTATTTAAACTAGCATTATTTAAACTATTATGTAAAGTTAAAGACATTATAAAATAATTTATTTGTTCTACCTTTTAATCATTATCATGTATTTTATATTATTTAAATTAGCATACCTTGAAGTTAGGGAAATGAAACACAAAGAATTTCTATATGTTGTAAAAATGACAGAAAGTTATGTGTATGTAGATAATATAAATTTATGTTGAAAGCAAGTCTAGTGAATTTATGGAGGGCATAGTAGTCGGTGGAATTTAAAGGAAAACTCTAATGTAAGTATTAATAAGCAATAAATAGAAACCCATGTAATCAATAGAAAGTATAATGAAATGTACATTAATTTGTGAGACTAGAAAGTATACATATGTGAGTAAAACAATAAAGGGCTCGGTAGTTATAAAGTTTGAGTCTAATTATATTCGCACTAGACATTAGTATTTTCATTTGGTAGGGGGGTGCAAAGATTGAGGGTTGCAATTTTAAGTCTGAAAGGGACAAAGAATTAAGGTGTGCTTCTTCCTTTTTTCAAAGTGTGACATATGAAGTGTATTTCATCTTTGCATAGTGGTCGAAGGAGAACGATCATGCAAATTGCATTCCTAATAATGTTGTAGTGCATGACATTCTCGTGAAGATCAAGCCTTGATGTTTAGTCTTACCAGTGTTAATGGTTGACCTTGTTAATGTCAATCCTTGGGATTTGTGGATAGTCAATGCCCAAGCCATCTTGAGGGGGATTTGTTTCTTGTTACTTTGATTTATGGTTGGGATAGGTATGTGCTTTGGTTGAGTTTGGTCACATGGAGGACCAATGTATTTATCAAATGCCACAACAACATAGGATGGAAACTTAGGAGGGCTAGATCCACATGTGCATACAATTTGCATCACCACTCCAAGTGCACCATTTAATAGTCTTGATTGGACCCATAAATTGCAAGATAGCATTACTCGATGCCCCACACATAGCAATATTAATTTTTTAGTTTATCGCCATCATCTTGTTATGCATCTGAACCATTGGTGAAATCTGCAAGAGATCGTGCAATAGGCATAGCCAATGCTTGGAGCATGTACTTTTTATGATTGTTTGCAAGAATGTTCATTGCAAAGAGACGGATTGTTGTGTCAAAGTTTGAACACTCGAATGGTGATAATAATCTGTTATTCCAAGACTAGAGGAGGCTCAGTTGGTGTAGCATTGTGGATGTTTGTTAATAGCCACTGTAAACAAAGTTGGGTGGCATCATTTCCCTTTTGATGAAAGATTGTTTCCATGATGATTAAAATGGTAAAATATGTCCACAAACACTTCCCCACAGTTTCTCTTACATATAGAGGTTTGTCCATCATAGGTGGGAGTTAGCCCAAATCATCAACAAGAATTATTGAATGGTTTCAGAATGAGTAATTGTTTTGTTCTAGAAACACTCACACAAGCAACTCTTAATCTGCACAAACAATTTAGGCCCTATGAAGCTCATCTCATCAATGAGAATGTATTAAATGTGTTTCATCTCTTCTTGGAACATTGATAGGGCCTAGCCTTATAAAGGCTTCATGTCCTTGATAGGAATCTTAAGCCCTGCATGTATGTTAAAAGTTGCAAATCTAGTAGGGTCGAGGAGTAGTAGTGGGATATGGCTAGAGGTTAATGCTTGAGAAGATAGTGTTTCTTTATGGTGCTTATAAGGTAGGATTTACTTGTGCATGTAGTTCCTTGGATGATCATCCTCAATGGCTCTTTAGTTCCTTGTACTTGTGAATGTCGTAGGACTAGTATGTGAAATGCAAGTTGTTGATCCTTAGATAATGTATTTGTGGAAGTAGGCAGGGGAGTGTTATCTTGTAGTACTTCCCCACTCCTTCAGTTGTATTCAATGTAGTTTGGTGCAATCTCCATTGTAGATGTTGATACTTTTGGATGATTATATGTATTGTTGGTGTCAAAATATCACACACCAAGCATGCCAAACTCATTAATTTGTGGATATTTCCTATAGGTACTAATCTTGACAAAAATTTCCCATCATTAATATCCATGTCAAGATGTAAGTTATGATTGGTATCGTCATATCTCCAGATGTTATCTCATCAAGAGTAATAGGAAGAGTGATGCGATCAACATGACATGCATAGAAGGTATTTTGTAAGCCCTCCCAGTTTGAAAAATTGTCATGTTTTGTAAGTCCTATGTCTTTAGTGAAGGAACGAAATGTATTATATAAAAGAAGCTCACTCCAACATAATTCAAGAAAGGAATTGGAATTTTTGGCCAGAATTGAAGTAAAGCACATCTAGACATGGACAATTGCAGTGATAGTTCTCTTCTTTTGATTTTTAGTTTTGTGTCCTTGGTTATATGACCATTGTTGTGCAAGGCGTATAAGACAGAAAGGGTCCAATGTTGGAGGGCATTGAAAGTAGGAATCGATGAAATTGGAAACAAATAAGCAATTGACCGAGCTAGGAGATACACGACAGAATATTTAGCGACCAACATTTTGTTTGGTAAAGGACCGAATGCATGTGACAAGGGGTAATTTTAGCAACATATGGAAAGTATCTTGAGCATTGATGTCTTGGTCAACAATTGCTTCTGAGTGAAAATGATTATAGGCATATGAGGCTGGGTCCTATGGAAATGATGTAGTCGTGATTGTAGTCAACATATGATGAAAGGTATCTGATTTCCCCTCTTCTTTGGAAGCATATATGGCTATGTATTGCAAGATAACATAAAATGGGAGAATTGGTTGGAAATCCACATTTTGTCTCCATGTTTGAAGTATGCTAAGATTATGGATTTTCAGATGCACACAATTGTGTTTTGGGTGATATGTTTTTCTACCCTTTTCATCAATGTAAAGTGATGATTCATGTTGTACATTCCAAGGTAATTTATATCTACATTCAAATGTATTCCCTTTTCTGCGTAAACATGAATTTTCAGTGCATTTAGTATGTCTTTTTACTTGGTTTAAGCGTTGTTCATAGTCATGAAGTGGGTTGGATGAAATTATATTTTGTATCTAGAAAGAAAGGGTCATCCTCAATTGGGATTGATGCATATGAATATGTGTGTCATGATTTTCTCTTGGATTCCATGCTGTAATATATTTATTGAAGAAAATCTTTGCAGCATTGATTTGATCTGGGTCTTGCCAATTTAATGTTTCCATGTTAGGAGCTCCATAAAGCCACATGAAACCATTAATATGTACAAATCCACTATGTTTCCATTCATACCTAAAAAATCAATGTTAGAGGATTAGAATAAGTAAAAAATATGTAAAGGTTTTGTAGAGAGACGTCCAGGTAGGATATAATGTGTACTTGTACCAATCATCTATTGTGTTCATGTCTTTTTTAAGCATATCCTCATGGAATATTGGAAATATTTTATGCATGTATGTAGCCTCAGTGCGACGCCTATCAATGATGTTACGATTATGCCATTACTGACGGGCTGTCAGGTCAGAAGGGCTATCCTCTTTCATAATTGTATGCAAGTCTATCTATTTTATGTCTCCTACACTAAGACTATAGAACAATGTAGGGAAATGCAAATGTGTGATCATATTTGTTAGTTCACTCCTGCATAGTGTACAGAATTCTCTAGTCCCATGTAGGTGCACTCTAAAGCACATGACATGTTTTGGGAGGTTGTTTGTAGGAATTTCTTATAGATGTGTGTGCAACTCCTCAATTGTGGTTGGATTGTTATGCTCTTGGCTATGCTTCACAAAGAATTTAGTTATTTCCTGACTCCTATGGCACAAATTCAAATTGTAAAAGTAGTATCTGAAGTGGGAATTACTACTAAATTTGTTGTCATGGTATCTCATTAATTGTATTGCATAGCTATCAAGTGGAATGTTCTTGATACATGGTTGGCAAGGTAGTGGATCCCCAGTTGGGAAAAGAGTTGGGAATGCCATGTCGAATAGAACCTCTGTGTTGTACTCATTGACTAGTGATGAGCCAATATATGGCCAATCAAGTATAGTAGTTGGAGCATTGGATTTAACCTAAACAAATTCTTTGATCTTTTCCATTTCTCGTTCTGCATTAGGCAATCTGAAGGAAAAAGAAGATGTTGCTTATGCTGGCTTGGTAACATTGTGGTTATCCAGATCGGGTATATTTGAATCTGTATAGGAAGGCATGTCAATGTTTGTAGAAATAAAATGGAGCTGAGAGGAGACATCAGTGCATGATTCTAGAAGTGATGAAATTATATTGTGTGTAACACCCCGTTTTGACATTAGTACCTGAACTACTATTATATGTTGTATTTGTTTGATTGTGAGACCTCGTCGGTTTTGACGACACTATGGACATATGGTTCTATTATTTTGCCGATATATATGTGTGTGTGTGTGTGATGATAGTATTATGATCGGTAGTCATGTTTAGATATGTATCATGTGTTAATTATGTCAAATATATGGAAATTACTGAATGATGGGTACGTGGATACCGTTACAGTTATATGTTGAAATAATGAATGTTATGCCAGGTGCATGGCGAATGAATGAGTTTATTGTTGTTATGTTATGATGAAATATATGTGTACATATCGAGGATTTATGCATGATATTCTATATTGTATGTCGAGGACTGACTTACAGGTTGAAACGGCTAAGTGATAGTTGGATCCTACAAGGTGGGAGGGCCTCGGGGACATGGACTTTGAAAGATAAAATGGTATGCGAGTGATGCATTATTTACTTTCGTATGGTTATTATGTTGTTTATTATGATGTATGTTATGACATGGGTGGGGTAGGGTTCCAGGAAACTCAACTGCCCAGATCGGTTATACGATGACAGACCGAGTACAAGTGCAACGTTGTTGTTATGTCGAGTAGACATAGTCCCTTGTTCCATTAGGGGGGTGGAGGCTTTACCCACCGATTATCCCCGAAACCCAGAGTCATGGGAGGGTTGTGCTACGGCGCGATCCCCAAGGTGTGTGATGATGACTGGTGGTTGCCTGCTGGGGATGCTTGGTCGATGTAGTCGACACTTTCACTTATGGGTTCCAGCTGAAACCGGTCATGACTTGACATTTCAGGGTAGTCCAGCAGAGGACAGGATAGGATGTGGAAGTTAGTGATGATGTAAGTAGATAGGTGTAGTGTGAAGTAGGGGTGAAAACAAGATCTAACTGTAGGCATGTAAAACCCTTGATTAGTATGTGTCAAAATCAGTGGTGTATGAATTGTCGTAACTTGGATTTCAGTAAGCTAATGGATCGTACCTTGTAAACTATGTTAAAACATGTGTCAGTAAATAATAAGTTCCTTGATTATGATTGATGGATGTGAATTATTACTTTAGTGTACTTACGTGAGGAATGTAAGCAGTAGCTGCGCTTACATAACTTGCCTACATATTATGAATTACATGAAATATTGTTGAGTAATAATGTCAATTAGTGTCGCTTAATATTAATTACTGTCGTTTAGTAATTAACTATTGTTGATCAATGATTAATAATGTCGATTAAAGTTAATAATGATGATTAGGGTTAATAATGTTGATTAATGGTTAATTATTGTCCATTAATAATCAATTATTGTTGATTAATAAACAAAGCTAGGGTTAACCTAGGTAGTGACTAATGCAATTGATTAGAATGCTTGATTGATTGTTAATGAGTTTAATTAGCCAGGGCTAAGGGTTGAAATGTAATTATAAGGTTAAATAAGTAATAGTAACTTGATCCCTTAAATTAATTATGTGTTAATGATGTTAATTAATTTTAACAAGACTATGCTTATCTTTAGTAATGATTGTTAATTAGCTAATTACAAACTAAGGTGTAATTAAAATGGAACCAGGTAAATGAGTCGATTAAATCTTAGTAAATTTTATCTAATTAATATAATTACACATTGATAATGTTATGAATTACATTAATAGGATTATGGTTCATAATTGATAAATTGAATTAGTTGAATTTATAATTAGAGGGAATTAACATATTATAAACATTAGAAACCATTAATTAAATGATTAGGTTAATAATAGTTAAACAATTGACTATTATTGCTAATTAATTGAAATATAGGGATAAGGTTTAATTTATATATATATTACTAATTTCTTATAAGTATGTCGTAGTTGTTTATAACGAGGATGTAAATTACGAACAATGCCATATACCATTATGTAACAAGTTATAAAAATGTGCTTGGATTAATTAATTAAAAGATTAATTAAATGGTTAAATATTGAAATATGAGTAAAGAAATTATTTAAGTTATTATATAAAATAAAAGGATTAAATTTAATTGAATTGGAAGTTACGGTTGAGAAGTGACCCCAACCAACACCTTTTAAATATTAATTTAAATTATTCCAACACCTTTTAATATTAATTTAAATTATTCCAACACCTTTTAATATTAATTTAATTTATTAACAAAAGTCCAAGTTGAGGGCTTGAGGACTTACATGGTAGATGGAAGGGGGTGGAAACATTTATGTGGGAGATAGGGGTAGTAATGAGGGAAAGAGTCGGCAGATAGGGGGATAAGAGGGAGAAGGGAGGAAGGAGAGGGGGATCCTTTTTACCTTAGGATTTTGGAGAAGTTTTGCAGAGAGCAGAATTTGGAGAGCAGAGCTAGAAAAAAAAGAGGGTTTTTGCTGAAGGTTGTTTTTCTAAAGGGATACAATAGCTGGGCTTGTACTCGGTTTGGGCTCGGGGGTCCAAAGGGGTACCTTTGGAGCTGGGTGGTCGGCGAGACCTCGCCAGTTGGCAGGGTGGCAAGACTGGTTTGGGCTGGTTGAGTTTCAGAACTGTGGGAAAGGCTTTTGGCTGCAGGGAAAAGCAAGGAAAAACAGCAAACGGGGACAGCAACAAAGGTGGATCTACTAGCTACCTACAGGTATTTCTCCTAAAGGTATACTAAGCAATTTCTAGCCCTGTTATCATTTTATCAAGTTATTAATAGATGGCAATTTCGTGATTGAATACACATGTATTAGTTGTTACACCTGCACAAACATAAATGGTTAGAAGTAGCACAAACATAAATGGTTAGAAGTAGGTGAAACAGTAAATACATATATTTCAAAACCGACAAATGTAATTGTTATTGTTTTTACAGACTTGAAATTGAACACAAACCCACAAACAGAAACATAAATTTTGACAAGTAGTGAAATATATGACTGTATATAAAAGTTAAAGGAGACCCAGTTGGTGGGTTTTACATTGTGGTCAAGTTGGAAATCACTATAGTATTTGTAATTTTGTATCTTATAAAGAAATGCATTGATGACATATGATTTAGTCACATAAAAATCAACATTCATAACATTTACCTTACATTCAATGCCTCCTCACAACCAAGATATCAATAGTTAAAAGGAGGCAAGGAAGGAAATTTGCAATTTGATCAATTTGTTGGGGGGGGGGTAATAGTGTGACCAATGTACTTGTATTTTCCACCATGAGCATGCTTGACCTCCAAAAGTGGGATAACATGAGAAATGAGCACTTCTTCAATTTGAGTAAGTATGGATAGGACAATGGTTTGGTCACTAGGGTCCATATTATTCCATTTTGAGAATCGATGACAATTAGTTTCTCTATGGAATTGCAATTTTTTCCATTGAGAGACGGATGAATAAGATATGATTCCATACAACTAGTGCATGTATGCATGATAGACAAGGAAACAATTAGTTTGTGGAAAGATTGGGTAGCATGTGGATGGCCATGATGATGAAGAGCACATGTTGTAAAATGAAAAAGAGGTTGTTGTTTAGCATGCATTGTAGTCTCACGAAGTATATTTATTCCATATTTCTTTTCAACATATCTTCTCATGCATTGTTCATTTCGTTGGACCCTAGATGTAGATGGTTTTGTAGCAATTGGGCCAACATCTTTGATTTTAACCATTTCTTTGTTCCATTTATCTATTCTTCTCTTGTTTATTTCTATATCTTGGACTTTATGCCAATGACGGTTGTATTGATTCTTACTATGAACCTCATGATGAAAATCATTTACCAAGATTTCTATTGCAATATGTGAAGTTGCCTATAAGGAAAGAAATGAACTCGATTTGTAAACATATCTTATTAAATTATATATTGCATATGATTTGTTTGATAACATCTAATTTGACACATACAGGAGTAATATTTCAAGAATATGCAAATTTAATTTTATGATATGTTGGATATGGATGATTAAGTTGTGTAATAAATAAGCTACCTTCATAATCTCCACATTTTATTTAATATGTAACTATACAGAGCATGGAAAAATACAACTTATTTCTTTGAAGAAAAATCACTTCACTATTTAGGCAACATTTCAGGGATAGGCATGTTTTCTTTTGGCTTTTTCATGCAATCCATTTTATTACATGTAATTACAAAGTTTTTTATTGGAAAATGTTTCTTCATGTACTACTAGTTTGAACAAGTAACTATTGAAGAACAACTTGGCAAAGATGTATGTGGTCTCTTTGGTATTCCCTTCATCGCCATAGTCAAACAACTTCTTAACATATATGTCGATAAGTTGTTCTACAACATCATGGAATGCAATTACATTGATTTTGTGTTTCGTTTTCAATGTTGAATTGGAGAATGTACTTGTATTCACATTCATAGACATGTTGATTGCACCTTTGGAAATTCTAGACACCATCCTCAATAGGTGTGTGTTATTCTTTTCAATTCTGGTCTTTAAATGTAAGAGGACATGCATCATGACAACAATTGTCTATATCCATGGAAGAAATAGTTTCCTTGACTAAAATGTATGTAGGTTCTGGCCCTATATCAATTCCTTCATTTTTAATGTCATTTTTTTCTATGGAAGGATGACCTCTTGAAGCACCATCTACAAATAATGAGTGGGATTGGAGGCATCTTCCTGGGTTCTCAAACTAGGTTCACAAATATTGGGTTTCTTTGAGATCAGGATTGATGTAAATTTGGGATGAAAAGGTTGTAGTAATTGATATATGATTGAAGTATGTTATTTTTCCAACCTTTTATAACAATTATTGGAAAGCTATTTTTGATGGCATATTTCTCTTGATTATGTTTATCGCAAAATACCCCCGATAATGTGACCTCTATATATACTATAACTTGACATGTCATTTAGTTGAAGGGTTCTCTTATGTGTCTCAGTTCCATTTTTCCTCATGACAGTTACTAAAGGGATAATGGATATAGAAACTCTAATAATATCAACTAGTGTTGTTGGTTAGAGTTGATAATTTATTAATAAGAGTGAAAACAAAGTTATGGTTTGCCATTGAATGCTCATCCTTTAAGCAAGCTTCTATGGTGGAGGTACTACCAATATTTATTTCCAAGTCATTTTTTAAATAATTGAATTCTTTTTTTGCAGGTTTGATGATCCCTTTTGAGCTTATGTAAACTTTACCAATATCTATGGAAGGATGGAAGTGTGTTTCTTGGATATTGATGAATGTAATCCATATCTCACTACCTTCAATGTCAATAACATCAAATATAAAGACATGGCCAATTCCCTTGACATTGGTGAAGGTGCAAATGTTAGTTTTTGAAAGGACTTCGATTTTCAATGCCCATTCTTGCAGGAATGGAAGAAAATATTGAATAGGAGTAATGTTTGGGGTGTTTTAGTTGTTTCTATTTTTTTTCTAGGAGGACTTAAATATTTGGTCAACAATGGTCCATTAATAATATTTGAAGTCAAAGTATGCACTTTTATTCCTTAGACAATAAGAGTCTTGCAAAATAATGTAAAAAGATGTACATTTAGCACTTAAATTATTGTGCAAAGAGTGAGTAATGTAAAATGTGGTTAGTGTGTTTGATGTATGTGATTTGGAATGGGATGTACTAGAGAAAAAAGTAGATAGGTTGAATACATACTTGTTATTTTTGATAGATTTATAGGTGAAGCTATCGATTTGAACCAAGGATCCAACTTCCACTTGAGATGATGTGAAAAATGAGCTGAGAGGCAAGGAAAATAAGTTATGTATTGTATTGTTTCCATCGGATAGGTGTAGAGCATAGTGGTCTTCTGAAGTTGGTTTGAAGTCCAAAATTTGTAGAATAGGATTGCAAAGAATCTCTCCATTTCCAATCCTTGTAATAGAGTTCATTGTTAACATTGACGCCATAAGTGTAGATTTGTTTTTCCAAAAAGGTTCAGAACAAGGGTACAAAAAGGCCATCTAAGAAAAAATAGTGTTGCATCACTGTATTAGGAAAAATATATATAATGCATATGGATGTAATTTAAAAATAATATATATATATATTGATTATATATATTTATAATAAATATATATATATTTATATTTATTGAAGTATGTCCATAACTATTTGAACAACCATAGTTTGTATAATTTAGAAGATTTGAATAGGAAAAACAATTTTGCATGAATGTATTAGGCAAAATATATATAATATATATGAATATAATAAAATAGAATATATATTTTTTTGAAATATTTATATAACTATCTGAAAAATAATAGTTTGTATATTATATAAGAATGTAAGAAGGGCTGATGTAGTAGCAAAGGAAAGGTGAAAACAAATTCAAATATATTTTACTACATAAATAAAGAAATGTTCATAATATGTTTAAAAAATGTATATCATGTTACTAATAATACTATTGTAAAAGTATGCAATTATGATATTATATATAAAGAGAGAGAAAAAGAACTATATAATTTCAATTTGTATAACATTGTACATTTATTTAATGGATATTAAAATATAGGTTTGAACAAAAAGTTGAATGCTTGGATATTAAAATATGTATTTTAATGTAAAAATCACATTTTTTTTATTAGTAGGAATTTGAATTACAAAGTGAAGAAGTTGATAAAGCATTAAAAAAAAGAAAAAACTTAACTAAAAGTAGAGGTAAGAAGGTAGATAAAACATTGAAACTATTTTTTTAAAACATTAAATATTCAATTCATCAAATGATATACAATATAAAAGATATATATATGATTACAAGTAGAAATGTAAAGATATATACAATCTTAATAACTAATAGGATATGTACAATCTATGTGCATGAAGCATGTTGCAAAACATTCATTTAACTCAACCACATCTTTATTTAGAGCTTTTATTTTTTTCATGGTTTTAATGCCACAAATTTTTATGTTCTATTTTTACTCTCTTTGGTAGTCTTGTCAACATGAGCTTTAAGACCATTTTGAGCTAAGCAATTTTTTGGTTCATGTTTTAGTACATCCTGTACACTGCCATATATTATGTCAAATCCATTATAGAATGGGGCCTTTGTCTAGAAACCGTAAATGAATATAGTTTGTGTATATGAAACAACAAATTTCCTCGCAAGTTCTTCTTTCAACTCTGGCCTAGAAAGATTAGCCCTTCCAGGATGGATAACATGGATTTGTAATTGTCTTCTATGTAGATGGAGGTTATCCACAAGGTGTCGAGTTCGAACTGTATGCCTTGTTACTGATCCCACCATTGCTAATTTATTTGGAAATTTCTATTTCAAATGTGTTTAGCTGTAATAACCTCACAACAAAGGAAACAACATGGTAAGGTTATTTTCATAATGTATAAATGTTTTATAAATATAAAAACAATGGTAAACAAAAACAAAATAAAAGACCGCAAGAAATAAAAATGTATAACAATAAATATGTAGGTGTGAAGCTATCAAATGGAGAAAAAATAGTTAGGTGTGAAGATATTAACTGAAGAAAATATTGACAAATTTATGTGAAAATTGAAGAACAAGTTTAACATGTGTATGATTTCTAATGACATTGAGTGATCTAAGTGGATTTATGAACTATAAAATAAGATGCACAATGGTTAATATGATTGATGGAAGGTCCCTCCTTAATGTTGAACTTTGGTTGTCATTGATGTCAACTAATGTCAAAGAGGATTTCAACTAATTTAGTTTGAGTCATTGATGTCAATTGAAATAAAGTGGAATCAATATTCCTATGGTAGTTTGAAGAAGTATATGGATGCAAGTGTGAAGAAGTATATCTAATAGTTGCATCCAGTGTGTAGAAGTGTGCCCAGGGGTACATCATGAATATCTAGCTTGAATAAATGCATAAGGTACAAGCACAGACAAAAGTCTATCCATTCATAGTCCTTCAAGGTACAAGCTAAAGATTTTATTGGGCAGAACCTTGAAGAATGCACAAGTAATCCAAATAATACATGGGACAAAGCCTAGTGTGCATAAGCAAGTCAAGTGGAGTGTGCAAGCAACATGGAACAAGATATGATTGAGCAGTTATCCAAGTCCTGAAAGCATGCAAGTCATCACCAATCAAGAGAAGCTTTCAGTTGATTGAGGGTGCACAAGTTCCAAGTAGGGTGTAGCGGTTGATGTCAGCATATGTGAAAATTCCATAGCCGATGACATAGAAAGTGCGCAAGACACACAAGTGATGGTACCACAAGGGTCAAAGTCGCACCAAGTCAAAGGTCAAGCATGCACAAGCTCAACAAAGCATTGATACATCAAGTGTGCAAGACCCACAAGTTATGGCACCACAAGGGTCATAGTCCCACCAAGTTGAGGACCATGTATGCACAGAACCCACAAAGAAAGGACACATTAGCGACATAGAAAATGACATGTGGCAGAAGAATAATCCAGGAAGCAAGGAAGAAGGAATGCCACAACCAACTTGTGGACATGCAATCCATGCATGAAATGTATAAATACGGAAGCAAGTTGGAGATTTGAAGCAAGCTTAATGGAGAGGTCGGAGAGCATCTCAGTGGAATATACAAATTTATATTCGGGGCATCAAGGGATCGAGGTATAGAATAGTATGATCTAGCAAGGAGCCGAGTGCACATGTTGGAGGGGCCTAGGTCGGCCTGTCGACTAGGCCCTCCGCCTGACCATTCTGCAGCATATGTCAACAAGTTGCGCCAACTAGTATGGGTTGGGTCGGTTGGATAAACTAACAGACGGTTATGTAACTGTATCTGCATATATATATATATATATCTAGGATGGTGAGCTGATAGAGTAGTTGAGATTGATTCTATCATTGTGTTCTGCTCTTGCTGGTTAATATAAAGACTTTTCTCTTTATCTGTCTCGTCTCTCATATCTGTATCATTGTGTATGCTTGCTTATATTATGTAATGTATCTATGATAACTATGTGAACCTTGGGACTACAACATCTGGCTCTGTTGCCGGTTGATACATGAAAAATTACTAGCAGCATGACCTATGATTTCAGAACAGGAGATTAGAGACTGGTGGGAGAAGAAAATCACGAATTACCTGCAAAATTATGTGTGATGTAACAAGCTAACGATTAACCAAGCAAGAGATCGATTCTTCTCCAAGACCCATGAGTGATTTGTAGAATCCGTGCCGACTGCCTTGAAGAAACTTTTGGATGAACAGGCCAATCGATGAAGCAGAGTGGAAATTAGTATCAAAGCTAATCAACGGAGGTCGTACAAATCTATCAGAATGGTGCGAAAAGATTGAATAAGATTTATGTGAAGAACAGGTGATCGAAAATCGAGTATCGGTAGATGAAATAAGAAGAAAGTTCTTCACCGAATTAGCCGACCAATTTTTGTGTTCTCTGCCGACATTATTGTTTAAATTTTTTATTGACAAAGCTGTCGCACATATTGTTGAAACAAGACCATTGCTGACCCCGCCCCTTCCAAACTCTAACTGGGAGGAGAAAGAACGTAAGTGGGAAAAAATTGTAAAGGAGTGCGAATGGGAATTTTTCTTGAACAACTGATGGTCTACACTTCCCCAATAGTCTAGAAACGATCAGGCCGGCATTGGGCGATGATGAAGCATGCTCTGATGTACCTAGTTTGATGAAACTCGACATATGACAAACGACATGACCAGCAGTGAAAAAAAAAACGATAAAGACAGAATTTTAAGTCACAAAAGCACCCCAGATATTCAAAAAATCGAAAGAGAAAAAAGGAGGCAGTGACGTGAAGAGTTGCGGGAGCAGGAAATTACGCTCCGGAGGACGCAAGGATCAAATGTTGCGATAGATGCAGAAGGGAATCTGCCATAATCAAGCCAAGCCCGCGATGATCGGGATGTCGAAGAAGAACTGTCGCCGATGGATGAAGACTTGTGGATAGAGCGTGGTAGAGCTCTCCAGGTTCAAATACTGGAAACGGTAGCACCTCTGTCTCCATTTTGTTTAACAGAAAGCGTTCGGGTGGAAGAAATTGTCGAAGAAAATCTTGATCTCCATGTTGGTCAGTTGGGAGTTTGGATTCGTCGAAGCATAGAAGGCGATGATGTCAATAGACTATTGATTCATCGACCGGAAGAAGGGATTGGATATCTTTTCAACCGGAATTCTCAAATAGAAGTTTTCATCTAGTGTACACAGAGCATGAGGAAGCGCCCCCCCTTCCAATACCAAATTTGAGAAACTCGACAAGCACGTTGGAAAGACCGAGATTTAGCGGAATCCCGTTTGAGCAAAAATTTAACTGGATTTCGATATAAGTAATTAAAGAAGGAATATCTAGCGACATCGAAGGAGATACAGTCATTGATTCTGAAGACAGAGAACCAAGTCTAGAAAGACAGCTAATTCATACTAACGAAGCACTAAGTATTGATTGTGGAAATAACCCACCCACACCTCCATCAAATTCTCAGAATAATACAATAGCAGACATGGCACACACTACAGCACACCTTCCGTTCTATGAAGGAGACGAAGACCCAAGAAGACATTGGTTTGTGTGCGAAGCAATCTGGACAGCTAATCAAATTACCAATGAAGACAGACAAATTGCTCAATTTGTTGGTTCATTAAGAAAAAGAGAACTGACATGGTACATGGGGTACATAGGAAAATCACCAAGTGCAACAAAAGAACAAATCAAACAAAGCATTTTGGCCTTCTTTATGATTGAAGATGCAACATACCTGGCGGAAAAACGACTGAAGACAACAGTCCAAAAGCCGACATAAACTGTCAAGGAGTACGACAAGAGGTTTAAAGACCTCCTGAGCAAATTAGACTATGAAATTGAAGAAAAACTATTAATCAAATGGTTTATTGCTGGTCTAATCAATAAAATCAGAATACATGTCCGTCGACAAAATGTTAATACATATGCAGATGCACTAAGAGTAGCACTAGAAATCGAAATGGATGATGAATACCCTCTAATATCCATGGATAGACATGTCAACGAACCACTTGAAAGTATGGAGCAAGCTATCAAAAATATGACGTTAAAAGGAACAGAGCTATGGTGTACAACTTGTCGAACCTCAAGACATACCCAAGATTCTTGTCGAAATGATGATCGGCGACAAGATGTAAAACTCATCCAATCCAGATGTTTCTGCGATTTATGCAAAGATTGTGATTTACATACCACAAATGATTTCCCATACAATTTGAAAAATAAGAGGGCAAGATGGTGTCAAATTTGTGAAGTAAATACACATACAACCGAAGAATGTCATCTGAACCTGAAAAATCAGCAAAATTACCATGCAGTGTACCAAACAAATTTTGTCGAATAGAACCAAGACAAAAATCCAGCAAACGATAGATTCGGGAGAAATGATGGAATAAATAACCAGTACAATCAAAACAGGAATGACAGATACCCAAGGTATAATGATCGATGGAACGATTGGCGATATAATGGCTACAATAGACATGGTGGATACCAGAGTCGCGGTCGTGGCAATGGAGGTCGAGGCTTTCGATTTGGTCGACCTGGTGCATGCTTTACATTCTTCAGCGAGAATCATCGAAACGCAGAATTCCCTTATAAGGAAAGAACTGATCTCAAATTTTGTACAAAGTGCGGGGTAGGTGATCACTATTTAGAGGATTGCCCTACCATGATCGAGAAAATAAATAATAATAAAAAATGTTCATGTTTTATCTTGTGTTCAAAAAAATGATGTGCTTCGTACAAAAAACTTGCAAATTGTAACAAGGCAAGGCACTCATATTGGTCAAGATAAACCTTAGATAACTATAATTGTCGATAAGGAAGATTATCCAAATCCTATAAAACAAAAATATGTGTACAAAGATGTGTCTGACATATTTCATGATTTAGCAACACATGAAGAAACTCTTAATGAATTGCTCAAATTAATTTCAAATGAAGAAGCTGTAGGAAAAATGATTGATTTGTTGCATAAATTAAAACACGTCGAGCAAAGACAAACTAAAAACATTTGCTGACTAAAACAAAAAGAGAAAAATGGTGCCGACCCATTAGTCGATCTCGACATAAATGGATATCATGTATGACAAGTTGTACTTGATTTTGGATCCCAAGTGAATATCATGACTCGTGATACTTGGGACCAACTCGGTCCACCTCAACTACAGGAATCAAGCATCTACCTAAAGCTCGTAGATCAAGGATTAATTGAGCCGATTGGAGTATCGAAAGGAGTCGAAACTTCCATTAAAGGTATCACAACATCAATATATTTTGAAATCATCATACCAAAAGATGATGCAAGCTCCTTCCCTGCTTTGGTTGGTCGACCATGGGGATGGAAGATGAAGGCTTCAATTTCTTTGGACAAAAGCCGCATCAAGTTGAAAGGCAATGGCCAGAAGGTTATCGTGCCAATATTCCCATCACAGGGAGAACCTTGGACAGAACCTACAAAATTTGATAACTATATCCGACAGCTTTACCGAATAGACAATAATGAAGATCGCATTGAGACAAACAACCAAGGAGAACTTCTTCTCGGAGATCCTATCTCGCTCGGATACAATTCCGATGCAGAACTCTATGACTGGAAAATAGAGAACTATGATTTGCATGCAAAGGAATGTTGGACTGTGGAAGCCATCTCGAGGAAACAAAAAAAGAAGTGTCTCTTTATATCTTACACACCGAAGATTTTCGAACTAAAAATGCAAGCATATCCAACACTTATTCTAGATAAAAATGTACAATATGGTAGCTCGACATTAAGATATAAAGAATGTGATTTACCTAATGTACATGTCGAACAGGTATCAAAACATGTCGGAGAGCAAGGCTGTCTACAAAGTTTGGTAGAGACATTTATTAGTCAATCTGCAAGATGGTGGGACACTCATCAGTCGAAACTTCAAAATTGAAATACTGCATCAACATATTTCATAGAAAGGTTTGGAGGAAGAAACTTGACAACTCAAGCTGACATTCCCTTGTTTACACAAGGACGAAACCCTGAAGCTCACATTGACTGTTGCGAAAAAGAATGGAGAAAATTAGGCTATAAAGATGAAATAAAATGGCCTCATCTCTTTCGCAGAACACTCGACGATCTACCTAACAAATGGTACAAGATGGAAGAAGCAAGAGGAGAAACTTTCCTTTGGAAAGATCTAAAAGAAAATTTTATTAAGGATTTCCATTTTTCTCCGCAGGATTAGAGATTGGTCGAAGCAAGCAAAGGCATTAAAGAATTTTTGCAGCCAACAGAAACTTTAACACTTGGAAACAAACAAGAGAGTGTGCACCCACCTAACACTTGCCACAATATAAAGACGACAGGAAAACATCACTCAACAAGACTGAGCCTAGAAACAGAGATGTCGGTAGGGAAAAGTTTTCAATGGAGAAAGGATCATCCCAGTGTGTCGAAGCCCATAAGAACAATCTTAAGTATAGAGATCGTAGAAAAAGATGAACCTGAAAGATTATCAAAAAAAGACTTCCCACTAACTTTCACACAAATCAAAGAAGGTGAAAGACAAATAAGTAACAGCCGTACACCAGAATGGATGGACGCAAAGATTAAAACAAAGGAAGTAGATATTTTAAAGGACAATTGACCAAAAATGGCAAAAATTGGCGATTACTGGAATGAGGAACAAACAGCAGAAATATCCAGTATTCTCAAAGAATTCCAAGACGTTTTTGCTCGAGACTATAAAGATTTGAAAGGGCTTGTAAAGGAAATGGGCAAGATGAAAATTGATATTAAACCTGACGCCAGACCCGTGAAGAAAAGACCCTACAAACTTGCTCACAAATATAAGGATATTGTCAAAAAGGAGATCGATAACATGCTTGCTGCAGGAATCATATATCCTATTGACCAGTTGGAATGGGCAAGCCCAATGGTCGTTTAGCCAAAGAAACAAGATCCAACTCGACTGAGAATCTGTGTCGACTTTCGAGAGCTGAACAAGGTAACTCTAACAGATCCCTTCCCTACACCTTTTGCAGATGAAATCATCAATGAAGTTGTAGGGCATGAGTGCTATTCTTTCATGGATGGATTCTCAGGGTACAACCAAGTACCTATAGCAAAAGAAGATAAAAAAAAGACAACATTCGTGTGTGAATTTGGGTCATTCACATATAAAGTTATTCCTTTCGGTTTGAAGAACGCACCTGCAGTCTTCTCAAGAATTGTCTTCAAATCATTCCAAGAATATATTTACAAAACCATGGCTGTATACTTTGATGATTGGACAATTTATACAATGCTGAAAGATCACTGCAAATGGCTCAGACTAATGTTGGAAAGATGTCGACAGATACAACTATCCCTGAACATTAAAAAGTGCATCTTCGTGACACCTATCGGCATATTACTTGGCCATGTCGTGTGCAAAGAAGGAATTAAGGTTGACTACACGAAGATCAAAATTATTATCGACCTAAAGCCTCTAGTAAATCCGAAACAAGTACGAATCCTGTTAGGTCATACCGGATATTACAGGAAATTTATCAAACACTATTCCAATATGACTTATCCTCTGGAAGAATTGCTAAAATAAAATCGAGATTATAAATGGACGGAGGAATGCGACACTTCATTCAACACATTGAAAAGAAAAATGGTCGAAGCACCGATTCTTCGATTTTCGGATTGGTCAAATAAATTTCATGTACATATTGATGCATCCAGAATAGCAGTAGGAGCCATCCTAACACAACCCGGAGATGATAACATGGATTATCCTAATGCATTCAGCAGTCGGAAATTGAATAAAGCTAAAAGAAATTATTCTACGACCGAAAGAGAAGCATTAGGTATGGTATTTGCCCTTCAGAAATACCGCCATTATTTATTGGCTAATCCCTTTGTATTTTATACAGATCACCAAGCTTTAAAATACTTAGTCAATAAGCCATTGCATCACGGGAGATTATGTCGCTGGTTATTACTGTTTCAAGAATTTGAATTCAAAGTAATCATCCGACCTGGAAAAGTTAATGTCAGACCAGACCACCTATCAAGAATCGACACAGGAGAAGAACCGACAGAAATTGAAGATGACTTACCGGATGCACACTTGTTTCGCATTGAAGCAGTACCTTCAGAAATTATGGAAATTGCACAATTTCTGGAAAATGAGAAAGCTCCTGAGGGAATGAATGAGAAAAAGAGGAAGATATTAGCAATGAAAACAGCCCCCTACACTTTGATCAACGGTTTCCTCTATAAACTTGGCCTGGACAATATATTACGTCGATGTGCACTTGAGCATGAACAACAGGATATACTTACAGAAGCCCATGCTGGACCAGTGGGAGGACATTATCATGTGGATATAACAGCCAGAAAAATCCTACAGGCAAGACTCTAGTGGGAAACAGTTCATAAAGACTATCAAGAGTTTGTATCTAAGTGTGATAAATGTCAGCGCATGGGCCGACCACTACCAAGAATAGAAATTCCATTGTTCCCAATTAACCCTAACTGAACATTTGAAATATGGGCTATTGATTTTATTGGACCATTTCCAGTAGTGGGAAGACAAACAGGTGTTCGGTATATTATTACTACTGTCGAATACGTTACCAAGTGGGAAGAAGTAGAACCAGTTGAAACACGTTCAAGTGAAGTTGCTACTAAATTTATTTATGAAAACATCATAACACGCTTTGGATGCCCCATAACATTGATAAGTGACCAAGGGATGCACTTTGTATGTAAAACCATTAAAGCATTGACTAAGGAATTTGTAGTTGATCATAGAATAATCACAGCATATCACCCTCAGTCGAACGACGCAGTAGAATCGTTTAATAAAACACTTACAAAAGGACTAACGAAAATCTGCAACATAGAGAAAGATGACTGGGACATTAAAATACCTGCTGTCCTTTGGGATTATAGAACAACATATAAGAAAATGACAGGACAGACACCATTCTCACTTGTCTATGGGAAAGAGGTTGTCGTTCCATTACATTTTCAATGACAAGCACCGACCATTGCAAGAGCTCTACATATCGACGTCGAAGATACTCAACACGAACGGCTATTACAGCTGTCGGAGCTGGATGAAAGTCAACAGTTGGCATTAGAACATTAGAGAGTGCAAAAGCAACAATAGAAAGCATGGCATGATAGAAATATCAAACAAAAGAATCTGTCAATTAGAGATTTAGCACTCCTATATAATAGCAGAGTAAAAGGGAAACCAAAAAAGTTGCATATAGAATGGATGGGACCCTACATCATCGAAAAGTTAAATCCTAATGGCTCAGTTCGACTAAAAACATTACAAGGAAATATTTTCAAGAAAGTCGTAAATGGCGCCCAACTTAAAAGGTATAAATCATGAACATGAATTTGAAAAAAAAATGGTTAGAAATAATTGAACAAGAGTACTATAAAGCAGTCAAGCAAATATAGCAGATCGTGGAAAAAAGCAAAAATGATGAGAGAATGGTAGAGGAAGCAAGGAAACAACAGAGAAAGAAGTCCGACGCACAACCGACGATATTACAGACACCGACAAGAACATCGACAATTTACAGAAGAAAATCCGACACAGCAGAAGTATTGGAGCTCGGACCATCCAAACATAAATAGAGAAGCTCGTCGACCTAACACAATGAACGAGATGTCGCAGCACCATGATGAAAAATCAATAAAGGCTAAAGATAATCACACCGCCAAAAGTAATGCACCTGACGAAGCACCGATATCTGGCCAGTCTAATTTAATAGCCCTGTCACATCAGCCATTAATACAGGCCTCTACATCTCATTTTCCCATGCCGAGTAATTCCACCATAAATACAGAGCTCGAGGATTCTTGGTTACTCTTCTGCCGAGAACTTGAACTCCAAGAAACAAAATTCCCTGACTCTGCTGAAACCATTTTTACAACCTCGCACCCTGAATCCGCCATGGCTCCCCGAAAAAATTTAACCACTAGCAGAGTCGCCGCAACATCAGTTAGAGAATTGGAGAAAGAACAGACACCACTGGAAACTAGACTCCCGTTGATTCATAATGCAAAGGCATTGGAACCCACCTGGAAGAAAGCATGGAGAAGTGTTGAAGATTGGGGAAAGGAGTCAAACGGTCACTGGAGAGAGGAAGCACGGTGGTTGCAGACAGCCACAATCCTGCACTACTTGAAGGCACCTTTACTGGATGATTTTGGAGGATTGAAGGAAGTCATTGCACAGTTCATCATTAGCAAATACCATAACGGCAAGCTTTACCTTGATATTCTGGTCGAAATCAATGGTGAAATCATCCACAAAATTACTGGCCTTTCACATAAAGGAGATGTTGTACCAACAAGTTCAGGTGCAGACTTGATTGATGAGTTTATCGATTCTCCCATTGGAAATAATTCACGAGGTATAGTCATGAGTCAGATTGTTTTTGGAAATTACAAAACTACCGCCAATATTGTATCGCATGCGCTTTCACGGACAAGTAGAGGTTCAGACCTGAAGACCGAAATGCTAGAAGCTGTTAAAAATATGGGTATGAATGGCAAGGTATACAACTGGGCAGATTATCTGGCCGACATCCTAAAATATACATGCTAGAAGTGTCAGGACGAGGGAGCTAGCATCCGCTACCCATCTGTACTCATTTGGATTGCTATGACCCATTTTCGACCAAAAGGAAACAAATATTTCACTGAAGTATGACTCGTCCTTATGGAAAATTTTCATTGTTTTGCACCTGGAGAAATCCGACACGGACCTTCAACAGTCAAGCTTTCGCTTGAAGCATGGTTTACTGACCTTAAAGAAATAGCAACAAGATGGAGGGTACCACAGAACATCCGTCGAAGCCTGCCCCCGACAGCCCACATACAACTATCTTTGGACAACACAGCAGTATGGTACATGGAAGGAGCAGCAGGTCCAGCAAAATGGCTCAACTATTACCCCTCAGTAAGTGAAATATTCTCAGAATTAAGCCATCAATCTAACGAAGTATTACCCATCCCGGAACAAGCTAGGAAAACCAACTTCAAATATGTTAAACCTCTCTCCGACATGGAACAAGAAGAAGCATATGAAAGTCGGTTGTACATGAACACTTTTAGCTATCAACCCGAGCTGACACCTAGCACTAAGATGTTAGCACTCACCCAGACTCCGCACATAGAGGCCGGATAGCATTCGAACAACAATACAGAATCCGACAATCCAGAACATCTTCTGACAAACAATAATATCCAGAAGGTAGCAGCCAAAATCATCACAGCCCGACAGAACCGAGTAATATCGACAAAAGGGAAAGGAAAAATATAAGTAACAATTCAAGAACCGTCGATGATAGATGAGATTGAGTTATACGACACTGCTACCCAAATCCTTGAAGATGCAGCCAAGAATAAACTGCCAGTCGAAGAGCAATTCAGAAAGTTCTTAGAAAAAGATAAGTATCCATCTTCCCAAACCATTGTTAAGAAACCCAAAATTTCAGTCGTACCTGATGTTGATCTAACCATCCAGTCCCCCCCCCCATTCCCCAACTACAGTAGAAGAAGAAAGCAGTCTTTTAGCATTACCCGCTCCCCCTATCATAGAAGACACCGCTTTGAATACATTCATTGCAAACATTCCGAGATTCTGTCCTAACTGGAGCGAGATGGTCATCCAACAACCCATTTTTTCCCCTCCGTCTACTGTCCTGGTTAAATTAGCTCCCTCCGACAACATTCAAACATGAAGCTCACCTTTTCCATTACCCAGCATAGAAATTGCCAGTCACATGACAACCCACCATATCAGAAATCCTGATCCATCAGATCCAATATATGCACAACAAATAGGTGTCTTCACTCCTCTTCCATTCGAATCACTACCACAACAAACGAATCCAATTCAAGCAAAAACCGTTAGTAAGGAAAAATCCAAAGTTGTCAGTTCCCAGGTCGAGTCTAGTCTAGTCTAGTTAGTTCGGGTCTATTCAACAGTACCATTTCACCAAGTCCAATTCCGACATCTGCCGACCTACCATCATTCCCAGTAAACCAGTCGAGTTCCCCTGTCGAAGGATCCAAGTCTAGTCCAGTTTCACAGCAGCTCAACAAAGAAGCAACCACGATAGAAGAAGAAAGAGTCATGAAACCAGTCAAAACTCGAGAAACTGCAGCCGACACGACAGGACCATCAGAACACACAAATGCTCCAGTTACTAATATAAGCAATATGGAATTCTCTAGCACATCATCAAGAAATCCATTAAGGGCTGAAGTAACAGAACATGACAATCGAGTCATTGCAACAGCAGTACCCAGTACACACAGTCAGGCAGAACAGGTTGTTATCAGTGCACAAGTAGTCATTCACAAGCGCCCAGCAATAGGAGGAAAAGATAAGGAACCAGAACAACAAACTTTAAATAAAGACAAAGAAAAGAATAGCCGCAAGAAGCTCAAAGAAAAGAAATGCAAAGAAAGAGAATTGCAGCAACAATTACAAATGCAGCAAATACAGGAAAGTACTCCATCTGTACATTTAGACCAATTGGGAGCTAATACAAGTTATCAACCACATTTGCCACCCCAAGATGAACTTGATATACTTGAAGACGCAATCTTCAGATTCCAAAGATATCATCGCCAAGAATCACAGGAACAAATAATGCAACTCCAAGAAGAATAGAGTGCATTTCTCACCAAATGTGAAAAATTAGCTCAACAAGTTATCCCGCTTCCAGTTAGTTCCGACACGACACCACCTCTAGACAAAGCATACCAGTTACTGGAATATGTCGTGTCGATTTTACAATTTGAGCTTCTCAAGAAACAGCAAGATCAAGCTATTGAGGTAGCCTCCCTCATGAAAAATCAGTTTACATCCTTTTCAGAAGATTACAAAGCACTCAAGCAGTATGCTAATCAAGCAGAAAAACTTGCCACAGTTCTCAACAATTGGTGTGTCTACTATGGTGATGTCTACAAAAATCTTCAGAAAACAAGAACATTGCTAAGCAAGCTTAAACACCAGCACTTGACTGCAAATGAAGCCCTTATCGAAATACTTGATAACCAGATAATCATGGAGAACAAGCAATTGGATAAGTTAGAAAAACAAGAAATTCAGTGGATGTCACAGGCCCGAGGAGGCCTCAACAAACTTGAAGAAATTCAGCCTCGAATCAATCAACTACTTGCTGCTGCCGACAATACAATTAACACATTTGGTCCCAACATGATCCATTTTCAGGCTACATCCACTCACGAAAAAATGGAAAATATGTCGAAACTCACAACTCTGACTGTCGACATCCAGAATCTGCTACGCACTTGGGAAGAGTTCCAACACCATCTCTCTATCTCTGCTGAAGTTATCATTGAAGCTTGTCTCCAGATTCCTGATGTTATTGATTCTAGCATTTCTTTGACATAAGTATTTCTGTAACTTATTTTTTGTAATTTTTATCTCTCCATTTCTTCGGGACAAAGAAAGATTTTGAGTTGGGGGAGATGTTGGAGGGGCCTAGGTTGGCCTATCGACTAGGCCCTCCGCCCGACCATTCTGCAGCATATGTCGACAAGTCGCGTCGACTAGTATGGGTCGGGTCGGTTGGATAAACTGACAGATGGTTATGTAACTGTATCTTCATATATATATATATATATATATATATATATATATCTAGGATAGCGAGCCGATAGAGTAGTAGAGATTGATTCTATCATTGTGTTCTGCTCTTGCTGGTTAATATAAAGACTTTTCTCTCTATCTGTCTCGTCTCTTGTATCTGTATCATTGTGTATGCTTGCTTATATTATGTAATGTATCTATGATAACTATGTGAACCTTGGGACTACAACAACACACATGTAGAATAATTATACAGTTGATGGTGCATAGAATGATGATGTAGATCTGCGACGGATGCACAAATACTGAAAGGAAGAATATAGAAGTCTGCACAAGTGCGTGAGGACTGAATGAAAGTATTGATGGAAACACACAGATAGTCACTGATATGTAAGAGAGAAGCACATAGACCAAACTGAAATATATCAAAAGATGTGTAGAAGTTTGGCTGATGCAAAAAGGTTGAATTGAAGTGTGCGAAGCAATGAAGTCCATCTGATGCCTGACAATAGAGAGGCGACGAAATCTAGTGTGTGCATCATGATGAGGATGATCTGAGGCAAGTGTGCTAAATTGAAAGGACGAATCATATGATGCATCGAATGTAACATATGATCTAATATATTGTGGCACTTAAACCGAATAGACACATCTTAGTAAGTGCACAGTTCCATCTGATACTAGTGTGCAATCTCATAGAAACAAGCTATCAATTGAAGCAAAATATTAGTTGGTATAGCGCATTTGCGCAAAAGCAAAACGACATGTTGGACTTTGGGTTCAATTCTCACCGTGTTTTTTGTGACATGGTTTAACCACCTTCTGAGATCCTAACTCTAATCATTGTATCGGACATTAACACCTGCGCGTTTTGGTCTAACGGTAATCATCATATTATGTGGTATCAGAGCGATGGGTCAAGGGTTTGAAACTCACTTGGATCCCATTGGGGGGGATATTATTGGAATTTGGGTTCAACTCTCACCATGTGTTTCGTGACATGGTTTAACTACCTCTCAAAATCCTAACTCTAATGATTGTTTTGGATATTAACACCTATGGGTTTTGCTCTAACGACAATCGTCATATTATGAATTGTTGAACTTTGGTTTTCATTGATGTCAACTAATGTCAAAGAGGATTTCAATTGATTCGGTTTGATTCATTGATGTCAATTGATGTCAAAGTGGATATAATATTCCTATACTAGTTTGAAGAAGTATATGGAAACCACTTTGAAGAAGTATATGCACAAGATGGTGAAAGATATGGATGCCAGTCTGAAGAAGTAATCTAGAAGCTGCATCCAGTCTGAAGATATGTGTCCAAGGATACATCATTCATGAACAATATGAAGAAGTACATAAGGAAGGTACATCATGCATATCCAATTCAAAGAAGTACATAAGTAATGTATCCTAATACATGTGGTACCTACATAGATATCAATACGACCAAGTCATACTCTCTCAAGGTTGCAACCAAAGAATTGGTTGGACAAAGGTACATGTGCACAAGCACTCAAGGAGTTGGTTAATCAAATGTACAAGTGTGCAAGCATGACAAGATAAGATTTTGGAATGTGAAAGCAAGCCTAAACATTGTATGTTCAAAGATGGGGAGAGTGCAAGCAACAAGAAACAACTTATGGTTGAATATTCTCGAAAGTGCGCAAGTATCACCAATTAGAATATGCTTGCAATTATTGGAGCATGCACAAGTTCCAAGAAGGGTACAGTGGCTAAAGTTAGAATATGTTCAAATTCCACAGCCGACGATACAACATGTGTGCAAGTCCCACAAGTGATGGTACCACAAGGGTCAAAGTACCACCAAGTCAAAGTGAAAGTATGTGACTATATCACAAAGCAATGGTACATCAAGAGCACAATACTACACCACTAAGGTGTAAGTCCCACTAAGTCGTGGACCATGGATGCACAATAATCACAAAGTATGACTCATCAGCAACATAGAATATGACATGTGGAAAAAGCACAATCCATGAAGCAAGGAATAAGGAATGCCACAACCAACTTGTGGACATACAATCCATGCAAGACATGTACAAATAGAGATACAAGTTGGATATTTCAAGCAAGATTGATGGAGATATTGTAAAGATTCAAGTGGAAGATATAGATTTATATTCGGGGCATCAAGGGCTCAAGGATATAACAGCACGATTTAGTGAAGAGATGAGTGCGCACATGCAACATAATGAAATACTAATGGTGCATAGAATGATGCCATAGATCTGTGAAGAGTGCACAAATACTGAATGAAAAAATCACAGAAGTATGCACAAGTGTGTGAGAACTGATTCACAGTATTGCAAATAGCACGTAGATAGTCATAGATGTTGTAAGATAGAAGTGCAAAGACAGAACCAAAGTATATCAGAAGATGCGCATAATTTTGGCTAATGCACGAATGTTGAAGTGAAGTGTGCAAAGTGAAGAAGTCCATCAGATGCACGACGAAATATAAGAAACATAATCCAGTAAGCATGTCATGATGAGGATGATTTGAGACAAGTGCGTTAATTGAAAGGATGAATCATTTGATGCACATCATGTCACAGATTGTCTAAAATATTGAGGCACTTAAACAGAATGAACACATTTAAGTAAGTGTGCAGTTCCATCTGATACTAGTGCATAATATAATAACAACAAGCTATCAATTGAAAGCACAGTATTAGTTGGTGAGTACAGTTGCGCAGTAGCAGAAAGACAAAGTGAACCTAGCTTAGACTGTAGGATCAAAAGAAAACAATACATGAAGTACGTCATTAGCAGAAGTGAAGAATTGAGTGGAATGAGAAGTCAAGTGATGTATGCAACACAATGACAGAGAATCATCTGCATATGAAGGTGTTAGTTTTTCAAAATTTACTTCAATCTGATCTAGGATCTTAACTGAGAAAACAACATGTACAACATATCTACAGCATATCAATCATGGACATAATAATGAAAGCACACAAGAGACAATAGACACACAAAGTTTCACTGGGGAAAACCATAAAGGTGAAAAACCCCACAACTTCCTCAGAGATAGATAGAGCAATGATACAACCCAAGCATAAGAGATAGTCTTCTCCTAGCAACAGCTTCTCCTCCTCCACAAGTGTGCCACTCTCCAATGAGATCATGAGTGAGAAAGTAAATGATCAAATAGAGTGCCTCCTGCACTCTATTTATACTTGACTTGACTTGCCTAATAACCTTTACTAGGTCGCCCTTAACTTAACCATATAACATAATCCTGACAGGGCCGACCCCCAATAGGGTGGTCTAATAACCCTTTAACCCACATGACTTATACAGGGCCGACCCCAACAAGGTGGTATAATAACCCATCAAGTATAAGTTACGACACTTACAATATAAATGACGACACTTCCGTATAGAGGAATAATAACATATCTATAGGAATACAAACACTTCCATATATAGGAATAATAACATCTCTATAGGAATAAAATATACATATATGAAATACATTCTGAAGTTACATATACATCAACACTCCCTCTTAACTAGGAAGGTATTTCTCGACACATATCTGCTAGCACAAGTCTTCTTCTCTGGATCATTGTCACTGGATCATCGTCATCGAATCATCGTCATCATCACTGGATCATCGACATCGTCACTGCTACTGCTATCTCAATCAATCTCTGAAATACTCGTCATAGGAAGTTCTACAGATCCAATCCTTTTTCATACTGTATGTAGGCCCACCACCTATAGGTCTTCATCATCACTGGCCATACTGTGGAATCCTCAGGACTGATTACGTGTGTCAACAAAACCTCGAAAGAGCATCCCAGGCATTTTACGAGCACACAGCTCAACCTATCGGATCTCCCAGGATATTTTACATGTGACTATCACAAAACCTTAAAAGAGTGTCTTGCCAAGAAAGATCTCTAAAGATCATCTAAGGCCTTTTTCATCGTGTCCATATCTCCAGAACTTATTACATGTGACCCCTACCACAAAACCTTAAAAGAGTGTCTTGCCAAGCAAGATCTCTAAAGAGCATCTGAGGCCTTTTTCATCCTGTCCAGATCTCCAGGACTTATTACATGTGGTCCCCACAAAACCTTAAAAGAGTTTCTTGCCAAGCGATATCTCTAAAGAGCATATGAGGCCTTTTTCATCCTGTCCAGATCTCTAGGACTTATTACAAGCTACCCTTGCACAACCTATTCACGGCCACAGAGTATCAACCTGATACTCGCCATACATCGTCCTGATGTACATGATCATCCTGATGTACATGATCATCCTGATCATCATCACTGCATCGTCCTGATGCATGTCATCTGGAGCAACATCCTGAAGCTCGTCATCCATGATCATCCTGATCATACAATGCATCCACTTGATGCATACCAAGTATCTCCCTGATACATATCATCATACATGATCCACCTGATCATACAATGTATCCAACTGATACATACACAAATACATGATCCACCTGATCATACAATGTATCCACCTGATATATATCAACATACATGATCTACCTGATCATACAACGTATCCACTTGATACATATACAGATACATGGTCCAATCATCCAACATGATGCATATACATATACATGATCCAATTGATCATAACAAGCATCCAACATGATGCATATACACATACATGATCCAACCGATCATACCAAGCATCCAACATGATGCATATATAGAGCAGTAACTGGAGCATCATCTTGATGCTCATCATCCAGCACTTACATCCACAGCCATGGGAAGGATCCTCCTTTCACCATGCTTGGAATGGCTCCTGCAAATGTGTCCATCACTTCTTCCTCGAAGTGTCGTCAATCTTAAGAACACCAAGCCTCTCTCTGAAGTACTCAAACTTCACTCTGGCTAGTGGTTTCGTCAACACATCTGCAAACTACTCATCCGTCGCAACATACAGGAGTTTCACTGCTCCTCTCTGCACCATATCCCTGATATAATGATATTTGATCTCAATGTGCTTCGACCTGTCGTGGAACACCAGGTTCTCAGATAGCTTCACACAACTCTGGTTGTCACAGAAGATACCAGTAGCATCCAACGGGAGATCAAATAGCTCATACAATAGCTTCCGGAGCCATACTGCCTCACAACTAGCCGAACAAGCTGCAACATACTCTGCTTCGGCTATACTCAGTGTTACACATGACTGCTTCCTGCTAAACCAAGAGATCACACCTGATCCCATACTGAAGCAACACCCAGATGTTCTCTGCAACACTGCCTTCACAATCTGAATCAACATAACCCTGTAGGTTAAATTTTTTATTCGCATCATACTTGAGCCCATAATCAATTGTACCCTTCAGGAACCTCGGAATATGCTTTACAACAACCAGGTGAACACCTCTGGGATCCGTCAGGAACTGGCTCAATGTGTTCACCGCAAAGCAAATATCTAGTCTCGTATTCGTCAGGTACATCAAGGACCCAATCATCTGACGATACATCGTGACATCAACCGGATCAGATGAAGCATCACACAGAAGCTTCAGGTTCGATTCCATAGCTGTGGCCATGGCCTTATAGTCCATCATCCCGAACCTCTTCAGGATCTCTACTTCATACTTCCCTTGTCCAAGGAAGATTCCATCTGCACTCTACCACACCTCCATGCCTAGAAAGTAGTGCATCATACCCAAGTCCTTCATCTTGAACTCGACAGCAAGGTTCCTCTTGGTATCAGCAATCAATCTATCCTCACCTATTACAAACAAGTCATCCACATACAATAGTAGTATCTCTGGATTTCCTTCCTCAACCTTGTAATAAAGGTTGGAATCCGCTTTACTCTTGGTAAAGCCCAAACTGGATAGGAAGCCATCTATCCTTCCATACCAGGTCCTGGGTGCCTGTTTCAAACCATACAGGGCTCTCTTCAGTTTGCACACATGTGACTCTCGATCATGTGTCTCAAACACGAGTGGATTCTCCACATACACTTCCTCTTCAACTACACCATTCAAGAAAGATGCCTTGACATCCATCTATTATACCTTTCATTTCATCACTGCAGCTAGAGCAAGTACTAATCTAATGGAAGTGAATCTGGCTACAGGTGCAAAAGTCTCTTCATAGTCAATTCCTCTTTCTGGGAGGAGCCACGAGCTACAACCTCGCTTTGCATGTCTCCATGCTACCATCTGCAGCATGCTTGATCTTATAGATCCACTTGGAAGTCACAAAAAACTTCCCTTCAGGTCTTGAGACCACATCCCAAACATGATCGATTGGTACTTCTTGACCATGGCATCCTTTTACTGTATCCCGTATCGTGGGAACTTCAGATTCTTCAATATCTTCAATAGATAGTTTGAACTTCATTGCTGGAACAAATGTTGTAGTTCTTCTTTTGTAGGTGATGGTATACGATCTTTCCTACAAAACAAGTTAAATTGCATGATTATAAAACATCTCATAGTTTTCAGAACAAATTCTTACACATAAAGAAATATGTCATACATTCATGCAATTATTTTAGCCAATGCTTCAATACAACATTTATCCATATTCCGTAACTTTCTAGATGCCTTCCAATCTCTACCAGAACATTGTTAAGAGTGTGCACAACTGCCAACATGTCAGCAAAGAGGTTTCATTCTAGATAAGTAGCAATGGAATGTTGTACAGTGCCATAGGCCACTTACCCATCACATGCATATTAGTAGTATACTGTTCATTAATGTAATTATTCTAATATGCATAATACACATCCTAACTTTAGGAACATAAGCATATACATCATTGAGCAATATTATTTAAACAAACAAATATGCAAGAAATGACAATTCAAATACTTATCTTTGATTGGTTTGTAGGGTGGACTCCCTCTCAATATTTGCTTCCTTGCAGGAACTACTGGAGTGTGCTCCCTCTTGATCTTTGCTTCCTAGATTACTAGTCCTTGAACTTATATCCATCCTCGATCACTTATGAATACTTACGAGTATCATCATTGTGTTACCCTCGAGATCTCATACATAATCACACATTCATTAGTATAATCTCAATACTATCAAAACACAATGATCTTAAACATGTATAGTCATCATTTCAAACACTGATAATACGCATTAGCATTCAAAGTTTCAGGGAAGACTTCTCTTACTCATGCATATTCATATTTGACCATAGAACTCTTCTGGTTAGTCATATCATCAATCAAGGTAAGAGACATAATATGCATAAACCCTTGATTACTTACATTTCTAACTTCATGAATAATCATTATCAACCATACAATAGTATAAGATCCTAACACAAGGTAGGATTCTAACTTGATATAGGAAAAACATACCTAGTTATCATATTTGCTAGTTATGTCTAGCAATGTCTTCTTGTTCTCTTCAATGACTTGTGCTAGTAACCTGCATATCTCATAGGTTAAGCATTGTAGAACCAAATTATACATACCTCGTAAGTAGAGATTTAATGTGATCCATGACAATGGATGAATCTTTGTCTTCATGTCACCATAGTCATATGTTCTTGAACTAGAACATGGTTTGTCTTTCTTGATGTACCTTTCATGTTAGAAGACAACATCAACCTCATACAACACCACAATGCATTAGTACAATCACAAGTGTCCAAAACCCTAATCAATGAATATTTGCATTCATAATTTTATTAAGGTGATACAACAAGTCTAAAGTTAATCAAGATTGCACTAACCTTAATGAAGACAAACATACCATAAACTTAATCATGAACAGATCTCGAAACATACCTGGATAAGTCTTACCTGTCGAGATTTCTTGTAATCTTCTTATGTAAAGCCTTAGCCTCATCTCCCTCTGAAATTGGAACTTCTTCACTTATGCAGGTGACCAATCCATTCTCTTCTAGGATTAACCCAATCCACTTGATTTGCATAAACTGAATCTGGAGCAGCAATAGGGTTTGTCAGGGAAACCCTAAAAATTAAAACTTTGAATTTCAAACTTTTTAAAGGATAGAAAGACGCGCCTTTCTGAGCTGGTCAAGCTAGTATACTCAGAATTTGAAAACTGCAAAGTTTCACCCCTCAAAATTGCCTTTTAGATTTCTGGATTCACTAGGGAGGACCCTGACTTAGGGTTTGAGTTTCCCGGAGATTCACCCAACCAAATAGTTTGATCCAAAGCTCTAAACTTCAATTTTTCCAAGGAGCTTCCAGCTATGGTCACATATTTCAAAAATTCCCATTTTTGTAGAAGCCCTAATTTTTCACTTTTCCAATCAAAGTCTCGAACTAGGGTTTGATCAAGCCCGACCTTCTACCCAACGAAAAAATTTGATCTTGGTATCTAAATTTCGATTTTGATGAGTATCATTCAGACTTGGTATCCGATTACAAAAATACCAACTTTCTCCGAAACCCTAATTCCCGGAGCCATGAATGAAGGTGCTCAAAATCCAATTATGTTTTGACAGAAATATGCACCTGATTATTTCTGGTGTAACTCTGAAATTACGAATCCAAAGGGTTTGAAACTTTGAATTTTGGTCTCATGACCTGTCATCTTTCCAACCCTATAGGTATGACCTCAATTAGATTCTCTGAGAGATATTTATGTCAAGTGTCGCAACGTGACCTTTTTATGGGATAAAACCGGAGAGCGAACTTGTACGGCGTCCCACATGTCACTAGTTCCACTTCGGCCTCTGAAAACCTTACTTGAAAAACTAGAGTCTGTTCCCTACTTGTCACTTTTTACAAAATTTCATTTGGAGCTTCCTAGCCCAAGTTGTGACCTTTTTTCTTAGGTCACCTATTTATGACTGAGATCTGGAAGAGGCATAAACCCTAGATTGTACATGTCATAAAACACAAAGTACAACAAATTAGAAGTTGTGCTTCAGACACAAGGTACATGGGGATCTTATCTTCAACGTATAATAGTTTTAGAACTTGAAACATCGCCAAAATTGATTTATATCAAAAGTTCTACGATGACTGGTTTTTACTATATCAAGCCCTAGCTTCGCAAGTGCAACAAGTGTCATAAATGCCAAATCATGCCTTCTTTCAGGCTAGCTCTGATACCATGTTAGTTTTTCAGAATTTACTTCAATATGATCTAGGATCCTAACTGAGAGAACAACATGTACAGCATATCTTGTAATATCCTGGGCAAGATCTGACCCAGATATTAACTCCACTTTAAAACTTTTACAACTTTTACTAGTGAAATTTTGTGGCAAATCCTTCGAACCAGACAGGAGGTAAGTGAGGGGTATTGGTGTGCAGACTGAGGATGGTGGGATGAAATTTTGATTCTTGAATTGATATGGGATTAGGTGTAGCATCAGAAAAATATGTTTTTAGCAGGAGTCCTTGGCACAAGGTACTAGGGCCATTCACTTTTCAGTAATAGAATGAATCTATTGCCTACTTCGAGGCTTCCTGGGATTCTAGCATATTCCAACAAGACTGGGTAAGGGTTAAATGTGTTTAGGATAGAGACATATCAGTCATACAACTCATAAGGAATGCGGGAATAAAGTCTGGATTGACTTGGAAAGGTTTGGAACAATTTGGGGATTATTTGCAGATGGTGGACAGATGAGCTAGTCACAATACGGGCTTTCCAAAAAGAAGTTAAAAGCATTCAAATTCTTATTAAATGGACTGATATGGATATTATATTGAACTAACAACCTCCTCCAACTAACAGAATGCAAAATGGATCCTCAGAAAAGATTCAACAGCAAATATGGTGAAACTAGTCTAGATTAAGCACCAAACTAGCTAATCTTGCATTTTAATCCTTTAAACTGCTCCAATAAATGATAAAATCTGCTATGACATTAAATAATGATCTGATATAACATACTGAACATATGCAGTTCGAAAATAATATATCAGAATCCTTCTTTTATTGATTTAACTGTCTCCCAACATAATAGTGCCTCACAGACTAAATACTCATTACATTTGATGGAGAATGAAGAGAATAAATAGAATATTACTGTGGATATGCTATGGTAATAGTATCAGGTCATCTATAGGTCATATGACTGTAAATGGATGCTTACTGAGATTCTGAACTTGTCTGGAGCGCATTCACTAGGTCAACCCTCTCCTTCAGGGAAAACTCCTCTAGATTTAGCTGTGAATGGAGAACGAGTGAGAAGAGAAGTATGGATCTGATCTGAAGCTGGTTACTGATCTTGAACACCTTTGATGTCTGCAACAATTGCTGCACCAACTCTCCTTCAGTCCCTGGGCGCACTCCCAAGTTCCATCTTCTTCAATGGATGGATCTTCAACAAAACTAGCTGGAGAATCACTGTGGAGGAACCTGTTCTCTCGAATGATTGTAGATCTTCAATGGAGGCTGGAAGTATATGTTACTGGCTGAAATATCTTGACATAGACCTGCACAACACTCTCTAGAAACTAAGGGCCTTGGGGTACATCACCCAAGAAGCACTGCTGAGGCACATCACTCAACTAGAGAAGCATCAGAGCTCTCATGAGAAAACATAAATGATCAAAAGTTCTTCATTGGAGTTGGTTGTATTCTTTTATAAACTTTATGATGACCTGCTGAGTAAGTTACTTAGCTTTGGTGACCTATGAGAGTAGGTTACCCACTTGCCCATTCTACTCCAAAACCATGAGGGCACCTTTCTTGAGGAGAATAGCAACTTCTGAGCTTTCAAAAATTTCTTTCCTTCACCTCCTTCATTGAATTTGGGCAAGTGTGCTTTAGGTAGATTTTCTGGTTGTTGCTATTTTATTTTAGAAAGCTTTTCTGAATCTTTCCACTTTCTTTACTTTCCTCCTTCCTGCTTTTGTCTGATTTTTCCAACTTTTGTCAGTTTCCTTTCTGGGTTCATCTTGCCAACTTATCTCCACTAGATTCCTTAGCTTTTCTGAGACTTTACCACTTAGGAAAGTTTGGCTCACTTACCAATTCAAATTTCCTAGCCATATTATCACCACTTGCCAATATTTATTAGCAATATTTATTAATAAAAATATTCCAACTCAAAATTAATTCTAAATTCAACATTTAAGCAATTAATTAATAATTCATTAATTCATGTGGTATAATTGCCTCAAAATTAACCCCTACTCCATTTTGGCAACATCTTCCACATGGGTTCCCTCTTGGCCCACTTTCTCATTATCCATTAATTTTATTTATCAAAATTACCTTTAATAAATAAATTTGCTAACTTGGGAGACTTAGGCCAAAATTAATTCTAAGCAAATAGAACTAATACCATTTAATTCCCTTAGGGGTTGATTTTGTCCCCTTTCACCCATGGTACTGGATGAACCAAAATTGGGGACATGATAGTCCTCCCTTCCCAAGATTGCTTGTCCTCAAGCAATGTTAGGATTCCACCAAGCTTCTGTTGCACCACTCTGATTTTATTTGTGCCCGTCCACTGAACAATCTAAAAATTAAACTTGGGGCCTTCAAAAAATCTAAGTAAAAAGTAATATGACTAAACTACACTGTAAAGTCTATCTGTACTAAATTATGAACAAAAATCTTAACCCAGTTAATATAACTGAGTAGAATTCCTGAATCCCACTGCTTCCTCTGTAAGAACCCATAATTTTCTGTCACCTCTAGAAAGTTATCACTCCAAGGAATTCCTGGATCCCAAAGTATCGACTGCATTTTTCCAATCTCCAAGCATGTGGATTCCCTCCACATAGGCCAACTTCTGTAATTAATCCTTAATTTATCTTGGAAACTTTCCTGCTTAGCTGCCTTCCCTTGACCATAAGCAGAAACATTTTTTCCAGGAGATTTCATGTCTGTCAGGTAATCTTTCACCCAATCCATATGCCGATGAGTGACATCGGATGGCTGCAAATTATGCCTTTTCTGCTGCTTGCAAATCATATAAAAATCAGCAATGTTGAAAACAATTTTCTTGCAACAAAACATAAGATTCTTACCTTCTAGGTTTTCCCTTTCAGTGATGCCTCTATCCATCCAACCAATGCCTGGAAAAACACCTTTATTTGTTGAATCATATGGAATTTGATCAGCCATATGTCTATCCTCTTTCGATAAAGAGAACTTATGATTTCTACGGAACTCCACAGGTGTTCCCCTCTTCATCCAATGGCTCAACTCTCTGCCATTGATCCAAGGGTGCCAAACTCCATCACATGACCTACATGTTGAAAGTAAGTGTGGATCTGATGCCTCCTTGTCAAAAGTGGATATACACACTTGTATGGGCTGCCTCCACTGCTGCAGGTTAAGGAACATGTCATCTGCCTCAAGTTTAGGATCTTTCTTCTCATCATGTGATACAAAAAAATAGAATCCTTTTACCCAATTTTCATTCCTAAGGTTTGTGGCTGAATGTGAAGTGGGGAATGAATGGTGGTGAGCCATGCTTCTGAACATTCCATCTACTTTTTATGCACCTTCTTCTAGCACATACTGAACAGATTTCTCCTCATGGTCCACCCACTCATGAGGTTCCTCCATAGATATTTTTATGTCATTTACCCAAAAGGGATGACTCTTAGGAAAAATTGAGGATTCGGTCAATTCTTGCCACTCTTGTTGAAATTATTCTATCTTCCTTTGTGATTCTAAGAGGGCACTTTCAATGTATCTCAAAGAATCTTGGGTGGCCAACAACTCACCTTTGAGCTTGTAGTTCACTTTTTCATATATTTTTAATACTCTCTTCATCACGCAGTGTTTCTTCCCGCAATAACTCAATAAGCTCAAACATGTACTTTTTATCTGAAAGCAACTATGAGAAATTACCTTTGATTGTGGACATTGCTTTCTGGATATCCTCCATGGCTTCAAAGGAAGATTGGTCTTCCATTAATGCACCTTCCCAACACAACTTTGATATTGAAGCATGAGTTTCATGGAGAAGCTTCAGGGCCTCTTGGATCTTTTGTTCATCCATCTTTAAAGATGCTGCAAGAAGATGAGGTTCTTGCAGATGTTCCTCCTTTTCATTTTCCATCACCAGATCAATTTCATTCAGTGCACTTGAGGTTTTGAAATCTGATCTATAGGTTGCTCCTGTAATATATTCATCTTGCAAGTCCTTAGAAACATAATTTGGGCTGCAACATAAGTGCTCATTCATCCTTGGTGCAACAGAAAGATCCTCTCTCCAAGTTTCAGCCTTCACACTGCTCTTATTTTTAAAACCAAAATTATGAACCTCATCACTATGGGGGTCAACCATTCTGAAATTTTCAATCGAAATGGCTGCCACATCAGATTGACATAATGACACATAAAAATCAGAATTTAATAACTCACCAGGTGTCATGTTATCCTCCTTATATGGTGGAGTGTTGGTGGTTTGGCCTTCCATCAATTTCTCATTTTCAGTTTCTGTTGTTACCATAACTTCTTCTTTCCCCATGGATGTTGCACCCACAAAACCTTCATCAATGGAGATCTCCATGTCCCTGACATATATGTGAGAGTACACATCTTTAGATGCTTTCTCACACTTAAAACATTCCTCAGTAGATTCTCTTCTGACCATGCAGGCATCCTGCAAACACCCTTCTAGTAATTCAGCTTGGTCACTACACTCACCCTTATCACCAAGGATCTGAAACTCAACATCCCGGGAATCCCTTATGCAATAATTGTCTTCTGATGTGGATACAACCTCATCATGACACAAATTAGTACAAAAATCTGAAAGTGGTCCATACCTTTGCATCATGCTTCTCTCTTCAATGGGTGGGGTTATGGTGCCTTGTTCTACCGCTGATTCTACTAGTGCACATCTAACTGATGTGTGGTCAATTTCTATTTCCTTATGAAGCTCATGTGGTATCTTTGGATCTGATTTATATTTTAGATATGATTTGAAATTTGGCTCAACACCCCTAACAGTACCAATCTCATCCGAGGTGCTATTGAGATCCTCATCATAGAATCTTGCAGTAGATTCTTTTTCCATTTTGTCAACAATCTCATGATTGGTTTTTGGGTCTTGTTTCTCCTTGGTTGTCTTAGGATGAAGATTCTTGAGGGATCTTCTTGAAGAGGATCCAAAAATTCTTTTGTAGTCACATGCATCCAATAAAGTTTTCATATCTTTTATTAACTCTTCCATAGGAGGTTGACCTTTGACTGTGGCACATGCAATTTTTTTCTGAATGGGGCTATCAAAATAATCACAGTCTCTTCTTCCAATCATGATCTCATGGGAGATGCTTGTGGAAGGGACTTCTTGGGAAATCTCTTCCTCAAACTATTTATAGTATTCTTCATACTGCTCATCATAATTATCATACTCTTCATAAAAATAATCCTCCTCCTCAGACAATTCAAAGTCTGAATCTTCCATGACATGGAACTAATACTACAACTGTAACTTGAAGATTGTGCTGCTAATTTACCACTAAGGGTTAATTTCCACAGGCTGAGCCAAGGAAAGTGCTCTGATACCACTATAATATCCTGGGCAAGATCTGACCCAGATATTAACTCCACTTTAAAACTTTTACAACTTTTACTAGTGAAATTTTGTGGCAAATCCTTCGAACCGAACGGGAGGTAAGTGAGGGTTACTGGTGTGCAGAATGAGGATGGTGGGATGAAAGTTTGACTCTGGAATTTATATGGGATTAGGTGCAGCAGCAGCAAAATATGTTTTTAGCAAGAGTCATTGGCACAAGGTACTAGGGCCATTCACTTTTCAGCAATAGAATGAATCTATTTCCTACTTCGAGGCTTCCTGGGCTTCTAGCATACGCCAACAAGACTGGGTAAGGGTTAAATGTGTTTAGGATAGATATATATCAGTCATACAACTCATAAGGAATGCTGTAATAAATACTGGATTGACTTGGAAAGGTTTGGAACAATTTGGAGATTATTTGCAGATGGTGGACAACTAAGCTAGTCACAATAAAGGCTTTCCAAAAATAAGTTAAAATCATTCAAATTGTTATTAAAGGGACTGATATGGATATTATATTGAACTAACAACCTCCTCCAACTGATAGAATGCAAAATGGATCCTCAGAAAAGATTCAGCAACAAATATGGTGAAACTAGTCTAGATTAAGCACCAAACTAGCTAGCCTTGCATTTTAATCCTTTAAACTGCTCCAATAAATGATAAAATATACTATGAAATTAAATAATGATCTGATATAACATACTAAACATATGCAGGTCAAAAATAATATATCAGAATCCTTCTTTTATTGATTTAACTGTCTCCCAACACAACAGTGGCTCACAGGCTAAATACTCATTACATTTGATGGAGAATGAAGAGAAGAAATAGAATATTACTGTCGATCTGCTATGGTGATAGGATCAGGTCATCTACAGTTCATATGAATATAAATGGGTGCTTACTGAGATTCTGAACTTGTCTGGAGCGCATTCACTAGGTCAACCCTCTCCTTCAGGGAAAACTCCTCTAGATTTAGCTGTGAATGGAGAATGAGTGAGAAGAGAAGTATGGATATGATCTGAAGCTGGTTACTGATCTTGAACACCTTTGATGTCTGCAACAATGGCTGCACCAACTCTCCTTCATCCCTTCGGTGCACTCCTAAGTTCCATCTTCTTCAATGGATGGATCTTCACCAAAACTAGCTGGAGAATCACTGTGGAGGAACCTGTTCTCCCGAATGACTGTAGATCTTCAATGGAGGCTGGAAGTATATGTTACTAGCTGCAATATCTTGACATATACCTACACAACACTCTCTGGAAACTAAGGTCCTTGGGGTAAATCACCCAAGAAACACTGCTGAGGCACATCACTCAACTAGAGAAGCATCAGAGCTCTCATGAGAAAACATAAATGATCAAAATTTCTTCATTGGAGTTGGTTGTATTCTTTTATAAAATTTATGATGACCTGCTGAGTAAGTTACTTAGCTTTGGTGACCTGTGAGAGTAGGTTACCCACTTGCCCATTCTAATCCAAAGCCATGAGGGCACCTTTCTTGAGGAGAATAGCAACTTCTGAGCTTTCAAAACTTTCTTTCCTTCACCTCCTTCACTGAATTTGGGCAAGTGCGCTTTAGGTAGATTTTCTGGTTGTTGCTATTTTATTTTAGAAAGCTTTTCTGAATCTTTCCACTTTCTTTACTTTCCTCCTTCCTGCTTTTGTCTGATTTTTCCAGCTTTTGTCAGTTTCCTTTCTGGGTTCATCTTGCCAACTTGTCTCCACTAGATTCCTTAGCTTTTCTGAGACTTTACTACTTAAGAAAGTTTGGCTCACTTACCAATTCGAATTTCCTAGCCATATTATCACCACTTGCCAATATTTATTAGCAATATTTATTAATAAAAATATTCCAACTCAAAATTAATTCTAAATTCAACATTTAAGCAATTAATTAATAATTAATTAATTCATGTGGTATAATTGCCTCAAAATTAACCCCTACTCCATTTTGGAAACATCTTCCACATGGGTGCCCTCTTGGTGCACTTGTTCATTATCCATTAATTTTATTTATCAAAATTACCTTTAATAAATAAATTTGTCAACTTGGGAGACTTAGGCCAAAATTAATTCTGAGCAAATAGAGTTAATACCATTTAATTCCCTTAGGGGTTGATTTTGTCCCCTTTCACTCATGGTACTGGATGAACCAAAATTGGGGACATGACATATCTACAACATATCAATCATGGACATAATAATGCAAGCACACAAGAGACAATAGACACACAGAGTTTCACTGGGGAAAATCATAAAGGTAAAAAACCCCACAACTTCCTCAGAGATAGATAGAGCAATGATACAACCCAAGCATAAGAGATAGTCTTCTCCTAGCAGCAGCTTCTCGTCCTCCATAATTGTGCCACTCTCCAATGAGAGTATGAGTGAGAAAGTGAATGATCAAATAGAGTGCCTCCCGCACTCTATTTATACTTGACTTGACTTGCCTAATAACCCTTACTAGGGCGGCCTTAACTTAACCACATAACATAATGCTGACAGGGCCAACCCCAATAGGGTGGTCTAATAACCCTTTAACCCTCATGACTTATACAGGGCCGACCCCAACAAGGTGGTCTAATAACCCATCAAGTATAAGTTACGACACTTACAATATAAATGATGACACTTCCGTATAGAGGAATAATAACATTTCTATAGGAATACAAACACTTCCGTATAGAGGAATAATAACATCTCTATAGGAATACAATATACATATATGAAATACATTCCGAAGTTACATATACATCAACAGAAGGTAGCACACAATAAAACTAATATTAGAAAATATGAAGTGTGCACGTGTTCGAAGTTCAGTAAGACAACATATTATTTTGTTCATTTGGGCAGTAGGATGGGGCAAGGAGCATGGGGTTGTAACCTCCTTCCAGTTGGTACTAGAGAACATAGGGATTTGGTGCTTCCTTCAGGTCGGTGCCTATAAAACCAGGGGGTCGGTTCCTCCTTCCAGTTGGTGCTGGTAAATACAGGAAGTTGATGCTTCCTTGAATGTATTCTTTTCATTACAAAAGATCATTCTGTGGTTTTCTCCCATTTGGGTTTCCACATAAAAATTATGTGTCATGTGTCCTTTGTTTTGGTGCATATGTGAATGTTGTTTATTTATGATCCATTAGGGGAATTTGAGTTCTAAAATGGGCCTCCTAAGGGAAATAATAAAATAAGAGTTCTAAATTTTAGAGAGGAAAAATAAAACTATTTTTTCTTATCGTATTTTTGACATATCTCCTTAACGGTTTACCCGAATTTCAATTTTGGGCACTCGTTGGATGCATATTTTAATTCCGCATCCAACCCATACCCACGTTGCATACTTTTGAGGCACCCACGACATGAAAAAATGAAAATTTCAATAAAAACTTATTTTAATATTAAAATACGTTTTTATTGAAATTTTCATTTTTTCATGTTGTGGGTGCCTATGCAGTGTGGGTATGGGTTGGATGTAGAATTAAAATCCGCATCCAACGAGTACCCAAACTTGAAATTTGGGTAAACCGTTAAGGAGATATGTCAAAAATATGATAAGAAAAAATAGTTTTTTCTTTTTCCATCCAATTTGTTTTACAAATTTTACCCTTATGGTTGACATCATCATCTTGAATTCTGTTGGTTCTTATAAATTGAATTTTTATGGTACACTATTTGTTTTGAGGCCCATTTTTTACCTCAAAACTCCCCTAATGGATGAATAAATAAAGATCAATGATTAAGTTAAGGAAAATCAGTTAAAGAAGTAAAAATCTGCTCATAACTATGCTAATACTGATTCACCCCCCCTCTCAGTTTTCAATCAATTCCAACACGAGAGAGTGAACTTTGGCGTAAACTGTAGTATCAGTTGAAGTTGCACACAATACATGAAGTAAGTCATCAATAGAGGTGAAGTATTGAGAGGAATGAGAAGTCAAGTGATGTATGCATGGAAGTGAAAACAATATGAATGCATATTGAAAATGCGCACAACAGAACGAACATTAGAAGATCATAATTATGTGCGTGTTGGAAGTTTAGTAAGGAAATATATTATTCTATTCATCTGGGCGACAGGACGGGGCAAGGAGTAGGGGGTCGTAGCCTCTTTCCAGTTGGTGCTGGAGAACACACGGAGTTGGTGCTTCCTTCAGGTTGATTCCTATAAAACCAGGGGGTCGGTGCCTCCTTCTAGTTGGTGCTAGTAAACAAAGGAAGTTGGTCCTTCCTTGAATGTAATATTTTCATTATAAAAGAGAATTCCATGGTTTTCTCTCGTTTGGGTTTCCACGTAAAAATTATGTGTGTACGGTGTTCTTTGTTTTGAGGCACATGTGGATGAAAGTTTATTTATGATGGATTCATAATTAAAGATCAAAGATTAAGTTCAGTTTAATCTGTTAAAGAAGTGAAAATATGTTCATAACTATGCTAATAATGATTCACCCCCCTCTTAGTGTTAAATCGATTCCAACAGTTAGATGCGGTCAAGAAAACATCCATTGTTAGTCTACCATCCAACTTGGAATGTGCAAGGGGCCAATTCATAAGTCCACACAACCATTACTCCCGATGTAAGATAACATTTCTCATCCATCAAATTATGAGTTTGAGTAGCATTGTTAAATATTACTATGTTATGTTATGTTTACAAAAATATCTTATAAAAAATTTGTAAATTTGACATTTTCATCAACAACATGAAATTAATAAAAAATGTCGAAAATTTCTTTAATAATAAAAATACTTAAAAAACATTTTTTAAAATTACAATAAATTGTAAAAACCATATCAAAACATTTAAATACTATAATAAAACATAAAAAATATAAAATATAAAACATATACTATAAAATTAAACTTAGAAACCATATAATAATAATAAAATTAACGATAAAAATTAATTTTAAATTTTAAAACCATATGGAAAACAAATAATAATAATAAATAGTTTTACATTTTAATTTCAAAAACCTATAAAATAAATTATTATAAAAATGTTTTAATTTTAAATGCTTTCATTCTTTTTTTAAATTAACAGGGAAAGGTTTTAGGTTAATTGGGGTGGATTTTATGCATAAGTATTACATATGGGAAGGTCTTATGAGGGGTGCGATTCTCAGAATTGCGCCACCCCTTAAGCACCACTCCAAGTGGTGGCGCGGTTTTAAGGGGGGGTGATTCTGTCTTAAGGGGGGCGCGATTCTGAGAATTGCGCCACCCCTTAAGCACCACTCCAAGTGGCGGTGCCTCCACTTGGAGTGATGCTTAAGGGGTGGCGCAATTCTCAGAATCGCGCCCCCCTTAAGACAGAATCACCCCCCCTTAAAACCGCGCCGCCACTTGGAGTGGTGCTTAAAGGGTGGTGCAATTCTCAGAATTGCATCCCCCCCTTAAAACAGAATCGCGCCCCCCTTAAGACCTTCCCATATGTAATACATATGCATAAAAGCCACCCCAATTAACTTAAAACCTTTCCCTATAAATTAACGTCAATGCCACAGATCATACCATGGTTTTAACATTTATGTTATAATATCAACATTCTAATTGTTTTTTTAATATTATTTTATATTGATTTATGTTATAATATTATCATTTATTTTTTTTCCATCGAAAAAAAAACTACTATTGATATTCATATTGAATCAAATAGTACAATGATTGTCTTGATTCTGCTATGGAATCATATACTTCTGAAATATAACAGACATGGAAGCAAAGAAAGCTTCAACATAGATCAGCCACCCAATAATATGACAGTTTTGTTTACAACACAATCCAGATCAACATATCACAAGGAGACAAAAATTGTTCCCATAATCTTTACCAATTAAGACTGTTACCTGACCCCATCCAGCTGTCCAAAAAACATAGGAGGAAAACAATCTATTTAGTCAAAAAAGAAAAGAGACCCACTGTCCAGGACACTGTTGTCCCACCACTCCTCCCAAAGCAAAATGCCTTCAAGACCTGACAGAGCCTGCTTCGATAATTTATCCGCTAGAGAATTGTGCTCTCTAAAGATATGTTCAAACATGATGTGCTTGTGTTTAGAAATTTCAACTTGTGTCCGAGTAGCCCAATGTCTCAGGTGAGTGACATTGAGACGAAAGTCTCCCGCTGCCCACTTTATAGTGACCCTGGAATCACCATAAACTTTTAGATTGACCAAACCAAAACAGTTTGCAACTTTAAGGATACACCATAGAGCCATTAGTTCTGCTTTCATACTAGTTCCCATGCCACAATTGAGTCGAAAAGTGAAGTAATGAGACTCATTTAAATAAATGACACCACCAATCGCACAAACCCCAGATTGTGAAGCACCATCGAAAAATAAAACAGGCTGGTCCACTTTGAAATTGAAGCTACTAACCCTGTCAACCTTCAGCTTTTGCTCCTCCAGCTTACAATTTGTAAACATATTTAAAGCTGTCAAGCTGCAGTGTGTAATATCAGGATAACCATTTTTAAATAAAGCTCTGTTTCTATAGTGCCAGATAGCCCAAGGAATACAAAGGGCAATAAAGAAAAATTGTTTGCAGTGCCGAAACCAATTAAGTAGGCAATAATTGAAATCACCAACAACCCAGCACTGAGTGATATTTAACTTATGAGAAATCACGTCCCAAACCTTGAGTGTAAAGGAACAGTTTACAAAGAGGTGTTGCTTTGTTTCTCCATGCATTTTACAGAGGATACAGAATCCAGGTCCAGACCAGCCCCTTTTACATAAGTTATCCCAGGTCTTAAGTTTGTCTTGTAAAAGTAGCCAAGTGAAGCATTTCAGTTTGATGGGAATGTCCCAAAACCATAGCCTCTTATACCACCAGTCTTGGGGATAAATGAATTTCTCTTGAATGATCCTGTTATACATGGTTTGAGCTGTCACCATTCCCGTAGCTGGATTGCCTCCCCAGATAAGTTGATCTTTATCAATTGACAATTTGACACCAACAGAACATAACTTCCATATATAGTCATTCCATATACGCGCTAAATAGCCAGATAAGCCAAGATCATTTGCAGACAACCACGTATGTTGTATCTCGGCTCCAGAATTGGGATAGCGAATCTTATTCAATGTAGTCAGACCCAGAATTTGCAGATAATTGATAATGGAGGTGGGAAGGGAAAAAGCAATCCTCCATACCAATAATTCGATCAATTCCAACATGAACTAAAGCACCCGATCCCACCTGCCAGGAGAGATCACATTTAATCCAGTCTAGAGTTTTCAAAAAACCTCGCCACATAGGAGAAGAATTCCAACATGTAAACTTTGATTTTCTTAACCATAAGAAAGAATCCATTTTTAAGTATTTTCCCCGAATGAGTCTGGACCAGAGAGTTGTTCCAAATAAACATCTCCAAAAGCTTTTCGATCTGAGGGCAACATTAAATACTCCCAAATATTTGATGCCCCATCCTCCAAACCTGTAGGGTCTTGCAATATAATCTGCTGCCACCATGGGGATCTTATCACAGTCTGACAAGCCGAACCAAAGGAAATTATAGAAAAACTTTTTAATAGTCTTAATGATGGACATTGGAACCTCCAATAGCGAAAACCAGTAGACTAGAATGCTGCACAATACTGACTTCAACAGAATGAGCTTGCCCCCAATGGATAAAAAACGAAAAGACCAATGAGAGATGCGTGCTTCAATTTTACGGAGGAGCCAATGCCAATCTTTTATAAGATAATTGTTAGGTTTAAGATAATAACCCAAATATTTGAAACCTTGATTCATATCACAGCACTTGTATGGCAACATTGTGAAAATGTCACGGAGCTGTACATCATTTGGATCTAGGTGATATAAATTAGATTTAGCAGAGCTTACTTTCATACCAGAAGCACAACAAAAATTCTGAATGATAATTTTATAATTGTGCCATTCATTAACAGAATCTACACCAGCAACAAGAACATCATCAGCAAACAGGATATGAGTGATTATACAGTCCTTAGCAACCTTTATTCCTTTAATATATCCATTCTCAATCGCTTGATTAACCAGTCTACTAAACCCATCCATAACCAGAATGAAAAGAAGTGGAGAAAGTGGGCAACCTTGCCTGATTCCCCTGGAGCAATGGAAGAATTCTGATGGACTTCCATTTATCAAAACAGAGATATTCATGGTAGTAATGCAGGCCATTATCCATTTGATGATCACCGGAGGAACACCAATTTTAATAAGAATTAATCTGAGAAACGACCAGTTGACTCTATCATATGCTTTCTCCAGGTCCATTTTAAGAAGAAGGGCTTCTTTTTTATGAATCTTTATGTTGTGTAAAAGCTCCTGAGAAATACCAATGGCGTCATGTATTTTCCTGCCAGCTAAGAAGCCAAATTGTTCGGCTGAGATGTACTGGGAGAGCACAATTTTAAGCCGATCTGCAATAATTTTTGAGATGAGCTTATATAACAAGTTGCAAAGCGCAATTGGTCTATAATCACCAAATGTCCCCGGCTTATCTTTTTTGGGAATAAGCGTGACAAATGTAGCATTTAATCCTCCCGGAATGTAACCATTGTTTTTGGAAAAGTTTACCAAATCCACCAGTTCTTTACCCATCAGATCAAAAAAATGCAAATAGAGCTCCACCGGCCACCCATCCGGACCAAGGCTTTTCTCTTTAGCGAAACCTTTGAGAGTTTGCTCAATTTCATCTAGAGAGATATCTTCTAAAAGACGAGCAGATTCTTGATCATTAAAGCACCGAGGAAAGAGATTAGCAATTCTGATTTGATCAGATAAACAGCATTCCCCAGATTCTCTGTATATATTTCCAAAATATGAAACAGCTTCTGCTTTTATATTATCCAAACCAGTATGATATGTGCCCCTGTGATCCATAACTTCCCAAATGTGTTTAGAATTCCTTCTGGCTGAAGCATAAGAGTGAAAAAATTTAGTGTTCCTATCACCAAGTGAAATCCAAGTGGCACGGCTTTTAAGCCGCCATTCTTTTTCAGCAAGCAAAAGAATCTCTTCTTTCTTTTTTTCACACAGCCTCATGATTTCAAAGTCATCATGTGTAAGAGCACAATGAAAATTGGCCGTGAGAGCAGCCTGAACTTTTTCTTCTAACAAATTTAACTCCAAGTTATCTGCCTTTTTCCTGTTCCTGATCCACTTAGCAACCAAAACTTTTAACTCTTTTAATTTAGAACAGAAATTCAGAATAGGATTAGGATCATATGCCGAGCAATTAATCCAGAAATCTCTAACCATAACACAGAAAGATTCATCTTCTAGCCAAGAAGAATTAAATTTGAAAGGCAATGCAGGAATGCTTCTCATATCCTCCAGCTGAAGAATGATTGGCCAATGATCCGAAAATTTGTAATTATACACCCAAGATCTGTGTTTCTGAAAACTGTCCAATAACTTAGATTTGACAAGAAAACGATCCAAACATTTATGAACACCATCATTACCGAATCTGCCATTTGTCCAAGTAGGGACCATCTTATGAGGCTGAATGTCCACCAAATCTGAATTCTCCATCAGTTGTAAAAAGAAATCTGCAAGCTCATCCAATCTAGCTGCACCACCCCACACTTCAGATGTATGACAGGTGAAATTTAGATCACCTGCGATAATCAAATCTTGAGAATTTAACAGTCCTGAATCATTAAGAGAGGACCAGAAAGAGAATCTCTCCCGATAAGGAGCATAACAGTTGAGCACAGTAAAGGTGTGATGATTGCCACAAAAATGACCTTTAAGAAGGATGCCCCAGCGAGTGAAGAAAGGTTTAAAGGCAAAAATATTCGGGTCCCAAGCTACGGCCAGACCCCCCGAAAGACCTAAAGAACTTGTCGCAGAAACCTCCCAGTTTGGAAGGAGGTTACAAAGTTTCTGAATAGCTATAGCTTCATCACACATTGTCTCTTGAAGAAGGACAACTGCAGGGACAGTAGCTTTAAGGAGTGTGGATAAGGCCTGTACCCTTGACACCTTAACCAGACCTCGGACGTTTAATGAGAGAAAAGACATCAAGGAACGTTCATGCCGGGGGACACCGCTCTAAGCCCCGAATCCCTATCCACAACGTCAAGCCTCTGCGAAATGGGAGTATAAGTATCAGAAACATTTAGATTCCAACCCTTTTTTTTGTTACCCCTTCTTATTGTAACATTTTGGAAATTAAGGGTGTTAACAGGTTTGGCTGAAGACCCCAAATATGGATTCTTAGAATAAGAGGGAAGAGGTGGGAATTCCTCCCCACTGGTAGACATAAGATAGCCACATTCTTCAAGTATAGCAGTATCACTAGGGTTAGAAGAAAGAGCAGAATTAAGTGCAGTTTGTTGACCTGCTATACCCCTCTCAACAGCACAACCCTGTTTTAATGAAGAAGACGAAGGTAATTCAGACATTAAAGACAAATCCTTACCCTCATTATCTGAGTAACAAGAATGTAGAGCAAGGGTTTTTTTTTAGGGGGACCCAGAATCAGAGGAAATGGGGATAGCATTCATACCCTGGCTCATTGATGAATCACCAGGATCAACAGGAGCAGCCAATAGTTCCTTGAACAGTTTACGGCCGACTTTAGAACAGGGAGGGGGCTGAGCAGAGTTAGATAAAGGCAACCCAGTAATCAAATCGTGACACATTTGAATATCCCCAGTACTGATGCGTTTAGAAAGCAAATGTTCATAGTTCTCAATAAAATTGAGTTCGTCCCTAGTTAATTCTGGATAAGAAATAAGGGTTTTGAAATTTTGCTTACCCGAGTTATCAACAGCTGCAACTGGTGAGCCCTTCCGAGGTGGGGGAGGTTCCTGGTCAATCGACGCCATCGACAACTTGCAACTGTAAGGACAATTATATTGAACATGCCCAATTCTTCTACAACTGAAGCAACGAAAGGGTATCTTGAGATAGTCAAGATGCAGCTTTCATAACTTAGCTCCCCACACAATCTCAATTTCAGCTGGCAAACCCTCCTTCGTCTCTATTTCTAGCATTACTTTCGCAAAACGACGGTCCATCCCATACAAGTTTTTCTTATCAAACCGAATGAATCTACCAGCAGAATTTGCTATCCCCATTAAAACCTGCTCCGACCAAAGCTCGATGGGGAGACCAGGAATGACCATCCAGAGGTGCCGGAGAGACTGATATTCATGTAATGGATCGAAATTTACATGCCAGCGCTTTAAAAACAGGGACCCCTTCTTAAATTCCCAGAAACGAGACAGGATTTTGTCAATATGAGCAGCCTCTGAGAAGGTAAAAAGTATCCATTTGTTCATCAAAAGATTTATCCTGGGAACCAAGCCTGTAATTGGAACCCACATTTTGTTAACCCAATCCATGATTTCAGACTTGTTCCCAGAGGCATATTCAAAACGGCCTATTAACCCTCTGTCAGCCAGAATGTTAATACGCTCCAACCCGAAATCCGCATCTATATCATATCTAATAACCTCTGCCTTGGCTTTGAAGGTTTTTAACAGACGACGCTTCTTTTCCTTCTGTCCACATATCTTAACACCACAGGTCGATACCTTACCAGCCCCAGCAGAGTGGTCACCCAGAGCAACAGATGACGACGGCCTATTAGAACAAGGAGATCGGAAGTTCTCCTCCATTACAATCCAAAATAGGTCAACAGAAATAATGAGCCAGCTGTTGGTCACCAGGGAAACCAAACAAACAGCTGCCCACGCGATCACAATGGCGACAGGTTAGTGAAAAGACAGTCCCCACAAATGGTACAGTCCCCACAAATGGCAGAGCAAATATTAAAATAGCACAAAACCACCAAACTAGGGCAAATCCAGATTTATGCAGATTTAGCGAAAAATCCGATTGACAAGATGATTTGTAACATACGGCTAAAAGGCTCGTTCCCACTTTTTTTATCCTTGGCTGGTACTAAGCTGTTTCTTTAAAACAGCTGAACTCCAAGTCGCCGCAGGTCGCAAGATCATCCCATCCATCTTCAAAATCGATAAAACCTACAAAAAATCACTGAAATCCTGCAGAAAAACGCCTGCAGAATCCAAACCCTAGCCATCAGACCATACTCTTCCCCATGTGTTTATTCACCTTAGTTAGTTAATCATAGTGTGTGATACTTGTCCATATGATTTACCGTAATATTATCATTTATTTGTTTTTTCATATTATTTAATATTTTATATTATATTGTTTAATATTTTATATTATATTATATTGTTTTGTATGTTATGTTATATTGTTTCATATTTTGTATTTTATATTGTTTTATGTTTTATATTTTATAGCACCGCCACATGGAGTGGTGCTTAAGGGGTGGAGCGATTATCAGAATCCCGTCCCCCTTAAGACCTTCCCATATGTAATACTTGTGCATAAAAGCCACCCCAATTAACTTAAAACCTTTCCCTATAAATTAACGTAAATGCCACAAATCATACCATGGTTTTAAAATTTATGTTATAATATCAACATTTTAATTGTTTTTTTTATATTATTTTATATTGATTTATGTTATAATATTATCATTTATTTGTTTTTTCATATTGTTTAATATTTTATATTATATTGTTTTGTATGTTATGTTATATTGTTTTGTATTTTATATTGTTTCATATTTTGTATTTTATATTGTTTTATGTTTTATATTTTATATGTTTTATATATTTTTTATAATATTTTGTTATTTTTTATTATTTGTTTTTTATATATTGTTTTGGTGTTTTATTTTTATTATCATTTATTTTTAAATGTTTTTGTTATGGTTTTAAAGTATAGTGTAAATTTTTTTAAATTTTTTAAGAATATTTTATTGTTAAATTAGTTGTACTTTAATGTTTTTACTTTTTATTTATTTAATTGTTTTTAATGTCTTTTATGTTTCTTGTTTTTTGGTTTTTGTATTTTGTATTTTAATTTTAGGATTTTTGGTTCAATAATGTTGGTTGCTATAGTCATAATTTGCATTAAGGTGTAATTTTAACTTTTCCTAAATAAAGGTGATTCTGTTAGCATCACTTTTTTATTTAGGGGTTGATTTAGGGTTTTGATTGCAATCGCATCGGTTGAGGTTTCAAAAAAGTTGTAATTTTAGCTTCGAAAAATAAAAGAGTGCTACCGGTAACACTACTTTTCAAATTGAAGGTTGTTTTTGTTGTTTTTAATGCAAAAATGTGAATTTTTATGGCTAGAGTTCTCGTTTTTAGTATAAAGTTCTCGTCAAGTTGTATAACTTGTTCTTAATGAACCAATATATACCTATACATAGAACCAATAGTTACACACTCATTATTGGTATTCATTCTGACAAGGAATTAAATGCATGGTTTTAGGTTATGGTTCATAAGCTACCGATGTCAACTATGATCGATATCAATACTAAGTATGCACACTCTTTAGTGATCATATGGGTGGTTTTGATGAGTTAATAACAAATGAAAACTTGGAGGAAAACTATTGTAGAAAATGGTTTACCCACTAAAAACGCACACTAACGAATTGAGTAAAAGGGGGATTGAATTGTGGGTGTTGTTATTCATTAAGTATGAGGTTGATTTGTGAATGGGGAATGCGTAAGATTCCAAAAATTAATTAACACATATATATTATCCCAAGGATAAACTAGAGGCGAGACCAAGAAATGGGTACTTAAATAATGAACTTCCAATGATTTCATAAGTAAGAGCATGTTGGAGAAAGTTTCCATGGTGTATGGTTGTGTGGCATTCAAACAAACCACTTGATTCAAGCAACCATGTGATTCCAAATTATTAATAATGTAATAATGTTGTATCTTGTCAATTAATATCCCAACATTCATTTGATTGAAGATATGGGGCCATGGATAGATTCCATCGAAAAAATTATATCGACAAACAATCTTGCTCCATTTTCACATCATCTTGTGAATTCTCGGATCGAGTTCAAAATTATTTTGTATATTTTTTGTATTCTTATGTCTAGTTTCCTTGTTATATTTAGTCATGACGGAGATTTCACCATGACACAAAAATTGTTTGAAAATAGCTTAAATAATATGGCCTACATGCTGGAAAAACGTAAATAACATCCTAGAAAAGAAGGAGATATGGCTTACAAGACCTCCTTAGAGACAATCAATTGTGAAAAGACTATCCATCCAATGAGTGAAAATGATTGTTGAAATGATGCATGAATCATAGAGAAACCCATAAACAATGATAGGTAGCACAAGGTTTCTAGAGGATTATTAATCATTTCGTAGTGAAATAAAATGAACCCCATTAAGCACCCCCACTAAGCATTTTGCAGTGAAAGACATAGAATTAAGGAATATAATGACAAAGATCATAGATCAACAAATAATTTTTGTTTCCCAAATTTCCACTCGGATCAAGAATGTATACAAGATTCCAAAGAAAGCATTTATGTTGTAAATTCAAAAACTATCTCAAGGGGAACCAGAGCTAACTTGAAATTACATTTCTGGTTGATTTTCTTGTAGGTACTCTCAGAAAATAATAGAATAGGTTGAGCCTGGAAGACTTGGAGGGTATATTGCATGGACAAACATGAGACAGAGAAGGCTTATGAAGATATAGGAAGACCAACTGACATGTTCCCTATTGCATGCCAGCATCATCTGCTGTCGAATTGGTGTTATAACCAAATTTGGCACTTCTCCATCCCTGACGACACTTGCATGTTGTGCTTCCATGACGACACTTCTGGGATGACACTTCATGAAGCTTCTATGGGTCACAAAAAAGGGCACTATGGATGGAATATCCATATTTTGGAAATAAATTAGGTGGCCTTAACTTATTCATGGTCCATTCAACAGTTTGGGAGCTTATGATCACATTTGGAGACCAAAACACCTCCTAAAAAGCCCTAAATTTGGCAGTTTTAGCCCATTTTTTCACCCACGCGCAGGTTGCACATGGACCACCTACGTGTTGTGCACACCTTGCTCCATATACCACCAGTGTGTGTCTTGGAAATTTTTATATATTGGATGGGAAACATACTATTTCTGCGTAGAAAAAAAATCATTGAAATTGATAGATATCAATCGGTCCATTCAAGGTATCGGCATCGAACAACTCGGCTTCTACATAAAGATATTCCTCAGCACATTATCAACAAATTATGAAAACAACAAAATTTATCAAACAAGGAATTTAAAGACACTCCATTCATTTCTCAAGTTGTAAAAGCAAGGGAGAAATGGATATCTTACGGTAGGCCATCCCGACCGGGAAAGGGAAACGCTTCCAATAATGATTGGCAGGTATAGAATTTTTCTTCTTATAAATCAAAGTCTTTAGATTGCTTTCTGTGTATGAAATTAGGAAATTAAATATTATCTTAAATTTTATATGTTTGCAGTATTTCCAAGGTGAATGTATGGATATATTTGTTGTTCAAACAAAGGACAACCTTAAAGACAAGCTAACTCTTTCTTTTACATCAGATCGATTGTGGAGCAAATGGATGTCTGTATTTGAGCTTTAAAAAAGTGGTTCCTTTCCATGCTCACCCAAGAGCATCACTCAGGTTGATTTTGTTCAAAATAAAATAAATAATCATGGATCTAATTTTTTTATACCATTGCATGGTCTTGATAAAGAAGAATTGACCGTTATGGCGGATAATATAATCAATGGATCGGTTTGGCTGAGCACATCAGTCGACAAAAAAGTTTGTGCAGAGACTTTATATCAATATTGCAAGCGAATCAAGGATGAGAGGTCAACCAAGAATTCGATCTTTGAATATTTCAAAGTTCATGATGTTCAAAATTTTCGATCACAGATTATCACTGACGATAATGTCATTGAAATGTATAAAATTGCACCAAATCATCTCCAGAAACTATGCAGTATTGTATGCTTCAAAAAGCAAGCAAAATCTCTAGGTAAAAAGAGAAAGAAAGAATATGAAGAGGATAATGGTACCAAATTACCAAATGATGCTGAGAAAATATTGAACATATATATCAATAAAGAGGGGATGGGTAAATCCATTGACTCCATCAAATATAGTTCATAGTTTGCTTGCCAATGTTGTTATCCTACATCTCTGGTCAACACACTAAGATCCATTGCATTTTTTGGTGCGGCAATTAGCTGTGAATTTGTTGTTGTTGATATGTGTAATTTTGATAGTACCTGGACATAAGAAGATATGATTGTGTTGTTGTACTACTTAGAAACAAATGAAGTGGCATGTATTTGTATTTTTTTAGCTGATATGGAAAACTCTCATTTGATTTCTAAAGCTTTCACACTTTTCAGCACGAAATAAAAAAAAAGGTAACGCAAAATTCTACCAAGGGAGTTTATAGAGATTTATCCAAGGACTTATTTATAGGATTCTCTATTATACAATGTTGGAGAATTGGAAGGGATGAGGATAATTTGTCTACTTTTCAAATAGATATGTATTTGAAGGATGAGGGCCTACCAATGATTGATTTACCTTTGCCAATTGTTAGCAATGATAGTTCGAGAAGCCACGTTTTTGCAAAAGAAAGGACACAGGAATTATGGGATCACATAGCTTCCAGACTAGTCTCTTCTCGAGGTACAGTTCTTTCATTGTACACAAGAAGTAGATTTTATCGTTCATCGATCATGTCGCCTGATAGAATAGTTATTAATACCATGGATATAGTACAACAAGAGTTGTTTATGAACAATTTCTATCATGAATTGGGTATAAACCAAGGTATTTGTTGTATTAACATTTTCAGATGTCTTATTTCATTGTATTTTACTTTTCTCCATTAGTTATGTTCAATAACTTCTTCAAATTCCTTTTCTACTACAACTTCAAATAAAGAGCACACTCAAGTATTGTCCAATAAAAGTATAGTATCCGATGATGACATTGAATGTGATGGAGAATCCACAAAGAACTACCAAACTGGAGAACAAGATGGACAAGAAGGTAAAATTTTATTTTTCAAAGATCCTGGTTAAATTAACTAAATTATGAACGGGGATAGTGACCTTAAATACTTGCAAAATGTTATATAAAATGTATACCTACAAATTTCCAGGTCAAGATGATTGGATGGCTATTCAACATGTGGATCATCCACAACCAGAGTTGGAATCAACGATGTCCATGGATATTAGCCAACAAATCACATTGGATACTAGTGAACCAAGTCAAGATGATTGGATTGATATTCAACATGTGGATCATCCACAACCGGAGCTGGGGTCGACAATGTCCGTGGATATTAGCCAACAAATCACATTGGATAATAATGAACTAGGAGAGATCTTGGATAATAATGAACCAGGCGAGGGCTTGGTGTCAAAACGTGGTATCTCTAGCAATTTTACTCACCACTCAAATGTTGTCCTGGCATTGACAGGTAAAAGACAGATTATTTTCTACTTCACTTGATGAAACAAATGTATTCCAAAATATATAATGACAAGCAATACTTTTTGTGCATCTCCCCATACAAAAATGTTATAGATATTAGAAATGGAAGGTTTTCTATTTCGCAAGAAAGTCACAGAAAATAACTCCAAAAGAGAAAAAAAGGGAAATAAAAAAAATACTGTTGGAGGGAAAAAAAGTAAAAAAGGGGGAATAAAGTACTGTTGGTGAATTTGAATTTAAACACAAAGAAACTTTATATGAGTCATGAACATATGCCATACAATTTTGGGGATTATGTCTTTCCAAATTCAATGTTGGGATTTGGTCATCTAAATTTGGGATCAATGAGGGGAAGTCATTTTTTACAAAAATTTTGAGGGCAGGTAGTGCAGAAAATTAATATGGGGAACAAATTTTATTTATATGGTTTCGAGAGAGATGTACAAACGATAAAGAAGGAAATACAAAACAAAATATGGAGAGTATGTGGGAGGAGTTCACAATGAAATATTCTCAAATTAATACATCAATGATTGTTTTGGAGGGTGATGATGTGAAAGCACATCCATGTGAAAACTGTATTTTGAGTAAGCCCTTTATTGCATCGTCCGCTAGGACATATAGTGAATTGGTGCATCGAATCTGGAAAGGTTTTAGTAAAATGCATGAATCAACTAATATCAAAACCTTCACTGCCTTCTTCTAGTTGAGTGACAACCATCAAATGTAACCTATCATTTACTCTTTCAAAAGCGGGAAACACTAGATGTAACCTTTGGAGATTTTAAATCATTCAATGTGTTTTCTGTTTTTTTCGGTGGCATTGTTATTTTCGTCTGAATCTAACATATTATTTGTTTAGTGTGATGCTTTTATTACATCATTTGAATTTGTGAAATTTTGGGTCATTAAGTTTGTATTAATCTTTGGAAATCAAAATCTTCATTTGCAGTTACATGTTTGTGATCATTAACTCCATGAACGAAGTTTTGTTGTTGTGGGTATATATATAGTCATGGTTTTTGTATGCAATCCGAATATCACCGCAAAAGAAACTATTGGTCCTGGGAGTAGAGGGATTTCTCTTTGGAGTTCAAATGTTATCCAACATTGAATATTTTTCCAAACAACCTCATTTTGTCCATAATTGCTATCGTTATTATGCACGGATATTCAACTCCGATATTATTAGTGTTTCCAGAGAACATTTTGACGTTGCTCTGTGGTTTTCCATGCTCGACAACATGCAAATTAAAAAATTCCTTGGTATATTTGAATGGTTGAAGAATGAAGAATTTGTGATTATTTGGGGTCAAGAGCAATGTAAACATAGTACTATTTATAATTACTCAATGTCTGCATATTATAATGTTGGTGAAGTACTGCACATATACAAAATGTCATTTCAGGATGTACTTATCCAATATGGAGATATATATAAAATAGGACATGTTTATAAATAAAGGGCAATATCATTCAGCAGATAGTAGCAAGTAAAATTGCTTGAAAATGCCAACTAGTAGGACATTTGACAGTTCACAAGATAGAGAAATAACTATAAAAAAAATGTTGTGTTCTATGTTGAATTATCTTGGGCCTTGATAAAAAATGGGGCATTGGTTAAATACATTCAACTTCAAATGACCATCATATTATACAGACAAGAATTCATTTAGTGATTTGTATATGTTTGACAACTTCTGCATTTAATTGATGTAAATTTTATTGGAAAATTCTCAAACTATTTATGTATATCGTATCATGTAACTGGGTATGTGTTTAAAAAATTGCAGAACATGAAAGCAATATACCTAGAAACATTGAAACATAATATTTTATTGACTGGGTTGTGTGTGTGTGTGTGTGTGTTTATGCAGATACTAGAAGATCTATTACTAGTAAACCATTGATTATTTTCGATTTAATGGAGTTTTGTTACACGCAGTTCATAAAAAAAAGAAATTTGGATTGCCATGAACGCCGCATATTGAATCAACCACAAAGTATTATTTTATATGTCCGAGATTTAGGGAATTTTTTGAAAAATGCTTTAGTATATTTGAAGTTGGGGTATGGACATCTGCACAACAAAAAAATGTTGATGAGGTTTTTCCAACATTATTACAAAGAACAGGATTGCAAAGGGAACAATCTAGAGTAATTTTAACACAAGAATATTGTTCTTGCATAGCCAGATAGGGTTATCAGGGTGATGGAAATCCTTATGTATTTCTCAATCCTTTATACAAAGTTTGGGACATTTTGATCCATGGTTGGGATGCTACAAATACAGTGATTGTAGATGACTCGAAAGAAAAACATGTTTGTAACGAGGAAGGGAACTGTATTATAACAAAAACGTATACTTGCCAAGATGTCAATGACACATTCTTTTTAGATCGATTATGGCCTTGCTTGCTGCACCTGAATGGCGTGAGTGATGTGAGGCCAATTGTGAATAAAATGAAAATGAAAGTATTTTGTTAATAATACACTTATGTTTGTTTGTACTAGTATGTTCAATTTCACTGTGATTATAATACTTGTAAAGTGTCAAGTTTGGTTTTCGAAAATGCAAAATAAGAGCTTGAAAGTGCCAAAATCAGTTTTCAAAATTGCAAATTTAAGTATTGGAAGTGTCAAAAGTAGCCTTCCAAAAGGGAAAAATCGGGTTCTAAAAGTGCCATTATTATATCGGAAAAGCACAAAAACCAATTTCAAAAGTGGGGATATCAAAATCAAAAGTATGCTTTTGGAACTTGGATTTCGCACTTTTGGAACCATATTTGGCACTTTTGGAACTGGATTTTGCACTTTAGAAACCTTGATTTTTGGGTTTAGAAAGGTTGTTTTTGACCTGTCTTCAAAGTGACTTGGACTAGAATATGCCCAAGTTTAAGATATTGACATATTTTGCTCTCCAACTTTTCAAAATGACTGAAACCTACTTGATATTCATCAACTTTCTAGCCACTAAGACTAGTAGGATAGGGCATTACAGGTTGCACCAAAGACCACTTCAAGGTGTCATTTTTGTGATATGTTATTGTCAGTAGCATCTTCCTTGATACACCTATTTGTTTCCTAGTTTCATTTATCATTTTGACATTTTTCTCTCCTATATTCATGTATTTGGTTCTTAGATCTATTTTCACTTGTACTAAACCTACTGAAGGTGATTGTGCATGTGATGTTAGTAGCATTATAGGTTCTGTGAATTCCATGGAAGGATAATGAGTGAAGTTGATTGTTGACACCTTTATTTTGGTTGGAGGATATGTTATCATGTCAACCAAATCACTAGGGAGTTCATTAGTTGGCTCCTCTTCTATAAATGTTTGTTCAGCTTCTTCTCCTTTTGTTATGGCTCTTTTTTCTTGATGATCCTACTCAACATCGTTTACTTCCATATTTTTGGAAATCTCATCATCCCCTCTCTTCTTTCCTTCTTGCTACTCTTTAACCCTTTCCTCTTCCATTCTTCTTTGGGCTTCTAGGACTTCCTCCCAAGTCTCTAAATTAGTGATTCCCTACAAGTTTGGAATTGGCACAGGTTCATAATAAGAATACCCATTTGCTACTCTTTGCTTGCAGATAACTCCATGGGGATCATAAGGTGCAACCTCATCATTCTTCAAAATTAATTGATTGAAGAAACATTCCAAGTATTGCATGGATTTCAAATCTCTGAGTTGAAATTTTCCTATCTCTTGTGGCAGTAAGAAGGTTATTTGATGTTTGAAGTGTCTGAAATGAATTTCACTCACCTTGAATCTATGTCTTGAATAATCCTTTACAAATACTCTAGTGGTTAGGAAAGCTGGGAGTTGATAAGACTCTTCCTCAAATCCATAAACTCTGATTACTGTATATTCTTCCAATAAAAACTATTCACCTATAATGGTATCAAGAGTGAACTATGGCCACTTTTTATTCTCAGGGAACATTATGGATGGTGCAAAATCATGGATGATAGTGTATGTGATCTTCATCATTCAGTTGGAAAACTCAACATAGTTAGAGTTGTTAGTTCTTCTTAGAAATAGGTGATTCCACTTTAATACTAGAATTGGGATTCCAGTTTCATTGATCATCTTCAAATCCAGGCATATGTAATGCTCAAATTTTTTATGTGCAAACATATATGAGGGGTATCTAAAATTTTTTTGTTGGAATATTCTAACCATCTCATACTGTTTTTTAATGCATGCATTCCATGCAGTGGTAGGTGAGTCTCCTAGCACATAGTCCTTATTTTAGGCCCCCTAGAGATTAAATTTGGTCATAATTATCCCTCTTATCCACTCAGAGTTCCTTGGTTACATCACTAAAGTCCAAAGGCACCCTCATGCATCATTTTAGGAGTCAGTACAGTTAGTTCCATGATTTAGGGCACCTTGTCCCCTTGATTACCCAATTAATTGATTGTTACACCTAGTTTCACTACTACTAAGTGTAGGAGCGCCCTTTTTTACCATTTTCAGCCAGTTATGCACCTCCTTGGAGTCTCCTTCCCTAATTTCTAGCCCCAATGACTCATTCATGCTCCAAACCACCTAAGTTGACTACTCATTCATCATCGGTGGCCACTAGACCTTATTGGGAGATGGTTCCAATGCTAACTAAGCTTGCCACTTGAGGTGAATTTGAACCCTATCAGAGGCTATCAAATTCATTCTATTGTAACATATTTTGATTACCAACTAATTGTTAAATAATGTATCAACAACATTTTTTCATTTGTTTTTCAATTTTATGAGTTATTTGATCAATGTTTCTTCCTAATTATTCTTAGTTAAAACATTGTGAAATTAGTGAGATTTGTTCAAGCTTAGTGATACATCCTATGGAATTTCACATGGTATCAAATATTGTGAGAGATTAGGATGAGAAAATTCTTTCATTAGTGTACTCGAAGCTGCTGAGGTTTCCACAGCAAATCTTGGTGCCATTGCATTGAAGCCATTGGAGAAATCCTTTGGAGTCTAGACAGGTGTGAAGGAACCAGATAATGTGCCTATTGTCTTAAGAAAATATTTGTAGATTCAGTAACAATCCTCTGAGATATTTTTCCATTTTTTTGTTGCAGGTCATTCCATCATCAGAAGCACATTCAATCACCTACAATGGATATATCTTCAATTCCAAATCTCACTACCTTCAATTTATTTGAATGGAAGGATCAAACAAATATCTTCATGCGTAGTAGAGGTCTCTACAAGGTGCTCAAGGGTGTTGAAGTCGAACCAAATGGTGCATCAGATAAATCCAATTACCTGAGCAAGCTTGAAGTGTATGGTTTGTTGTGTCTTAGCATCTCCAAGGATCTAATATTTTATCTATCCGGTCTGGAAACTCCCAAGGAGGTTTGGAAAAAGATCGAATCCTTATTTTGGTAGAAAGATGATTTGAGAGGGAATTAATCGGAGAATCAGATGATCTCTATGATCCCCAGCAATTTCAAATCCATCACAGACTTCTTCACTAAATTCAAGAACTTGGTTATGTAGCTGAAGATGTGTAATATTGAGAAGAAGGATGAGTAGCTTATTCTTTCTATTCTATCAAAACTGGGACCATACTATTATGTATTTGTATCCACCTTCCAAACAATAGAATTATCCATCCCAAATTGGAATATGCCCACTCTAGATTCATTCATCTTGTCGAGCTCACAAAGGAGAGGGACAAATTGGTGCAGATGGGAGTCATAAAACCATCAAGGGATCAAGCTCTTACTGCTGGAGAAGGAAAGAATGTGAATGGTCATGGAGAGAAGAAAGGAAAGGATAAGAAATAGTATGAGTATAAGTAGAAGGAGTCTCCCAAACAGCCATAGGGAACTTCGAATTCTAAGAGATGCAAGAAAAATCAAAAGGAGAATATAGAATTCCCCTACTACAACAGATATTTTCATCCTGAAAGTGCTTGCATGAAGAATAATATTGATCTCATGGATCAACTTTTAGATAAAAACAACCTTCCAATACCTGTAGGTGCTAGGAGGAAAGAATTTGATTCTAAATCAGAATATAAAGAGGGATGTCATGCACTCATGGATTTCACTTCGAATGCATCTTCCTACATCATAGATTCTAGAGCCTCTAGACACATGTCTGCATCCAAATATCTTTTCTCAGAATTCAAACGTACTATTGGGCCTTCCATCCTAATGGGATATGATTTAGAACTTCCATCAAAAGGAATTGGAAGGATCAATCTTGATCATGGATACTTCAATGATGTGCTCTATGTTCCTACCTTGGAATCCAACCTCCTTTTATTCTATCAAATGAGGCATACATGAGTTCCAAAGAAAGTAATTTTTACTCCTAATGCAGTTGAGATACAAGAGATCTCTTATGGGAAAATCATTGCACAAGGAATTGCATATCACCATTCCAAACTCTACGAGGTCTCTCATTTCTTTCCTTACTCAATACAAAGTGCACTTCTTACTTATGCAAATGAAGTGAGCAGACTTTGGCATGAGAGGTTTGGGAACCTCAAATACAAATATTTGCAAGAACTACACAATTAGAACATGGTGGAAGTCCTCCCAAACATCATATTTTCTAAGGGAACCTGTCAAGGTTGTTTGATTGGTAAGAATCCAGAGCACAAGTTTGAAAAAGGAAAGGCAAAGAGAGCCTCATCTCCTCTCGAGTTGATTCACAATGACATATCAATACCTCTTCCTCATCTATCTCTGAATAATGCTAGATACATCTTAACATTTGTAGATGACTATTCGAGATTCAGTTGGGTATATTTTCTAAAGTTGAAATCATATGTCTTTGAATATTTCAAATTTTTGAAAGCTTCTGTAGAAAATTTCACTAACAAGAATATCACGGTGCTTTGTATTGACAATGGAGGAGAGTATGTGAAGAATGATTTTCAACTATTTTATTTAGATGAAGGTATTGAAATTCATCACACTGTTTCGTACACACCACAACATAATGGTGTGGTTGAGAGAAAGAACAACACTCTAAAAGAGATGGCTACATGCATGCTTGAGTCTAAAGCATTGGGTCCTAGACTTTGGGGACAAGTTTTCAACTATGTTTCATACCTCCAGAATAGAGTTCCTCACAAAGGCATAAAAGGAAAAACTCTATTCAAATCTTGGATGGGATACAATCCAGATGTGTCTCATCTCATAGTCTTTGGTTCCAAATATTGGGCAAGGATTCCTTTAGAGAAGAGGAGATCCTTAGAGCCTCAAAGAAAAGAGTGCATATTGGTTGGTTATGCAGAAGATGAAAAATCCTATAAACTGTTGGATCTGTCTACCATGCACACTTTCCTTGAAATAAGTGTCCAATTTGAAGAATGGTCATTGCATGATGCCCACCATGTTATCAGAAATCTTACCAACTACTCCACCACAATATGTTGAACAAGATAGTGAATCATCTACTCATGAAAGTTCAAAATCTGATTTAGAAAGTGAAGATGAGCACATGCTTGATCCAGATCCACAAGAACCTGTAGATATAGCACCACAATATCCAGCTCCACTTCCAAGATGGGCTGCAAAGACCATAGAATTTGTTGGTGATCTTGTTGGGGATCCACAAGATCCAAGAAGAACCAGATCTTAGTATCAAAGTGCAAGTTTTTCACTCTCTCATACAGATCCCTTTCTTCTAGATAGATGCTTTTTGATGGTTGGATCAGATCCAAAAACTTTCTTTGAGGCATCCCAAGATCCAAGATGGATAACAGCTATGGGTGAAGAGTACCAATCTCTTTATAAAAATGAGACTTGGGAGCTTGTTTCTATCCCTACTGGAAGGAATATTGTTCAGTGTAAGTGGGTATTCAGAACATATATGGGCTCAAATGGAGTAACATGAAACTACAAGGCTTTCTTGGTTGCTAAAGAATTCTCTCAGGTTCAAGGGATTGACTATACAGATACCTTCACTCCAATTGCACTCTTGTTTTGGCTCTAGCTGTATCCAAGCACTGGGAGGTGCATCACATGGATGTGAAGAGTGCATTTCTTCATGGATATCTAGAGGAGGAGATATACATGAAGCAACCTGAAGGATACATTGATGATCCTTCATTAGTGTGCAGATTAAGTAAGTCTTTATATGGGATCAAGTAGGCTCCTCGAGCATGGTATGTAAAGATGGACTCCTTTCTACTGTCACAATATTTTCATAGATGCAAGTCTGATTCGAATGTCTACATGAGGCATGATGGTAACTCTCTTCTCCTTATTTTCCTATATGTTGATGGTTTACTGATTATAGGGAGTCTCTCTTCATGCATTAGATTTATCAAAACAACCTTGCAGAATGCCTTCTCTATGTCAAATTTGGGACTGCTAAAGTGATTTCTTGGTCTTGAAGTCTCTTAGAGTGATTTAGGAATCAAGATTGCACAGTCCAAGTATGCATCATATCTACTTGACAAGTTTCACATGACATAATCAAACTAGAAGCATTTCCTTTTCTTTCAGGTGTTAGTCTCGAAGATGGTTCTTCTTCAAAATTGGTGGATAGTACCTTGTATCAACAAATTATCGAGAGTCTTTTGTTTCTTACACATACTCGCTTTGATCTATCATATGCAGTGAGTGATGTCTCTAGATACATGAAAGAACCTCATGAGATTCACTAGAAGGCATCCAAATAGATCTTGTACTATGTGCAAGGGACGAAGACCTATGGTATTCACTATGTAGCTAGGTCTCCATTGAACCTAGTTGGGTACACAAATTTAGATTGGGCTAGAGACAGCTCAGATCATAAGTCTACATCAGGTTTTGTTTTCATGATTGGATCAGGTCCTATCTGTTGGTCGAGAAAAAAGAAGACAAATCTTTCTCTTTCATCAGTTGAGGCCAAGTATAGAGGTGCAGTAAATGCAGCCACATAGTGCATTTGGTTGCAAGGAATCTTTTCATTGTTTGATATTCGCTATAGTATTCCACCTTTCATCTTCTGTGACAATCAGACTACTATCAGGATTTCCACAGATCCGGTTCAGAGACAGAAAACCAAACATATTGAGATACACATGCACTGTATCTGAGGATTGGTGCATGATCGTACCATCACACTAATATATTTCCCTTCAAAATAAAATATTTTAGATATTTTCACCAAGACTTTTTTAGTGAAAAATTTCAATCCAATTAACTAAAACAATCATCCCTTTGAAAATGAAATGCAAGAATACAATGCATATATTTCTTCAATACACATATTATGCAAGGTAAATGCATGCATTAGATGAGACCATATATGAGCAAGATATTAATATGGTTTCAAACATGATATATAAAATCTATTTCAACCATATAGTAACTAATAAAATCAGATGTACAAGCTACCATAAACAAGGTAAATAATTAGATATGTAGGTTGCCACAATCAACCATTATAACAATGTTAAAAACCAAATCTATTGAATGCCACCTACATAAATATTAACATAAACAAGAGTAGATATGATTGCTGCAATACACATCCATAGAAATTATAAATATGTAAGGTCATGTGGCTTCCACCTACAGCCATACAAACCATAAGCAAAACCGGATCCAAGAGCACATATACATCAAAGTATTGTAAATAAGCACATAATGAAATAATCATCGCAGACTACCAACCATAGCCATATCAACATGAAAAAATTAAAGTATGAAAATATCATCTGCAACCATATAAAATCATATCTAAAGGTTTTCACCTACATCCATATAGATCATAAGCAAATCATCCATAAGCACACATCATTCCAAGGATGTAGTAAATACACATATAATCAAATACTTATATGATTAAGGGAAACTAGCTTCAACCGGAAAAATTTCCACCTATCCATAAAAATAGTCAATTCAAGCCATACTTGAGTAGGTCACCCCCGAGCTGAGGCCATAGATCCACAAGCGAGGTACTCTCAAACCAATAGGTATGGTGCACTCATATTAATACCAGAAACACTGCCACAAAAAAATAACCGTATCCCAATGATAAGTAAAGCTTTTTCAATGAAACAAAAGGTATTCCTTACTACAAACATTGCTCCAGACTCAATGGAATAGGTATGACAACCCAAAAATGATAAGAAACATCTGAACCAGAAGATGTGGTTGCACCCTTTTCAAGAACCCTACCACACAATAATTACCAGATCTTAGTCATACTGAAACCATTTTCAATGAAATAAAAGCTGCTCCTTACTAGAAATGTCGCTATGGATGCAATGGAACATTTATCACAACCCAAAAATTCTCATAAATGGTCGAACCATACCATATCGTTTCTCCCTTTCCACATCGTCATAAACCACAACTACACCTTTCTCCATCTAAAATTTCCCTTCCATCTACACTACCTGGTGCAATGGGATTCCCTTCACCACATAGGTCCCTCAAGACATCACCATCCACCGTCAGGATTTATGTGTAGATATTAGATAGGGACAATCAATGGGACAAGGACTCATGTTGTATTATGCACATTCAATCTTCAATCCCCATTACAGGGTCTTCAAACCTCATTACACGACCTTCAATCTTTATTACCCGGTGAGTTGTGACTATTTGTGCTCACCAAGGATCTTTGTATATCACTACCCTCACTTACGAATTCAATCTTTAGCGATACAATGTTTCTCCTCCATAAGAGCGTGCACCTTCATTCCAACAACCAAGAGACAGCCCATCGGAGAGCCCATTCGAATTCATATAGAGAAATTCGAATCCACTCCAAGGGTTTAACTCCAACTCACTATGGAGGTTATCCAAACCACAAGAAGTTAAATCCAACCCAAAGACACCAACTAGAATTAGTGAGAGAAGGTTACAAAACTTGAGGGGAGTTACAAAATTTTTGAGGTGTTAAGGCTATAAATAGCCAGTGAGGGTGCACTTGTGCAAGTGAGGGTTACAAAACCAAGTGTAACTTCCAAAAAGGAGTTACAAAACCACCAAAGGGGCACATTTAACAAATGGAATCCATCCAAGCACTAAGGAAGGCCCACTAAATTATGAATTAGGCTCAATAATACCAACATAGACTAAAATCCCAAAAATAGGAAACAAAGAGTGTTGTTAGGGAGAGCCACAACTCCTAGTCCCCAACCCCCTCACATGTGGAATCCATGGCACCCCATCCACATTAGTTTTCTGGGTTGAGATATTTATTTAATTAAAAAAATAATAATAATGTCCATATTCCTTAGTCCAGGAACCTAGTGCCACATCACAACACAAATCATAAGCACACCATATGTCCAAGAGATTAACACACGGGGTATTACAAAAATTCACATCATACACCTGCCTATGAAAAGTACTAGTTGAATTTGTGTTTCATAGATTTGACCACCACCTTGCTTTTATTCATTGAAAATACATTGCTTAGTCTCCTCTCGACTACACTGGCACTTCTCAATTACACTGTCAACCATAGGTATTTTTTTCTTTATTAATTAATATAAGGGTCGATTACACCATCAACCATATGGATTTTTTTCTTTATTAATTAATATAAACTAGCATACCCTGAAGTGGGGGAAATGAAATGCTGAAGAGATCTTTGATATGTTGTAAAATGAGAGAAAGGTGTGTGTATGTAAATAATATAATTTTATGTGTTGAAAGCAAGTCTAGCAAATCTATGGTAGGCATAATAGTCAATAAAATTGAAAAAAAAATATGTTGCAAGTACTAACACTAGTACATATGGTCAAATTTGCCACAATTTTTCGTCCCTGTTGCCATGATTTATTGTCCCTGTTGCCACGATTAGGGTTTCATTTTTTCGTGGAAAATTTTTTGTGGATATAGGGACGAAAATTCCCTGTCATGGCAATTACAATGCTTCATAGTGGCCACGTGTCACCTATACAACAGTTCTCAGATCTACGAAATTTGAAATCGGCCACGAATATTCGTCGATATAGAGACGAACATCTTCTATATGTTTCCACGCAAATTCTAAGCCTTCCACAAATGTTCGTGGATATAGGGACGAACTTATAGAAGAGGTTTGTTGCGAATAGTGACGAATGTTCGTTGTCAATTTAGCATCTGTGTGGAAACAATTCCTATAGCTCCACGAACATTCGTCACAATATCCACGAATCAATTCACTAATTTTTGTGGCAAGTTTAGCATCTGTGTGGCAATTGCTAGAAGAGATGCATGGCTATTGAGACGAACTTCTGTGGAAACATCTTCTATGGCTTACACGAACGTTCGTCGATATTGAGACGAAACCTGGAAGTGATAAAAAAAAATAAACCAAACTAAATGGCAATCATTGAAGCAAGCATGTTTAATCCTCGTGTAGTACATTCCTCTACATTGTAACATATATTATTAACCAATAAAATTTTCCATCTAATAATCATAACCCTCCATGCTCAAGCAATGATGCCTAGGTGTTAATACCAAAACATGCCAATCTATGGTATCGTGACAAATGACAGATATTCCTCGGCATAATCTGGTTAATATAGATGAGGCTTATCAGACAATGGGCCTATTTTTTAGAGTATCGAAATATAATTTTAAAGCAACCCTAGTAATTCCTTGCCATTTTTTTCTTAAAGATTAATAGACCAAAGTCGTTCTCAATATACATTAACAATCATCATCATCAATATTGAGGAATGCCATTGTGCATAGGGATATGATATCTATTTCCATTTTGTCATGACCTTCTATTAACAAGCTTAGATGGATCAATAAAATAAATATTTCAGAGCTATGATGTATATGGAAAAAATCTCAATGTCATATTGATGATAAGCAATGACAAGGAATTCTGATGTGAGTTTTACAAGGTGATGTGGGACATAGTAGGGGTTGGTTTCTGCTACTTGGAATTCGAGGTATTTTTACACTTTAAGCTAAGTAATGGGACTGGGATGATTATTTTTCTGCATGTCAATGGAATCTTGATGGTAAGTGATGAAAATGAATTATAATGTGAGTTTTACAAGGCAATGTGGGACATAGTAGAGGATGATTTCAACTGCTTGGTGTTTGAGACCTTTTACATGGGTTGCTTGACTAAATCCATTAATGAAGAGCTAATTACATTGATCCCCAAGAATTCTTCCAGAGACTTTATCGGGGGATGGAAATATATCACTCTACTGAGTGTATCTTACAAGAGCTTAGCCATGTCTTTAGCTCTTTGGGTGTGGGATGTTGTTAGGAGATTGTTTGGAGGGAACAAACAAGTCTTGGGACACTGATTAGCAACTCCTCTTCTTGAAGATCAAATTTGACAAAGCCTACCATCAGATTGATTGGTCCATCACTGATATGTTGAATTGTCTAGGATTTGGTATAAGATGTGTTGGGATAGTGTGTTACCCCCATTCTACATGGGTGTCCACTTGTGATTTTCATCACAATATTAGTAGGGGTGACATATTGATGGTGAGTTTGATGGCCTAGAGTTTTGTTGCTAATTTATTACTTCATGTTGTGATGATATTGATGAAGCCCTAATTTTATGTTTTCATGATATATGTGTTTGTAGCTGTGAGGTCTAGCTTCTTCAATGATGTTTTGGCCAATAATTCTATACATGGATCATTACTTAAAGGAGTGTCCTAGTGTTTTGATTTCCATGTGGTATCCAGTTCACATGTAGTATCTCATTTCGTGGAGCACTTGGTGTATTGGAATGATATGATGACATATGGAGACATCCCTTGTAAACTATAACATGTCATGAGCTAGTTTTTTATTCTTCCATCTTTACACACTCATGAACAACAAAATTTGCATTTCAGATAGCACATAATCATGCATATTTAAAGAGAAAGGACCTGTCATGAGACTTTCAAAGACATGCCATTTTTATCTTGATGACTTTTCCAGCAACAAACTCAACATACAGGGACAGGGACAGAGGTATTTGAAGTAGGAAAATTAGAAACAAAGCTACATAATTGTTTCCAAAAAAAATCAATCACACTCTTATATCTCTGGAAGTAGAAAAACAAAGCAGTGATGCATTTTCATATCTATCACGGTAGAATTATGATGGGGGTAATCAAAAGGGAGAATCCATTCTCTACTTCATTGAAAGGGGTAAACTGAAGACACAGACTAATATGGAAAAAATGCGTTTTAGGTAGACTATTGACATAGCCATAAATATATGCAAAGTATCCAGAACACCCATAAGAAATTTACTATAATAGAAATAGATGAAGAGCACTCCCTTGATTTGGAAGTAGGTCCAGATGTGAAGAAGGCAGAATATACATCAATATGCTAAGTTTAGATTATAGCATAAAGGACATATTAAGGTCAGAGGTTACGGGAATATAATGGGTTCTATTCTAAGCATTTTCCATAATTTTAGGTGGGCACTAAATAGAGTGCTTTGGAATCCTTAGGTTTGTCTATTTTTGTGTAAAACTCCACAACAGAAGTGGCAAAAGTTGGGGACTAGGTGAGAAAAATTATGAATAGAGGCATATTTGAATCCCACCTGTGCATATGAGACTTAGGGCCAACCTGCACATGATCTGAAGTTTGGATCTTACCAGCGTAAAAAGGAATCTAGTTCAAGAAGTAACATGGTGAACAATATTTTCTCCAGTTCCTATGGTTTTGTTTTGGTGAATAACTCCCTATCTCTACGTATTTTTACATTTGTCCATTAGGTAGGTGTGTTGTTTTGTGTTTGACCCTTAGTAATCCGTATCGTGTCCAGGAAGCACGAGGGGGACAAAAGTTCGACTGAATGAGTCGGCTCTGTTATGGCGGAAGATTAATAAACAGAAAGAGCAAAACAGGGTTACACAATAAAGATAACACAAGTACACACAGACAATATGTAGGAATGTGAACTGTTCTAGATTGATCAAGATGAAGATCTGATTAAATCCGATTAGCTTCGATTAGCTGTATATTACAATAGTTTACATGCTTATAAAGAAATCTAAGATGCTTGGGTTCCTTCCCATTACGTTCAGTTACAAAGAAGAAGTTAGAGCAATTCAACTATTCAACCATTACAGTCGACTGGAAGACAGAAAGACAGTATGTTGAGGTTCGACAGTCGTTGGTCGCATGTCGACGTTTTATGCCGATGTCGCGAACTGTGAGGTCGCTGAACATGTCAAAGGTGTAAAGTTTGTCGAAGTCTTGTTGCGTCAAAACTTGTCGAAGTTGTATCAACTGCGAAGACTAGCCAAGAATGTGTTGAAGTTAGCACCCGACAACAAATGCCAACTACGATGTGGATTAGACCTCCTTCCTTAAGAAACAATGGACCCCATTGTTTGTTCGTGAAGGTGAGGAAACTTGTCGATCATTTCAGTAGCAGAGTACCACTTTCCTTTAGATGGAATCTGGCCAGCTTTGGAAACCTGATACAAGGGAATTGTGTTCGTCCTCGTAAGGCATACCCGTCATCCCACAATGGTGTCGCAAGGAAGAGGCTCCTGAATATCTGGATTGATGTCTGCAGGATCTGCTGTTGAGAAATCATTCTGTTCCAACAAGGGTGCATGGTATGGTTGAAGTAAATCCACATTAAAGACTGGATGCAGACCCAGGAAAGTAGGAATGTCAAGCTGGAAAGCATTCTCACCAATTTGTCGAAGAATACTGTAAGGACCATATCGTAAAGGTTTTAACTTCTTGAAAGGACCTGTGAAGCGCTCCTTCTTAAGATGTAGCCAAACCTTATCCCCAATGCGAAATGTATGAGGAATGCGATGCTTGTCGTGTCAGGCATTAGCTTTCTCGTTTGCTCTATGCAACATATCCTGTGCTTGTCGCTAAATGTCGCAAATCTGTTCTCGAAACTTGACTACTTTATCAACTTCTCGCTGACTACTATCTGTGTCAAAGTTTGGCTATGTCGAGGAGCTGATCAAGTCGATAGGCGCTGGGGGTTGAAATTCGTAATAGAATTCAAAGGGACTCTTTCCTGTAGAGTTGTGTTGAGAACGATTGTAGTTTTGTTGAATGTATGGAAGACTATCATCCCATGTGCGTCAATGCTGGTGATTGTACATGTGAAGCAGTTGTACTACTAAGTGATTCAAAACTTCCATCTATCCGTCAGTTTGAGGGTGGAAAGCTATCAACAATGAGATTTGTGTGTCTAGCTGTTGCCAAAGAGTCTTCCAAAAGATGCTGAGGAATCTGGCATCTCGGTCGGAAATGATGGTTGTGGGTAAACCAAAGTGTTTCCAAACATGTGTAAAGAAGAGCTGAGCAGTCTGCTGTGCTGTCGTGGTCTTCTTACATGGTATGAGAATGGCCATCTTGGAGAATCGGTCGACTACTACTAATATCGCGTCATGCTGATGTTTGGTAGTAGGATAACCCATCAAGTAGTCCATAGAAATAGATTCCCATGGTCAACTAGGAACTGGCAGAGGTGTGTACAATCCCTCTTGTCGATTAGGCGGCTTAGCAATGGCACAAACCACACATGATCGAATGTACTTGTTGATGTCAGATTTAAGTGTAGGCCAAAAGAAATATTTCTGCAGAATAGAAAGTGTCTTCACTACTCCAAAGTGTCCTGCGATCCTGTGGTCTTGCCGTAATGCGCATCCCAAATGAGTTGTTGTCGTTGCTCACTGGTCAGTACACAACGATGTCCAAGCTTGTATAGCAAGGTGTCTTTCATGAAGTATTCAAAGTCTGAGGTCGACGGCTTGTTAGTCTATAACTGGCGGTAGACTACAGAGAAGTCATTGTCGTCCTCGTACAACTGTTCCCAAGTGGTCGTGTCGTAACCCTGCATACTCATCAGTGTCAAGAGGAGAGTAATGGGTGGTTGACTGAGGCAATCTGCAGCGGCGTTAGCCTTTCCTTTTCGATACTTAATCACCAATTGAAATTGTTGTAGGTAATTAATCCACTTGAGTTGTCGGTTTGTTTGCAACTTTGATTGTGTTGGAGCGAACTGTAGAGGCTTGTGATCAGTAAGAATGACCATTTCCTTTCCAAGGATGTAATGCCTCCATTGCTTGAGAGATTGCACAATGGCATACAGTTCTTTTTCATACATCGAGTATCTTTTAACCGTGTCATTAAAAGTCTCGGAATGAAAAGCGATTGGGTGACCAGACTGAGTGATCACTGTGCCCAGGGCATAGTCCGATGCGTCCGTCTCAATCTCAAAGGGTTGATGTAAATCAGGTAAAACAAGTACTGGTGCAGTGTAGAGCCTGTGTTTGAGCTGTTCAAAAGCTTCTTGATGGGTTTCTGTCAATTGAAAGACAGTTTTCCCGTTTCCCTTCATCAACTGATTCAAGGGCCAGGCTATGTGACTGAAGTCGAGTATGAATCGTCGATAGAAATTCGCCAAACCAAGAAAACTTCTTAGTTCTTGAATGCTTCTAGGAATGGGCCAATCTTTGAGGATCTATACTTTGTCTGGATCGATGTGAATGCCTGTAGAGTCAATTACATACCCCAAATATTTGATGTTGGTCATCACAAAAGAGCACTTGTCCATGTTCAAATAGAGCCAATGTTGCTAGAGAGTGTCGAGGACTTGTCGAATATGTCCGACATGTTCTTCCCATGATCAACTGAAAATAAATATGTCACCAAGATAGACAATAACCCATTTGCCGATGAAAGGTCGGAGAAGGTTATCCATATGTCGCATGAAGGTCGCAGGTGCGTTGGTTAATCCAAAAGGCATGACTAACCATTCAAACAATCCTTCCTTGGTCTTGAAAGCAGTTTTCCACACATCTGAGGGCTCGATTGGAATTTGATGGTATCTCGACTTGAGGTCGATTTTAGTAAAGAATTTAGCACCTTTCAGACAGTTGATAAGCTCGTCTATCCGCGGCAGAGGGTACCGATTCTTCACTGATATCTTATTGATATCTCTGTAGTCGATGCACATTCACCAAGTCCCATCTTTCTTTGGAACTAGGACGACTGGACTTCCACAAGGAGAGGAGCTGGGTCAAATATGACCTTTGTCGATTAACTCTTGGATTTGTCTGCGAATCTCTTCATTTTCGAGAATGGATATTCTGTAAACAGATGTGTTAGGCAAAGAAGAACCAAGAACAAGTTCAATGGAGTGTTTTACCTGGCAATGCTGAGGTACTCCGTCTAGAGCTTGAAAGAGGTTCTGGTACTCATCAAGAATATGATCGACTTGCTGCTTCTGTCGAGAGCTGCATTGGTCGGTGACTCGACTCATTGTTGCAGTCTTCTTAGAATGTTGCGGCTTAATCATGATTAATGCAAATTTCTGCGCATGATTGATGAGCTTCTTTGTCTGTTTGGAAGATATCAATGCAACCGTCGGTGTAGGTTGACGCTCTAGTATGCTGAACCATCGATTTCGGATTTTGATAATCACCTTCTGAGGCCGTGACTGATAACTTCCATGTCTATCCCAGAGGTAAGGTTTCCCAAACAGGGCGTCGACTACGGAGAGTGGTGCCACATCACAGAGTACTTCATCTTCAAAAGGTTTTATGAAGTAGGCGAGTTTGCATTGTCGAGTGATCCGTAGTTCTTGTCCATCCTTCATCCAACCGATGTTGTAAGGTTGAGGATGTGGAGTGGTGACAAGACCTAATTTCTTCACCAGTTCTTCATAAACTAAGTTCCTTTGGCTCCCGTTGTCCACAATCAGATGCAATGGGTTTCTCTAGACCCATATCCGTGTATGGAACAAGCACTCTCGTTCCTCCTCGTCGACAATAGTCGAGGCTGCTTGAGTTGTTGAGATCAAAAGGGTCGTCACGTCTGGATCAGATTCTTCCACCATCTTATCGAATTCATTGGAGGTCAACACTTTCACCAAAAATGTCTTCTGAGCTTTGCATTCAGACGTATCATGCCAAGATGAGTGGTGGTAATCACACCATTTTTCAGTCGGCGATTGTTTGCTACGTTCCTTTTTATGAAAAGGCTTCTTACCATCGTTAGGTTTTGGCAGTGTCGGCTGAGAAGATGTCGACTTGTTGTAGTCGGCGGGTGTCCTTTTATTGGGTGGTCTTCCTGATGTCGGTTTTGTCGCGAAATGTGCTTTTCCTTTCTGCTTGGTTTCCAGTTTGCTGGCATAGTGGAAAGCATCCGCAAGTGTATTGACAGTCAAAAATTCCATCTCCTGCTGGATGTACTGAGACAATCCACTAGTGCATTTCAGAACAAGCAATTTCTCTTCCTCTTGGATGTCAAGTCTTGCCATGAGTTTGTAGAACTCGTCAGTGTAACTCTATACTGATTGGTCTTTCCATTTCCTTAGCTGCTGCCACTTCTTATACTGCTTCTCGATGTATTTCGGTGGGTAAAATTCCTTCCGGATGTGTTCGACAAATTTATCCCATGTGTCAATGGGGTCTCCATTTTTCTCCATCTTTGTCGAGAGGTTCTCCCACCAGCAGTGCACGGAGGTTGACATTTTTAAGGACACAATGGTGACTTTTTTAGCTTCGGAGAGTTGATTTATGGCGTAATAGGATTCCAATTGTTGCACCCAATTATCGACGGATTCCACGTCAATATTTCCTTCAAGATTCGGTATGTTGAGATTCATTTGTACTTTGAAGGGGCTGATTTTATCGGAGTGAGTTTTCGTCGAGGATCCTCTGGATGTCGAGGCGAATAACAAGAGAATCTCATTGAACTGGGAAAACATTTTAGTTCATTGTGGAGCCAGAGCTTTCTCAATAAGCTATGTTATCTCGTCGGCTACATGTCTATCATCTATTTCTTTTGTGATATCTGGATATCGCATTTGCTTGGATTGCTGAGATTGCGAGTGAGTTTGAACCGGCATAAGTTAGGTAACTTCGAGAGAAGTGTATACGCAGAACTTAAGCAAGAAAACTGAGTAGGCTCTGATACCAATGATCCGTATCATGTCCAGGAAGCACAAGGGGGACAACAGTTAGACTGAATGAGTCGGCTCTATTATGGTGGACACTTAATAAACAGAAAGAGAAAAACAGGGTTACGCAATACAGATAACACAAGTACACACAGACAATATGCAGGAATGTGAACTGTTCTAGATTGATCAAGATGAAGATCTGATTAAATCCGATTAGCTCTGATTAGTTGTATATTACAATAGTTTACATGCTTATAAAGAAATCTGAGATGCTTGGGTTCCTGCCTGTTACGTTCAGTTACAAACAAGAAGTTAGAGCAGTTCAACTATTCAACCATTACAGTCGACTGGAAGACAAAAAGACAGTCTGTCGAGGTTCGACAGTCGTTGGTCGCATGTCGACGTTGTATGCTGATGTCGCGAATTGTGAGGTCGCTGAACATGTCGAAGGTGCAAAGTTTGTTGAAGTCTTGTTGCGTCAAAACTTGTCAAAGTTGTATCAACTGCGAAGACTAGCCAAGAATGTGTCGAAGTTAGCATTCGACAACAAATGCCAACTACGATGTGGACCAAATGATCCGTATCGTGTCCAGGAAGCACGATGGGGACAACAGTTCGACTGAATGAGTCGGCTCTATTATGGCTGGATCTTAATAAACAGAAAGAGAAAAACAGGGTTACGGAATACAGATAACACAAGTACACACAGACAATATGCAAGAATGTGAACTGTTCTAGATTGATCAAGATGAAGATCTAATCAAATCTGATTAGCTCCGATTAGCTGTATATTACAATAGTTTACATGCTTATAAATAAATTTGAGACGCTTGGGTGCCTGCCCGTTACGTTCAATTACAAAGAAGAAGTTAGAGCAGTTTAACTGTTCAACCGTTACAGTCGACTGGAAGACAGAAAAACAGTCTGTCGAGGTTCAACAGTCGTTTGTCGCATGTCGATGTTGTATGCCGATGTCACGAACTGTGAGGTCATTGAACATGTCAAAGGTGCAAAGTTTGTCGAAGTTGTATCAACTCCGAAGACTATCCAAGAATGTGTCGAAGTTAGCATCCGACAACAAATGCCAACTGCGATGTGGATCACTTAGTGTGAGATTCCCTCCAATAGAGAGCCAGTTGGTGCACCAATTTGTAATTTTTTTTCTCCATTTTTTGTTATAAATATACCCAATCTCTAGATTCATTGTCATTGGTTTTTAAGATGAATCCCAAGGGACTTCAGTCAACTATTAACAATCACTTGAAAAGGCATAACCTTGGTGATATCAGAAATTTGTCTCACTCAAGCCATTAAATGTTATAAAAGACTTTTGGAGATTGATTTCCATGCAAGTTGTGAAAATATAAATTTCTAAAATAGTTTGGTGACACACAGAGGCTAGTTCTCAACAAGATGATTTTCTATTCAATAAAACCGATCCAAAGGCATGGAGATGCTAGTTTAAGAGAAGGACACTTTGGGGAGTTGTTATGACCTAAATCAACAGTATGACAGTAGTGATCCCTTTCATTTTCATTTATGAGCACATTAGGATCTATGCTAGGTAGTCCTATGGGAATAAACAACCCTAGAATCAAGTATGGGCATCAAATGGACAAGTATGAATACTTTGAGATGATTTTGAAGGTCATGACAAGTATTTCAACAACCAAATTATCATATATGGAAGTTTTGGGTGCATAAATAGAGGTAAATGAGCTTAATACCCTCCAAATCAGAAGTAAGCAGCCACCAGTAATTGTTGCAGTAGGCCTTTGGAGGTTACTTTGAAAATATGAAGGTGTTGATAGTAGCTACATCATTTCAACCTTATAATCCTCTTCTTGATGCATTGGTACACCCATTTGAGCATTAACTAATAGTTTGGAGAAGTTTTAAGGCCATCATCGTGAAGTCGTCCCACTTGGAATGGATTTATCTTATGGAGAAATGACATATTGAGGGTTTTGTTGCCATCTATGGACGATATGCCCTATTTTAGGGCATCCTGTGCTGAAAGAGCATGAACAACAACCCTAAAAGATGGCATACAAGGTGTTCTATGGATTTTTATGACCTCAAGAAATGAAGAGACAAATCAAGGCAATATCCTTAACAATTGTTTGAACACTTGACCCCAATCAACAGTCTAGAATCTCTAAAATCCAAATATGGTCACTTACTGGGCCCTAAAATCAATTCTCATCCCTATTGTTGACTTCCTAGCCAGTAGTAATCCAATTCTGGGAAGATTTATTGGTAAGAAAAGTGACAACAAATAGACCCATACACAATCTAAAACAACACCAACCAGCAAGATACTTAGTTCTGGGCAGTTTTATGAAAAATATGGGCATGAGATAGTAGCCTTGAAACTCATCCATATATTTGAGATCTATCATCACTTAAACTAAAACTTATAGATTTTTAGTTAATATAGGTACATACAAAATACCAATATGCTCAAGGATATCACCTGATGTTATTTGGAGTGAGATAGATCCCACTCCTAGCATTGGAAATGTGGCATAATCACTAAGTTTCACATGCATACTTACCTATTGTAACCAAGAACTCCAAATGTACAACCAGTACGTTCTTAACACAGGCTCTTTGGTATATTCATAACTGCCATATCAATAGATTATAATGAGTTACATTGACAAGCAAACTAAAACGATAAACTGCCTTCAGTAACATGTAATAAAATAAACATATATATCATATAACAAAAAGAGAGATATAGTTGAAGATACCAACCTGGGTGTGAAACCCTTCTTGAAAAAATACTAAGAAGTGTTACTTTCAGAAAACACTAATTGTTCCTTCGAGAGGCTAGTCTACTCTAGGAACCAGCTGACCCTACAAGAGGGTGTGTACAAACCAGAGAGAGAGAAATGATTGGGTCAATGACAGTCAAGCACAATACATAACTCAACATAAATAAAGTCACAAAAATGATAAACTTCAACCCAAGTCTCAGCACAAGAGAAGTGATTATCAACACACCACAACTGATCACAGGTGATCAAAGTCAAGTCCTCTATAAGACCAAAAATTCAACAAGGTGGTATAAACAAAATGAAGGAGGGTAAATGGCCGCATTAACCACAAGTCAAAGACGAGGTACCACAAGTCCAATAATAACTCAATCAAGGTGGGGAAGGTACAACAAGGATTTAATAACTCAATCAGTAACAGGTAATAAAATACACATATTGATCATATAACAATAAGAGAGGTAAATGGATGAAGATCTCCATGTCAACATTAAACCAAAAATCAGATCTGAAGTGTGGGTACAAATATAAACAATGGTCTTAAAATAAGAAAATATAAACAATGGTCATAACATAGGTGTGGGTAGTACAAGACCCATGACCCTTAGAACCAAGCGTATGCTCCAAATGTGGCCAAACAACCATAGTACTCTATAAGACCAAAACTTCAACAAGGTGGTTTTAAAAAAGTTACTCAAGGAGGGTAAATGACCCCATTAAAGACAAGTGAAATATAAGGTACCACAAGACCAATCATAGCTCAATCAAGGTGGGGAAGATACAACCAGTCATATCTCTCTCAAATGTACATACGTTCCATATAACCTTAAAGTTCATCATCACAGTATAAGGAAGGGTGGTGGGATGCCAAATAAAAATATCCCTCATTTCTCTCTATGCAATCCTGATAGCATCACATAACAGATAAGTACCTTGTACTATAGAAAATGAAAACCACCGGTGTTATCTTTCAATTTAGGAATATGGTCTACAAAAGAAAAATTTCACCACAATTACCATCCAAATTTATGACTAGTGCTAAAGCAACAGTAAAAGATTTTATAACAAAATTTTGATCTCTATCAACTTCAACACTCCTCTGTGGTCCTTGTGCTGAAGTTGGTCCTCGAGATGTAATGGGCAGTAATCAAATTATAACATATGCAGCAGCAGTAAATAAGTAATGAAAAAAGCGAATAAAAATTGATTAAGTTTCCTTTCAAGGGACAAGTCACCAAGGGAACGTGAAAGTACCTTGAGAGAGAGGAAAAGTTAAGTACAGACCTCAAACTGGTTAACACAGTCCACATACTACAACAATTAAGCACACATATGAAAGAAAGGTACAATAACATAACAATTCTATAGCTACATTATAAAACGGTATTATATTTCAATAGTGCTAAAGCAACAGTAAAACATTTTATAACATAATTTTCATCTCTTTCAGTAACCGGTAGTAAAATAAACATATTGATCATATAACAATAAGACAGGTATAGTTGAAGATCTCCACGTCAACATTAAACCAAAAATCAGATTTGAAGTGTGGGTACAAATATAGTACCTTGTACTATAGAAACTAAAAGCCACCTGTGTTACCTTTCAATTTAGCAATATGGTCTACAAAAGCAAAATTTCCTCACAATTACCATCCAAATTTCTGACTTGTGCTAAAGCAACAGTAAAAGATTTTATAACATAAATTTGATCTCTATCAACTTCGGCACTCCTCTGTGGTCCCTGTGCTGAAGTTGGTCCTCGAGATGTAATGGGAAGTAATCAAATTATAAAGAATGATGATGATAGAAGTCATGATGAACATATCTAATATATCTAATATAAAGAGAATCAATGTTTCAGACTAATATATCTACATGCAGCACATACAGGAGTGATGATGTGTGAGAAAACACAAAATTTGAAAATAAAAGATATAAATGGGAAAATTTCCAAGAGCATCACATAAAAGATAAGTACCTCATAACTATACCAAATAAAAGTTAACTATATTACCTTTCATATAAATGGGAAAAATGATTATATTTTAATAACCCGATTATGTTACTAATATCTAATATTAAGAGAATCCATGTTTCATACTAACAACATCGATATACATCAAAATACAAGTCATGAATTTATGTTGCATCTACTTTTTCGTTGATTTCTGTTTTTTTGCATTGAAAAAATTTGCGGGTACGATATCACAATCATCAATTGGTGCAGTATTTACTGTGATATCTCCTATTATTGTTTGTGTTTCCATGCCCTCATGTATGCCACTTCTTGTACGTCATTGAGCAGGGCGTGGAGGTAGTTCTGAAGGGGTGTGAACTGCCACAATGAAAATGAGCATATATATATGACGTTGAAATATTATTGAAATAAATATTTCATTATTTTGATTAAAATTACAATATTTCTCTTTACCTGTCTATGTGGATGTGACAGGCGCTAAGGTGTTAATTGGAGGTCTAGTTGCTTCCTCTTGCAGTTCAGGCTCCTGAGTTGCATGGTCTTCCATTGAAAGAAGAAAATTTATAAGTATACGTCATGAAATATATATATCTAATCACAGTAGATATTTCTATTTCCAAAGCATACATACCAGAATGGACACTATGCTCCATACTATCATGGGACATGTGCACCCCAACATAACCTAGTACTTGCTGAGTACCGCTAGATTCAGTACTATGGTTGCATTGTTGCTTAAAAACAAACATAAATTTTTAGTTATGGGTGATATAATCAGAACTGAATAGACTTTAATAGTATACTACAATTGGTGATATACCTGCATTTGCGTCATTGGGGAGATTGGAGTCTACCCCAAGCTTTTCCGATATTCAACCAAACTTTTAAAACCAAACTTGAAACCAAGCTTTAGGTCTTCCTCGGTGGCAACAGCTTGGAATGTATTTTCCTGCAATGCATGATAACACATTTTAAAATTTTCAGTATCAAAATCAGATATTTGTTTGGTACTATTATATAAATATTCCCAACAATTAATCATTTAATACTTACAATTCTTGCTCTTAGTTTTCTATAGCCACCCTGGCCCAGTCTATGTTGCTCATGCTTTTCCATTCTAGCCTTGGTTGCTTTGGAGGTGTCAGGTAGCCTATATATGAAAATTTTGAAAAAGCTTAGATATTAAAAATCTTACTTAAAACAAAAAAGAAAATAATAATTGAGCTTATTTCAGTAAAAAGATGATATATGTTGTACCTTGCTTTACCGAGCCATGGTTGTTTTCCTTGTATTTTTAGAAAGTTCTCCTTTGCATCATCTATGAGTGCCTTCAACTCTTTCTCTGGAACCATGGGAGGGCGCTCATGCTTGAGGTCAGCTTGCAATCTTTCCCTATATTGGGACCTGGTATATTTCAAATTATCAACGGCTAACTTTGCAACAAATTTCCTGTTTAAAGTATTGTCAAACAAGTTGACCATGTGGTCCATCAATTCATCTCTCTTTTTTTCTATCTTGGATATTCCACCGTGTGCGAATGGTGGGGCCAAATAGCTCCAATGCTTTGTCATTCAAATGCCTGTAGAAGACATTGTTTCCTGCAAAAACAATCCATTAATTTATAATATTTTCAACGCATGTCTATTTCAATTTCATGATTAAAATAAATAAATTAATTAATAAATACTTGCAATATTATGAACCTTGATATGAACACAAGAGTCATCCACTAGAAAGGTGAGATCTATTAATCTGGTGCTTTTAACTCGTGATGCTCCTGGAAAAGTTTCATGGTTGTGTACAGTACATTCATCTCTAGAGTCATGTGGAGTCCTAGGCTCCATCTCATCATGCTCTGGCATGGAATCATGCTCCGGCATGGCATCATGCCCGTGTCATCATTTCCCGCATCATCAATGGATTCAAGGCCAACCACACGAGTGGAAAAAATCCTCATTGGTACATTGCTTCTTTTTTGCTGCATTGGACCATCACTACTACCTATACCTGTCTCGGCAGGTTCTCTAGACACGGGTTTTAAAAAATCCTACAAACAATAAAATTTGCTTTATCAGATCACTTGGAAAAATAAAAAACATAATATCAAATATGAAATCATGTCATAGCTTAAAAAAATTTGTGAAGATGCCACTTACCCCATAAGATTGTATTTGATCTTGCAGCTCTAGAATCTTTGCCCTGTTCTCCTGTGTCAAGGGCCCTTTTCGAGCCAAGGAAAGCATTTCTATGTTTTCCTTTTTCAAGGCTACTCTAAAAGTGTGCAGTGGGTCAGTCGAATAGAAAATGTCTTCCTCAAACCCCTCATCACCCAGATCGAGTGCACGTGACTAAATTCATCAAACAATAAATTAAATTAAGCAATATAATTTTAACATCATTCCAATATTGATATTGTAATGAAAATTAAGTTACTATTATGCACTAACACTTACCTGACGCGGTGTTATGGCCGATGAGTGTCCACGATCAACCGGCACTGTGGAATTAGCAGGTGCCTTTCCACGGTCCTGAATGAACCAGTAATCCATCATAATGTCAGAAAAATGAACCAGTAATCCATCATAAGCTCAAAAAAATGTGAATGTCAATAGTGGACATTGAATGTTAACATACTAAATCGAAACATTTAGTTAATGTATGTAACACTTACCTGATGGGCCACATAGTGTGACCTTCCACGGTCTCCCTCGACCATGGAAGCAGCAGGTGCGTTTCCAATGGGGCCACCTTGACATAATAAATAAATAAATAAATGTTTACCTCATACTAAATAATTGTAACATAAACAAAAATGAGATATTGCATTAATATTTATTTTTACCTCAGAAGTAGAAGATACATGTTCTGCTGCATGTCGATGTGCAGACTCCTGCCACAGTTTAATAAGCATGTTATCATATGGAAATATTAACAATAAGCACGGAAAAAGCAAATGCTAACAGTGAAAATCAGAACATCTTGTTATTGTAGTCATATTTATTTGCTATAGTTAACATTTACTTGACGAGGCATAGATTCTGACCTTCCACTGTCACCCTAGACCATGGAAGCAGCATGTGCCTTTCCACTGCCGCCACCCTAAACAAGCGTTGATTCAATAATTGCATCATAAACAAAAATGAGATATTCATAGCAGTGTAATCACCATGTACTCACATGGAAATATTCATAATAAGAACGAAAAAAGTGAATGTCAACAGTGGAAATCGAATGTTAACAAAAAAAACTGAAACATTTAGTTATGGTAGTCATGTTTAGTTACTACATTTAGCATTTACCTGATGAGGCATAGTTTCTAACGGTCCACGGTTACCCTGGACTGCGGAAGCCACATCTATTCGATTTAAGTTGTAATCGATCAACAACTCTTCACCTGCAAGTATTGGTTTTATTGCACATACAAATATACAATGTTGTTCGCGTCCCTCGAATTCGCAATTTGGTTGCTTATTTGTTGTCACTGGTCGTGTACTATTTATAAATCCAGCAATGTTTCCGGATGCTTTTGGTCTCCCATCAATATACATAGTCGCCCCTTTGTTTTTATTTTTTTCCGCTAGTTGAATATAATTCGCAGCAACTCTGTATCTTCGCATACTTCGAGTATATTGGACCAAGATCAACCAGTTATTGTATCTGTATAGTGGTCCTACATACTCCATCAATTTAGTTACAGTGCCACAGCAGACCTTTATTCCATCCATGGAAAATAGCCCGAATCCATGTAAGGACGAAGGAGCGATGTGATACATCCTCCCATTGATGAGGAAATCTGTGTCCACTTGAGGTATCATTGTAGGTACCCATAGTTGCACTAGATGTTTATACCTCAATGGCAAATCAATGTCTCCTATGCTCTCAACATCATAATTACACCACCCACCATTGGCAATAAAATATTTCATGCGTCTATGAAATATTTTCCTTATCTTTTCAGATCTAGTTGATATAAAACCGGTAGATCTAGTACAACTAAACACTTTCAACCTCTCCAAGTATATCTTCATCATCACATGAGGAAGATAGATCTGACAGATATCTATTTGGTGGTACCTACACTCGATAAAACAAGAATAAACAAGATGATGCTTTCTTTCTTCTTTGAAAGTACACATCCACAAATGCAAAGATTCTTAGTTAAACACATTTACTTCCCTGAAATCTAAAGCTTAGGAGGGACATGCAAACCAAGGTGGATGTAGTGTTACAAATATCAGGTGAAGTGTTTGATATTGGGAGGACGATTTGTGGAAGGAAGAGACCAAGTTACAGTGCCATAACAAGCTGTCCATACGACACCACATTCATCATTTTAGGTTGTGAGCTCTTTTGTGGACCGAGTTTGCATATTTGGGGGTCTTTTTCTCTTGTGGGGAGAACAAAACCACCGGGGACAACAAATTAAGGAAGTTATCTAGTATATCACCCAGTTTCGGTCCTTCTAACATTGCTGGGCATATTATTGGCAACCTACCCTCTTTCTTTGAATGGCATATTATTGGCAGCCCACCCTTCATTTTTGAAATTTACATGCTGGTATTTTATGCTAATGCATATGAAAACTATTTTTTAGTGAACTATTTGGAAAAATCAGTCAACTAAGAAACATTAATTGACTATGTCAACCCAACAAACCATAACTACAGTTAGAGGGTCCACTCAGGAGTACATTGCAGCAGTGTTCGTAACTATTTGTCAATACATCTAAACCAAATAATCAGTAAAATACTACAGCCAAGAACACAAAATACATCGGCTAACTTAGGTGAGATATTACACATTAGACATGTTACAAATTTCAAATTCATGCAAAGTGGCACTCAAATGGCCATGAGAAATTTGATTTTCGAAGACTTTCAATATTACGAGGATCTTTTTGTATCAAGCTTTAGCAAGCAACTTGTAGGACAGATTTTCAGACATTATGTGTATACTGATTTTCCGACTATATTAATAAGCAATATTGAAATAAGAAGGTGTACACATCAATATACTTCAATATACATTTCATTTAATAAGCAAGTACTGAAATTAAATAGCAAGACATAAATTAAACACAGTTGTCATATCTTTCAACTTTTCATCTTTAGCACTCCCAAGCTTGGGTAAGAGTATCGACATATGAGGTTAAGTTCAGATCAGCATAGGTCATTGTTCAGAGGTCATTGATAATGTAGCCCACTAAGACATAATCACAAAACTATGTCAAGTCAAACATGGGTGAGGGTACCGTGACCAAAATAAAAAAAGGGTACAAGTTAAAATGATGATAATGGGTGTTATGACCGAACTCCCTTTGTACCAAAGGGTGTACCACAACCAAAGTACCCAAAAGACCAAAGCAATAAGTTAAAGAATAACTTAATGTGGGTAAGTGACCCTAATAATCACAAGTCAACTATGTGGGCATCATCTCTTGCTAGCTGACTAGCGGGATGACTTTGGGGTTTTGGAAGTGTTTCATGCTATAGAATTGGATAACATCAGCTATTTAGGACTTTGAATTGAGTGTACCAAGGCTGATTTCCTCCTGAATGTTGTTATTTAATTATTTATCCTAATGTTATCAATGACCTCTTTAATAGACTGTTATTAAGGTTTCTATGCCTCCAAATAACTACAAAATATGCCAAATAAGGGGAGCACTCTAGTCTCCCAAGCAAGCAAACAACCGAAGGATGCCACCTCAGCACGTGATAGTCAAAATCCTAGAGGTCATTGAGACCATTAGGATAAATAATTAAATAACAATGTTCGGGACCAATGTGTTAGTTGCAATTAAATGTGTGGGGAATGTTATGTAAGACCCTCAAACAACCCTTATACACCACATGTGCTTGATGCAAACATTCAAATCCTTGACAATTTAATCCTTAACTTAAGTGAAATCAACAAGAGATATAAGTGTTGGAAACAACCAAACCATGACTACAATGATAGCTGAAAATATAATGTGCAATAAGACAATTTTGAAAATTCGAAAACACATGCATACAAAGAAGAAATGAAGTCCATGTTCATAGTCACATGATGAATAGGATTGTCATTGATGACAACAAAAAAGTAACTAACCATCATGTAAAACATCTAAAAAATTTTATGACTTTCAAAAGTAAGATCTAAAAGTTTTTATGACTTTCTTTTCAATCTTTATGACAATCTGAATGGACAGGCCCCACTCATAGACAAATACTTTTGAGACATTTATAAATCATCGGAGTATGGGGGACCATATATTTCTCGAAATAGGTTGGTATCAATGTGCCATGCCTTTGAATAAATAGACCTCCGAACCACGCATCTATTATGATGCATGTGGACGTCTATGCGGGTTTTGACAAGCCATTGTTCTTTGTATTTAATGTAGTACCCAAGGATTTGATCCTCAGTAATCTTTGTCTGCAAAATATCTTTGATATGTTCCAGTGATTCTCCAACTTCTCGTTTTATATTATAAATAATAGTTGGTTCTAATGCTGTCGGGATTATGCCGAATGACTGCCACCAATCTCTAATCCAATCAGAGATCTAGAATGCAGGATCCTCATATATTTGTGGAATTTGAAGTCCAAACTTTAGCATGGCATAATATGTTCTATCTGTATGTTCTTTTCTCAAGAATTTCCACCATAACTTTTTATATTTTTCATAAGTGTGTGTACTATTTGGAAACCAGAGACTAGCATCTTGATGTGGCCATGCTTCCAAAGAACGTATCCAGTTAATACAGTAGTATTGTTGATCTAGTTGTAGCCCGGGGTGATGTGTAGAGCCCTCTGTTGAGATTAAGGTAAGATCCTGGCAGATGTTTGTTAACCAATTGCTTGCATCGGCTGCTTTTCTTAGGGAGTTGTTGTAAATCATCTCTAGTACAATACTGGATCCCATAGGCATTCTTCTGAGTTCTGGAACTAGTCTAATAAAAACATCAAATCCCTGTAAGCTAACATCTAACACTTCAGTATGTCTCAACTCCCACCTAGGTTTCCAGTCTTGCATATAATCCAACCACATCATATTATCATCAATAGTATAGATCTGATGTTTTCCATCGGTCCAAGCAGATATTTCCATGTTTACTTGTGGGTTATGGGCCCATTGGATTCCGCTTTGACCTTCTACGCTTGCTTTCCTTGGGCTCACTTGCACCAGGCTCGCTTGTTAAAAATTAACAGCATTCTTATGTGTCAAATATTCTCTTATTAGTAACCATTGTGGTACTTTGGTGCAAATGTTTTTCCTAAGTCATTTTTTCTCCATATTATGTGCCTAGTGCCACCTCTCTATGTCAATGCATAAATCAACCTCTTCTTGGTTTTTGGTTCTAGTTGGCCTTGTTTTGGGCCTCGTAGTGGTTCTCTAATGTCACGGCCATAGTCATTAACACATTAAAACACCTTAGATCTAAGCCCAAGGTGAATCAGGATTCAAAGTCAAATCACAGTGGCTAGTACCTCGTAGTCGTCAGTCAACACTTGTCACCTTGAAAAGCTAAGCAGTGAATGCATGACATGAGTGTGTGAATGAGTAATTTTACCAAGGTTGATTTCCTCCCGGATGTTGTTATTTAATTATTTATCCTAACGGTATCAATGACCTTTTTAATAGATTGTTAAAAAGGTTTCTATGCCTCCAAATAACTACAAAATATGCCAAATAAGGGGAGCACTCTAGTCTCCCAAGCAAGCAAACAACCGAATGATGCCACCTCAGCACCTGATAGTCAAAATCATAGAGGTCATTGACACCATTAGGATAAATAATTAAATAACAACATTCTGGAGCAATGTGTTAGTTGCAATCAAATGTGTGGGGAATGTTATGTAAGACCCTAAAACAACTGTTATACACCACATGTGCTTGATGAAAACATTCAAATAAGAGATGATGATGCCAAACAAGAAGACAATGAACATCATCTAAATACTATACACTAATAATATACCATCAGAAACAATCCCACCATGGTGATGTGCTCTATAGAGCAAAAACCATAGAAAATCATGCATTAGAACAAATCCATCAGCAGTAAATCTGCCTTTTTGTCTTTAAGACTAATGTTAAAATCCTTGACAATTTAAGCCTTGACTTAAGTGTTAAAAAAAAAATAAACCAGACTAAATGGCAATCCTTGAATCATGCATGTTTAATGTCACTAACTATCATGCATGTTTAAATGGCAACATCACATGTACATGTGCACATACCAACAAATCAAATTAAATTAAGATCATATGTTGTATAGATTTTATGGAATCATACTTACATTGCTTTGAAATTATACATCTCTCCAATCCTCTGTGTATGCTTACACCAATGTAACATTACCTTATCAAGAGGCAAAACTGAAAGCATATATCTAACTAATCAAAAGAGTGCTAAAATTAATTGTGCTAGGAATTGACACAGCTGCAGAAACTACCATATTTTCTGTCACAGTTCTCAAAACTTTGACATTTGGGACTACCATAAAAATGATAAATAAGGGTAGATCTTTAATCCTAGATATCTTTCAAAATTGATTATGTTGTTATATGTGCAGTTAATATGATGCCTACAATGGCTCCATATCTCAGTTGATGGATATATTCATTATCTCCTTTTATAGCTTCCACTCACATGCACTGGAAACAACCATCATGAGAAGAATTCTCTCAAATTGCTTTATGGTTCCCTGGATTACACACAGGTTGCTATTTGCATTTGTAATATGAAATTTGAATGATGTTGCATGGTAGCCATGCTACGAACCATAAAGGAAAAATATGCACTTAGTACATCAAAAGAAATATGAAGCAGTTTGAATCAGAATCTCATATTGCTTCAGTTTGATAAACTACAACAATTCTAATGTCATTTTATAGATTTTACAATCACGGGTATCTTTGGTTTACTGTGAGGGTTATGGTTTCTAATTTATAACACCCTTAATAAAGCTCATGGATGTCAATAGATAGTGTTATTGCCCAAGGTTGCACTCAAGTTAGAAAGCCCTGAGACATGAGTCCAACCTAAGGAGAACTAGGGAAGGATGTTGCCCACTGTCACCACAGCAACTCTTCCTCTAACTTTAGGCTGGCTCCTCCAACACAAGGGGGGTGTCCCTAAGGAAATGTATAAAATGAAACTTAGAAGTAAATGGGATGGTGGACCAAAACCAAAGCCGATCCAAAGGGTAATGGGGTCAAGGAATATGAAGAAAGAGGGTTTAAGAACATGGAGAAGATTATATAACTAAGCCATAGTAGGATGTGCCATAATTAGTCCAAGTGGATTTTCAATTTGTATAAGAGTAAGTGGGAGCCCTAATAGCAGATGCACCATCACAACCATGTACTAACAACCAATAAATAGTGTGCAACTATAAATAGTGAAGGACAACCATAACATAAGACTATAATGGGCTCCTAATAAGTCAATTTTGAATGCATGATGAATGATGATGAAAGGAAAAGTTGCGCAGTGGCTGCATGATTGTTTGGTATACTTAATTGAAATCCAACTTTCAACATAGCCCATGGCTTTCAATGATGCGCGTTGTCATCAAAGAGTTCCCTCACCTTAACAATATATTTTTTAATAAATGATTGGTGGAGAACAAAGTTGTTTCTACCAAATATTTGCCTTCATATTAGATTACATGATACATCACCATATGCAATGTTCATTGAAAAACAAGGTTGTGCAAAGTGAGTCACCCTTTTGGGAAAGGTGATGCTAAACAATATCCCAAACCATTTAGATACTTGGACCCACAAAAGTGCCATGAATATGGAATTTAGCAAGAGATAAGAACAAAGTTTGGAAGTTGAGATTCCTCCAACTAGTTTTCCTTAGTTTTGCTCCTCGCGAGATTAATATCACTTAATTTTGAGTTCTCTTGACCCTCCATGACCCAAATCTCCCATATTTCACATAGGGAAGGAATGAACCTTGGTCATCCCCAAACCACCCCACTCCTTAGGGATACAAAAATAAACCTATTTAACCTAGTAAAGTACTTTTCTTCCTACAATCCAATCTAAAGTAAGCCTTGAAAGAGCTTCTCCATTCATTGATAGGCTACAATAGACATAACACATGAGTAATAGTTAGTACCTTTGAGAAAATTTAGAATCTAGCTTCTAAAGACAGAATTTGTGCTATCCACCTATCAACTTTCTTAGATATTCTCTTCAGCACCACCTCCCTAAGGGATTTTAGTGAAGCTTATGACACGCGAAGATCCCCAAGAACTTCAACACTCAACTATACTAAATTCATGACTAGCCCCAACTCACTAACCAAGCTATAATGTTTTTGAGTGATCTATAACAATTCATTGTTTCCATTTACAGTTTGGACCCCAAAGCATCATTAAAGACTTGAATAGAATCTATTGTATTTCCCACCCCTATTTTTTCTCAAGATAGTAAGAAAATAATTGTGAATGAAATGCCCATCAACCATTTGGCTAGCATTGAGCCTTGGGAAGGGAATACATTCAATGAAATTGACAGGATTCTAGTGATTCAAGTGTTCACTGAGAGCCTCAACAGGAAACACATAGAGGATCAAAGCCACTGCGGAACCTTTCCTAATTGGGCATAATTGCTGCATGATGAATGCTTTAGCAACACAACCCTACCCTGCAAACATTTAGAAAACCGATAATCCATTTGTGTGAGTGAGGTGGGGTCTAATTGTGAATGAAATTCCCGTTAACCATTTGGCTAGCATTGAGCCTTGGGAAGGGAATACATTCAATGAAATTGAGAGGATTCTAGTGATTCAAGTGTTCATTGAGAGCCTCAACAGGAAACACATAGAGGGTCAAGGCCACTACGCAACCTTTCCTAATTGGGAATAATTGCTGCATGATGAATGCTTTAGCAACCCAACCCTACCCTGCAAACATTTAGAAAACTGATAATCCATTCGTGTGAGTGAGGTGGGGGCTAATTAACCTGAAAACCGATAATCCATGACATAATGTGTTTCCAATGACCGGGAGCAGATTCAACTAGACATTTTCATACTCATCCATCACCTATCCTTCCTTACCCTCTGACCTCAATTCTGTGTGCTATGGGTGGTCTGGAAGGCGAGGATTAGGCACATTCTAAAATATGATTCGAAACAAGTCGGCCTCAAATAATTTAGAAAACAATATGAATATCCAGAGATTTGAAATAAAATGAAAACCACGTACTTAGAAAATGAAATCAAAACCACCTAATTCGCACCAAAAAATGCAGAGATTCGACTCAATAGAGGAGGGTTTCAACTTACAGTTTCCATTGAGGGTCTGCGGGGATATGCAGACATGACCGGAGTGGGTGCCACAAAGAAACCAACTTCAATAGCCCTTGTAGCAAAACGAAATGAGGACAATGCCGGAGCGGGTGCAACCAAAAAACAGGTGGAACATGCACATTAAATCCTCGTAGTAGAGTGCAATGAGGACACTATCGGACCAGGTGCCACCAAAAGACCGGTTTAGCTAGGTTTTTGCAAGTGTGTTTCTATTTGCAAGCATTGAAATGACGTCAACTCCAGTCCAGTTGTAGATACTAGAATATGGTCAGGTTTTTTGCAATTTCATAAATAGGGAGAAGATGTTGCCACTAAGAGGAAGAAGTGGTAGGGATGTAGTAGATGAGGTAGTGATTAAGTAAACCATAGTACAGGTGGTAGGGTTTTGACAAACCAGGAAGGAAAAAAGTGCGGCCATGTTTTTAGGCACTGGAAAAATAGGTGGAAACACTCTAAAATCCAATGACATACGACGAAATTCTTAGTAGAAACGTCCCCTTAAAAAATTCCTTCAAACATAATTAATAAAAAGGCCATTTCAGAGAAATCAATATCTCCAAATAAATTAAATTAAATTAATTACAACAGATAAGAAATTAAATCAATATGAAAAACAAATTGGTACCTTACAAATGACACAATAACTTTGATATAGTATATTTTATTTTTAATTACAACATCTTGATGGCTATCTCTAATAGAGAATAAAAAATAATCCATTTAAGAGAACCCATATATATCTAGTTTCCAAACATATTTTAACCTACCTCTCTAAGCCTGCACTAAATCAAAGCATTAAAGGTACATGTATGTCTATGGATCTGTCTAGTGATTTAATTGGATTTGCTTAGTAATTATAAATGAATCCTACATCTCGGGGACCAACTTCTTAGTGAAATCTCATGCTTAGATGAAGGAAAGCCACGCTATTTAGTTATTATAATTATAATTTAAATTTACATAGCATAAATTTGAAAGAATGAGATGAGAAATTTCAGCTCCAAACAATGCTAATCAAATTATTATTATTTTAATCAATATTAGTAGGATTACATAAAAATAATATGTTATTTCATTATAATTCAATGATATATATATATATATATATATAAACTTTTTTTATTTATAAAACATTTTTCAAACATATTATTATTAATTTAATTAATACTAATAAAATTATATATAAATAATATATTATTTTATTTCATTATAATTCAATGATATATATATCTATCTATATATAAACTTTTTTTTATTTATAAACATATTTCTGTTTAATTTTGTCTATGCAATATATTTGCTTGACTATTTATTCATGCAAAATGAGTATTTGTGCAAAATAAATCTTAAAGTTCTAACCAAACTAGCTTTTTGGAAATCACCTATGATGCAAAAGGTGCATATTGCCTCCATTCAAAAGAAGAGCATGTGTATATCAAATTAAATATCTAATGCTTTAAATGAGAAGCAAATAGATGGATCTTGTTCGAGAAAAATAGTCAATAATCTAAACAAGTAATTATCCAAGAAAAATGAGTAGTAATTGTTAACTAGCATACGTGAGAAGGTCCCTCTACTCCAAACTAGATGTAGTCAAACTCTAATTTTGAGTACCTTGCAACTCTCTTTATTAACTAGCAAACTAGCAAACATGCTACACTAGGACACTCAAACTTAAGAGTTTTATAGCCATGTAACCTGTGTAGTATGGTATTCATTGAAACATAATGAATACGCAAATTTGTTAATACCAACTGACTATGATAGAAATCAATTTCTGAAACAAATTTTTTTAAGCTAAGTGGACACAACATAAATAGTGTTGTCTACTCACCCCAAGGAAGCCAAGTTCATAGAGTTACCAACATAACCATTAAAAGAGGACTTAGATACTTGACATTCACCATGCCCTCAAGACAAAGAAATTGGGCTCTACAGACTGTAAATCATGAGTAATTTCCTCATATCAATTGAAAAAAATTCTAGAGATAGATTGAGCAAACCAATTTCCATGTCAGCAAGAAACTAGAGAATATCAACTTCATCCAAATGACATTCTAGCAAATGAGTCAAACCCTTAATGCATACCTCATCACTATCAATAATTTTTTATTTTATTCTAGAACCAACGATGAAATATATAGGAAATATAATTGCATATGAGCCTCCTATAATAGTAGGAATCCTAGTATCAAATGTCATTTGGATACTATATTAAGACCTACCACAATCAATAATATTTAGATATCTCTACCCTTCTCCTCAGGCACAAACATATAAATTTTAGTCAAAACCTATTGTAGTATAACTTAAGGTGTCATCAATCTTGATGAACCACACATTTTCCCATGATTGAATAGAACTGAAACAGTATCAAAATGGATTGTTTATATGTCCCCCACTAATAAAATATCAATGTTCCATTGCTTAAAAAAGGACCATACCAAGACCTTAAAAACTACAATGTGGACCCAAAAACAAAATCTAGCTAATCTTAACTATGATGCATCTTCCAAAAAGGTGTAGTAGTTGAATCTGGATACTCCCAAACCATTATTTCTAAAAATAGTATTTGATATGATCTCCAATGCCTATTATTATCTCATTCAGCCATTAATGAAAAGGGATTTTCCATAGTAAGGCTAGTTCAAAGAAGTGTCCACATAATTTCCTTTTTAATCAATTCCTCAAGTTCATTATACCAGACCATACTCATTCATAATCTAATAAGGCTTATGTTACAAGATTACCTATATGAAAAGAGAAATAACCTTTTGTATCCCATTCCTTTAACCATTTGGAGTCCTACACATACGTCATCTAGCTGGGAGTAGAGCATCAAAGGAGAAGAAAAACCCTCTCTAGGGTTGGGTATAGAAGTTCACATTAGTTCATCCAACACCAAGGTGTGTCTCGTAATCTTCATTCTTTCGTTAAACTATCAATACAAAATTCTTATATCATGTCTTGTCTCCTTCTTAGTTAGATTCTTTTGTATGACATTGCATGAATATTTAGGATCGTTGTTCATTTCCTTTAGTTTTCCATTAAACCCTTTTGATATGGTAATTAGAATTGCACAACCCTTGAGTAAGTACTTTTAGTATGAGTTGGTGCTAAAACACAAACACAAACACCACTTCCACTACAACAAAAGTAACTAAAATTTCCCACCATGTTTAAACACTAATAATATACATGAAAAACATAAAAATATCTACAAGAAATAAAAAGGTACCCAACATGCTAAATGTAGTTATGGAAATGACTCACAATAACAAATGCACTTTTAGTAGTACCTTGCAACATGAAATACAATACTCTCTATTAACATTAAGCCAAGACTTGCACTAGATCCTCTTCACAAAACGCCTTCCACTAAAACCCAATCCAACTGGATGATGGAACATAGATTCCTTGGACTTCTACAAGAAGTTGGATTTCAATATTAAACAACAAAATAAAGTTATTGAAGAATTTCCAAGTCCACATATTGCATCTAAATAGGGAGAATTTATCGTTACGATGGCCATGTGGGAATTTGGTGGTATTAAGCCCACCCATTGTAAAGTTTTCAAGGCTTCCTTCCTTAAACGCCCAACATGCCCCTTCCTAAAAACCCAATCCCACTAAATGATGCAACATGGATTACGACAAGTTGGATTTCAATTTAGAGCAACAGAATACAATTTTTAAAGAACTTCAAAATCCAAGGATTACGTGTAAATATGATGAACCTCTCTATATATAATCACATTGAAACCATTGCCACCAAAGTTGACATCAATTCAAATAAATAATTATTTTTCCTTTTTTATTACGTATGGTAATTTCATTCAATAACAATTACAATATTATAATTTTTATAAAAGTTAAATATAAATTTAATCATAAACATTTATTAACCTAACTTTTCCTATAGCTAATTAAAAAACAACTATGATGAATGTCACAAAAATATGATATTGATGGAAAGATGGTAGATTTACTTAGAGTAATTTAATGTGTCAAAAAAATGGTATTGATGGAAAGATGGTAGATTTACTTAGAGTAATTTAATGTCTAAACATTTTCTATGGGCAACAAATGTCTAAGGACTTCTAAAGCCGCCAGGAATGGCACACGGTTTTCAAATCAAAAGAATATTCTGCTTTTATTCAATCCTATATATAAGAAATATGTATAATTTTTTTTGGAAAATGTGGCAACACACCCGACTCTCAACTATACCCCACACATTCGGCGTAATAAAAAAAAAAAGAAAATTAATGTTCATGTTGACATTGTAATCCACGTGGCTAACTAATATCGTCGATGTCTACGCTGTCACAGCAACGATGATTACTCTTCCCCTTGTATATCGATGTGTGATTGCCCATTATACTATTTTACACTGTTTGAGCGCCATAGTCAGGACTCACGACAGTACTCTTTGAACTAAATAACTTTATGGTCGGCCACCTACGACGCAAAAAAAACAGAAAATACTGTTTGCTGTGATTAATGTTGAAAACTTTGCTTCTGAATTGGTTCGTGAATCGTGACCTCCCGAGGCAGAGATAAGATAATCCAAATATCCATCATCCATCTACCTATTCTTTCTGAGGAATTTAGCGAAAGAGCAAGAATCAATTCGCGATGACAATTCCATGGCGCAGCCTCGTTCTGATAGCCTTCGCCTCCCTCGCCATACAACGTATTCCTGCACAGCTACTGGAGGATCGTCGACATACCACATTTCTCTTCGACGGATTCAATGGAACCAACTTGATCTTGGAGGCTGATGCTTCTGCCATCGCCTCCGAATCCGTGCTCGCGCTCACAAATCACACTCATGCAAATCACTATCTTTAATGAGAAAAACCACTTTCCAATTTTCATTCAAATAATAATACAAAATAGAACTACCTATGGGTGAGTGTAATCTAAGAGGTGCAATTGAAATAAATATTAACAGCTAATACTAAGAAATCTAAAGTGACTATTTTCTCAATTACTTTTTTTCTAACAAAAAAAAGGAAGACAAGTTAATTTCTTATTGATTTGGAAGGAAGAAAAATGAGGCTCTCAACAAAACAAAAGAAAGAGGCCTTAATAAAATTACAATAAACTAACTTCTGTTCAATTTTGGAAATTACTTGCAATGAAAAAGAAAGAGTGGTCGAAAGCTATCTCATTTTGGAACCCTAAAAGAAATAAATACTATGATTTTCAATCATTTCTTTACCTATATCATCCAAACCAATAAAAAAAATAAAGTAATGCAACAAATGAAATGACATAAATAAAAAATCAAATATGATTTATGACCTATTAAAAAAACCATAACTGAACCAAAATGGAAAATTTGGGGATTCAACTGTTTCATTGAAAATTGTTCTTTTATGAAACTACATGAAATTTATGTGAAATTATGAAATGGTGTATTGTGCTTTTCCTACAAAAAAAATCATGACATGAAGCCAAATAGGAGAAAATACAAATTATTCTTGTGGTTGTGGTAAAAACTTGGTTTGTTTTCCTTGGTTACCTACCCGCAAGAAGATAACATAAAGTAACAAGCAAAAAATTACCTAAGGATGGAACGCTTATTTCATTAAACTTGGACATATTCTAGTCCAAGTCACTTTGAAGACGGGTCAAAAACATCCTTTCTAAACCCCAAAATCAAGGTTTCTAAAGTGCAAAATATGGTTCCGAAAGTGTCAAATCTGGTTCCAAAAGTTCCAAATCCAGGTTCCAAAAGCATAGTTTTGATTTTGATATCGCCACTTTTGAAATTGGTTTTTGTACTTTTCCGATATGATAAATATGATAATGGCACTTTTAGAACCTGATTTTTCCCTTTTGGAAGGCTACTTTTGACACTTCCAATAATTAAATTTGCAATTTTGAAAACCGATTTTGGCACTTTCAAGCTATGATTTTGCGATTTCAAAAACCAAACTCTACACTTTACAAGTATTATAATCACAGTGAAATTGAACATACTTGTACAAAAAAACATTCGAGTGTGTTATTTAACAAAATACTTTCATTTTCATTTTATTCACAATTGGCCTCACATCACTCACGCCATTCAGGTGCAACAAGCAAGGCCATAATCGATCTAACAAGAATGTGTCATTGACATCTTGGAAAGTATACATTTTTGTTATAATACAATTCCCTTCCTCGTTACAAACATGTTTTTCTTTCGAGTCATCTACAATCACTGTATTTGTAGCATCCCAACCATGGATCAAAATGTCCCAAGCTTTATTTAAAGGCTTGAGAAATACATAAGGATTTCCATCACCTTGATAACCCTCTCTGGCTATGCAAGAACAATATTCTTGTGTTAAAATTACTCTAAATTGTTCCCTTTGCAATCATGTTCTTTGTAATAATGTTGGCAAAAACTCATCAACGTTTTTTTGTTGTGTAGATGTCCATACCCCAACATCAAATATACTAAAGCATTTTTCAAAAAATTCCCTAAATCCTGGACGTATAAAATAATACTTTGTGGTTGATTCGATATATGGTGTTCGTGGCAAGCCAATTTTATTTTTATTTTTATGAGCTGCGTGTAACAAAACTCCATTGAAATAAAAAAAAATCAATGGTTTACTAGTAACAAATCTTCTAGTATCGACAAACAAAAAACACAGACACACAACCCAATCAATAAAATATTATGTTTCAATGTTTCTAAGTATATTTCTTTCATGCTCTGCAATTTTTGAAACACATCACTAGATACATGATATGATGTTCATAAATAATATGAGAATTGTCCAATAAAATTTACGTCAATTAAATGTAGAAGTTGTAAAAAATATACAAATCACTAAATGAATTGTTGTATGTATAATATGATGGTCTTTTGAAGTGGAATGTCTTTAACCAATGCCCCATTTTTTAACGAGGCCCGAGATAATTCAACAGAGAACACATCATTGTTTTTATAGTTATTTCTCTCTCTTGTGAACCGTCAAATGTCCAACCAGTTGGAATTTTCAAGCATTTTTCCTTGTTATTATCTATTGAATGATATTTCCCTTCATCTATAAACAACATGTCCATTTATATATATATATATATATATATATATATATCTCCATATTGGATAAGTACATCCTTGAACGACTTTTTGTATATGTGCAGTACTTCACCAACATTATAATATGCATACATTGAGTAATTATTAATAGTACTATGTTTACATTGCTGTCAACCCCAAATAAATACAAAGTATTCATTCTTCAACCATTCAAATATACCAAGGAATTTTTTAATTTCCATGTTTTCGAGTGAGGAAAACCACAGAGCAATGTCAAAATGTTCTCTAGCAACACTGATAATATCGGGGCTGAACATCCGTGCATAATAACGATAGAAATTATGGACAAAATGAGGTTGTTTGGAAAAATTTTCAATGTTGGATATCATCCGAACTCCAAATAGCAATCCCTCTACTCCCAGGACCAATAGTTTCTTTTGCGGTGATATCCATATTGCATACAAAGACCGTGACTATATATATAAACACAACAACAACACTTCATTCATGAAGTTAATGATCACAAACATGCAAATGTAAATGAAGATTTTGATTTCCAAAGATTAATACAAAAATCACCCAAAATTTCACAGATTCAAATGATTTAATAAAAGCATTACACTGAACTAATAATATGTTAGATTCAGACGAAAATAGCAACGTCACCGAAAAAAAAAACACATTGAATGTTTTAAAATCTCCATAGGTTACATCTAGTGTTTCCTGCTCTTTAAAGAGGCAATGATAGGTTACATTTGATGGTTCTCACTCAACTAGTAGAAGAAGGCATTGAAGGTTCTGATATCAATTGATTCATTCATTTTACTAAAACCTTGCTAGATTCGATTTACCAATTCACTATCTGTCCTAGCGGATTATGCAATAAAGGGATTACTCAAAATACAATTTTCATATGTATGTGATTTCACATCATCACCCTCCAAAACAATGATTGATGTATTACTTTGCGAAGATTTCATTGGGAACTCCTCCCACACACTCTCCATTATTTTTGTGTATTTCCTTCTTTATCGTTGGTACATCTTTCTCGAAACCATAAAAATAAAATTTGTTCCCCATATGTTTTTTCTACACTACCCACCCTCAAAAATTTTGTAAACAATGACTTCCCCTCATTGACCCACATTTAGATGACCAAATCCCAACATTGAATTTGGAAAGACATAATACCAAAAATTGTATGGCACATGTTCGTGACTCATATGAAGTTTCTTTGTGTTTAAACTCAAATTCACCAACAACACTTTCTTCCCCCTTTTTAACTTTTTTCCCTCCAACAACACTTTTTTGATTTCCCTTTTTTTCTCTTTTGGAGTCATTTTCTGTGACTTTATTGAGAAATAGAAAACCTTCCATTTCTAATATCAATAACATTTTTGTATGGGGATCTACACATAAATATTGCTTGTCATTATATATTTCGGAATAAATTTGTTTTATCAATTTAAGTAGAAAATCATCTTTGTGTTTTACCTATCAATGCCAGGCCATCATTTGAGTGGCGTGTAACATTGTTGGAGATACCGCTTTTTGACACTAAGCCATCGCCTGGTTCACTATTGTCTAATCTCTCTCCTGGTTCATTATTATCCAATGTGATTTGTTGGCTAATATCCACATACATCGTCGATCCCAGCTATGGTTGTGGATGATCCATGTGGTGAATAGCAATACAATCATCTTGACCTAGAAATTTGCAGGTATACATTTTATATAACTTTTTGCAAGTATTCAAGGTCACTATTCCCGTTCATAATTTAGTTAATTTAACCACGATCTTTGAAAAATAAATTTTTACCTTCTTGTCCATCTTGTTTTCCAGTTTGGTAGTTCTTTGTCGATTCTCCATCACATTCAATGTGGTCATCGAATACTATAATTTTATTGGACGATACCTGAGTGTGCTCTTTATTTGAAGTTGTAGTAGAATAAGAATTTGAAGAAGTTATTGAACATAACCGACCGAGAAAAGTAAAATACAATGAATTAAGACATCTGAAACTGTTAATACAAATACCTTGGTTTATACCCAATTCATGATAGAAACTGTTCATAAACAACTCTTGTTGTACTGTATCCACAATAGAAATAACTATTCTATGAGGCGACCTGATCAACGAACAAAGAACTCTACCTCCTACATACAATGAAAGAAATGTACCTCGAGAAGAGATCAGTCTGGAAACTATGCGATCCCATAATTAATGTGTCCTTTCTTTTGAAAAAACATGGCTTCTCGAACTATCATTGTTAACCTTGGGCAAAGGTAAATCAATCATTGGTATGCCCTCATCCTTCCAATCCATATCTATTTGAAAAGTAGACAAATTATCCTCATCCGTTCCAATTTTCCAACAATTTTTAATAGAGAATCCTATAAATAAGTCCTTGGATAAATATCTATAAACTCCCTTGGTAGGATTCCGCGTTACCTTTTTTTTTTTTCTTGCTAAAAAGTGTGAAAGCTTTAGAAATCAAACAAGAGTTTTCCATATTAGCTAAAAAAATACAAGTACATGCCGCTTCATTCGATTCTAAGTAGTACAACAACGCAATCATATCTTCTTCTTTCCAGGGACTATCACAATTACAAATATCAATGACAACAAATTCACAACTGATTGCCGCACCAAAAAATCCAATGGATCTCAGTGTGTTGACCAAAGATGCAGGATAACAACATTGACAAGCAAACTGTGAACTATCTTTGATGGAGTCAATGTACATACCCATCCCCTCTTTATTGATATAAATGTTCAATATTTTCTCAGCATCATTTGGTAATTTTTTACCATTATCTTCTTCATATTCTTTCTTTCTCTTTTTACCCGGACATTTTGCTTGCTTTTCAGAGCATAAAATATTGCACAGTTGCTGGAGATGGTTTGGTGCTATTTTATATATTTCAATGACATTATCGTCAGTGATAATTTTTGATCGAAAAGTTTGAACACCATGAACTTTGAAATATTTAAAGATCAAATGCTTGGTTGACCTCTCATCCCTGATTCACTTGAAATATTGATATAAAGTCTCTGCGCAAATTTTTTTTCGACTAATGTGCTTAGCCAAACCGATCCGTTGATTATATTTTTTGCCACAACGATCAATTCATCTTAATCAAGATCATGCAATGGTCTAAAAAATTAGATCCATGATTCTTTATTTTATTTTGAACAAAATCAACCTGAGTGATGTCACTAGTACATATGGTCAAAATTGCCACGATTTTTTGTTCTTGTTGCAAAGATTTGGGTTTCATTTTTTCGTGGAAACCGTTTCATGGATATAGAGACGAAGATTCCCCATCATGGCAATAACAACGCTCCCCAGTGTCCACATGTCACCTATACAACAGTTCTCAGATGCTAAACCAGCCACGAAGTTTTGTCGATATATTGATGCACATCTTTTATATGTTTCCATGCAGATGCTAAACCTGCCATGAACATTCGTGTCTATAGAGACGAACTTATAGCATAGGTTCATTGCGATAGAGATGAATGTTCGTCGCAGGTTTAGCATCTGCATGGAAACATTTTCTATAGCTCCACAAATGTTTGTCGCAGTATCCACATGAAATTTCGTCGATACCTGGAAGTGTTAAAAAAAATAAACCAGACTAAATGGAAATCCTTGAATCTATTCAGTATTGCACATATTGAAGCCTTATTGCCATTAAATTAGATACTTTGTGGGAATCGTAAGAATCTCACCTTTTTTTGGACCAACAAGCAACAACATATGTTTAATGAATTAAAAAAAGGATGTTTCTATGGTTTTTAAATAGATGCATTCGATTATGCTCTCAAGTTTCAACACTATATGTACTCACATTAACTGGATATTCAATCAATATCTATCATTTATAGACCTTATGGGACATTATGTAGTACTCAATGGATGACTAGCATTGTATTCTATTGTGCATGTTGTCTAGCAATGGTGACACCACCTACTTGGAAAGGAGATCATTATTCATTTAGATCATTAGGATTTGTGGTTCTTGCAAACTCAGGAGTAGGTTGAAGAAAGGAAGACATACGAAGTGGATGACCTACTTATACCAATTCCACTTAGACTTAAGAAATGTGGAGACAAGAAGGCCCTAAGTTAACCTTTTGCAACACTTGCAATAAACAATGTTCAATGTTCTAGCTTGAGGATTCCACTTTTAACAAATCGTTCAATCTCTATTCAACATATCCAATCTTTCAATTCACTACATCAACATCCAACATGCTTGATAGGTCAAGTTTCTCTATCAAATTCTACATTTTTCCTTCATCAAGGATACCTTGATAACATTGACTTCGTTTAAAACTACAGTGGCATTAGTAAGACAATTGTAGCATGATAGGCCCATTTCTACTGGTCATTGATGCAATGGGATGTTGAAGTACAAATCCTATCTTGCATCCCTTACAACAATTTCCAAACTCCCAAATAGGAAAATTTCTATGTATACACTTATTGTCCCTTGATGTCCATGGGAGTCCAATGTGGTTTTATTTTCTGGTGTACCTCTTACAGGGAACAACCCAAAGTGTGTCTTTATGCTTATTGATCATTTCTCTAAGATGGAATCATGTTCCCATGCAACAATTCTATTATTGCACCAGAGGATTCCATGCTTTTATTTCTACATGTATGATCACACTTTGTAGCTCCAACATCCATTGTGCCTATTTGGTATTATAATTGATAAGAAATCCTTGTTTCCCAATGAAGTGTCACTTTGACATATCTAAAACATTGCATCCTCAACCCCCTCAATCTGATGGTCAAAAACCAAAGTAGTTGACAAATTTCTTGTCCAACTCTTCCACCTGTACAACCATTTGCATTCCCACACTTGGGATGAAATCCTGCCCTTATCAACATGCATGCAACAAAGGTCACGATCACATCTCTATAAATACTAACCCATTTCATACTTGGTTTCATAGCATTTTGCTCCACTCATCATTTCCTTTCAGGATCCATAAACTTAAGTGGCTAGACAATAGGCTAGGGAAAAATGGGAGGCATATTTGTTCATTCAATAGATACAACAGATCCACAGACAGGTCCAAGATCTACTCAGTTGATGATGGTGGAAATACAAGGAGTGACATGGCATCTAATGCACCTAGCATTAGTTGAAAGTTAGTGATAGAGTCTATTCCAAGTCAGTTCCAAGTTAGTTGAAAGTTAGTGATAGATTCTATTGAAAGTTAGAGAAATTTGCATGAGAGTACTATTCCAAGTCAGTGCCAGAATGTTGTTTGTTGGATGTATTTTGAAGGCAACAATGATGAAAGCATAAATCTGATCTATAGGAATGCTTTGATGACAGATTTAGAAACATGTCATTGCAGCCTTGTAGCCTTGTATGTACCATATATTTTTATGGTAGATCTCTTAAGCATATTATTGCTTAGAAGATTTTAAAGAGCTTGATAGCCTCCTTTTCCAGATCGTTACATCACTGCATGGATTTTTGACATTTGGAAGAGCTCGATGATGAATGACCTTGATTGCTGTCTATTCCTAGAGCTGATACAGCTCCAAGCCATTTCAAGAAGAGAATTTAGTGATTCCCATGAAAAGTCCTTAATAAAAATTAATTGTAAAATGCAATCAAGTGAGCTTGACAATATAATGCTGGGCACAATTTGAAAACCTAATGCGTATCGTCCAGTATTACTTGTATGTTCAATATTTAAAGTTAGTATTTGATCATGTATTTGATTTACCTACTGGTTTGAGATGAAAGGGTGCTTGACTAGTATATATTCATTTCATTTTGTTTACCAATATATGTTTCCTATTGACTTGGGAAGATAATTGAATTTTCACCGCAGCAGGTTTTGTCTCCTACAAAAAGTATCATTTGAAAAAATATTTGTGTTCAATGAGCACAAAAGAAAGTGTTCTTATTTATCATAAGTAAGTGGAAAAGTGATTTTGTGGGGATATACCTCTGGAAAGAGGATGGATACCCAAGTAGTGGGAAATGGGTTGGAGATACCAACGGATGTGAAGGGCAATCTATGGCCCCAACCAGCAGTGAATGTGGAAGAAGAGATATATTCTTAAGGAAAGATGTAATCATACTAAACCCCAACCCAGCCGCCGATCTATAGTTGGGTCTGCTCATATGATTCATGAAGGGGAAGTAAGCACTGAAGAGGTCCTCATCAGCCTTTGTTGTAACTGATCTTTAAGATCCATCATCAACAACCCAAGTTCAAATCTCTAGTCGCCTAGATTCACTAGGTACTTTAGAGCCTTCATCAACTCTAGCTAGTGATGATGATAAGGACGTGTTGATCGTGAAACACATCCATATATTTGATATCTATCATCACTTAAACTAAAACTTATAGATTTTTAGTTAATCTAGGTACATACAAAACACCAATATGCTCAAGGATATCACCTGATGTTATTTGGAGTGAGATAGATTCCACTCCTAGAATTGGATATGTGTCATAATCACTAAGTTTCACGTGCATACTTACCTCTTGTAACCAAGAAATCCAAATGTAAAACCAGTAAGTTCTTAACACAGGCTCTTTGGTACATTCATAACTGCCATATCAACATATTATAATGCGTTACACTGACAAGCAAACTAAAATGATAAACTAATATTCAAAAATATGTAATAAAATAAACATATATATCATATAAAAAAAGAGAGATATAGTTGAAGATACCAACCTCGGTGTGAAACCATTCTTGTAAATTTACTCAGAAGTGTTACTTCTAGGAACCAGCTGACCCTACAAGAGGGTGTATACAAACGAGAGAGAGAGAAATGACTGGAGTTGATTAGGTCAATTACAGTCAAGCATAGTACAAAACTCAACATAAATAAATCTCAAAAATTATAAAATTCAACCAAGTCTCAACACAAGAGAAGAGATTATCAACACACTACAACTGATCACAGGTGATCAAAGTCAAGTACTCTATAAGACCAAAAATTCAACAAGGTGGTATAAAAAAAATGAAGGTTGGTAAATGACCGCATTAACCACAAGTCCAATAATAACTCAATGAAGGTGGCGAAGGTACAACAAGTATTTAATAACTCAATCAATAACATGTAATAAAATAAACATATTGATCATATAACAATAAGAGAGGTATAGTTGAAGATCTCCACATCAACATTAAACCAAAAATCAGATCTGAAGTGTGGGTACAAATATAAACAATGTTCATAAAATAAGAAAATATAAACAATGGTCATAACATAGGTGTGGGTAGTAGAAGACCCATGACCCTTAGAACCAAGGGTATGCTCCAAATGTGGCCAAACAACCATAGTACTCTATAAGACCAAAACTTCAATAAGGTGGTTTTCGAAAAGTTACTCAAGAAGGGTAAATGACCCCATTAAACACACGTGAAAGATAAGGTACCACAAGACCAATCATATCTCAATCAAGGTGGGGAAGGTACAACTAGTCATATCTCTCTCAAATGTACAGACGTTCCATATAACCTGAAAGTTCATCATCACAGTATAAGGAAGGGTGGTGGGATGCCAAATAAAAATATCCCTCATTTCTCTCTATGCAATCCTGATAGCATCACATAACAGATAAGTACCTTGTACTATACAAAATAAAATCCACCCGTGTTACCTTTCAATTTAGGAATATGGTCTACAATAGCAAAATTTCATCACAATTACCATCCAAATTTCTGACTAGTGCTAAAGCAACAGTAAAAGATTTTATAACATAATTTTGATCTCTAACAACTTCAGCACTCCTCTGTGGTCCCTGTGATGAAGTTGGTCCTCGAGAAGTAATGGGAAGTAATCAAATTATAACATATGCAGCAACAGTAAATAAGCAATGAAAAAAATGAATACAAATTGATTAGGCTTCCTTGTACTCAGACAACATTTTGGTTCAGATCTTATCCTTTCAAGGGACAAGTCACCAAGGGAACATGAAAGTACTTTGAGAGAGAGGAAAAGTTAAGTACAGACCTCAAACAGGTTAACACAGTCCACATACTACAACAATTTAGCACACTGATGTGAGAAAGGTACAATAACATAACAATTCTACAGTTGCATGATAAAACGATACTATTTCTGAATAGTGCCAAAGCAACAGTAAAACATTTTACAACATAATTTTCATCTCTTTCAGTAACAGGTAATAAAATAAACATATTGATCATATAACAATAAGAGAGGTATAGTTGAAGATCTCCACATCAACATTTAACCAAAAATCAGATCTGAAGTGTGGTATTATTTCTGAATAGTGCTAAAGCAACAGTAAAAGATTTTACAACATAAATTTGATCTCTATCAACTTCAACACTCCTTTGTGGTCGATGTGCTAAAGTTGGTCCTCGAGATGTAATGGGCAGTAATCAAATTATAAAGAGTGATGATGATCGAAGTCATGATGAACATATCTAATATATCTAATATAAAGAGAATCAATGTTTCAGACTAATATATCTACATGCAGCACATACAGGAGTCATGATGTGTGAGAAAACACAAAATTTGAATATTAAAATACAAAATAATTATAAACAAGCATACAATGACTTGTGATGACATTTAAATTTAAAATTCTAATTCTAAGAAAATAAAGATATAAATGGGAAAATTCCGAAGAGCATCACATAAAAGATAAGTACCTCTTAACTATACCAAATAAAATTTATCCATGTTACATACTAACAATGTTTCATACTAACAACATCGATATCCATCAAAATACAAGTCATAAATCTATGTTGTATCTACTTTTTCATTGATTTCTATTTTTTTGCATTGAAAAAAGTTGCGAGTACAGTATCACAATCATCAATTGGCGCAGTATTTACTGTGATATCTCCTATTATTATTTGTGTTTCCATGCCGATATTTATGCCACTTCTTGTACGTCGCTGAGCAGGGCGTGGAGGCAGTTCTGAAGGGGTGTGAACTACAACAATAGAAATGAGCATATATATATGACGTTGAATTATTATTGAAATAAATATTTCATTATTTTGATTAAAATTACAATATTTCTCTTTACTAGTCTCTGTAGATGTGACAACTGGGGTGTTAATTGGAGGTCTAGTTGCTTCCTCTTGCAGTTCATGCTCCTGAGCTGCATGGTATTCCATTGAAAGAAGACAATTTATAAGTATACGTCAGGAAATATATATATCTAATCACAATAGATATTTCTATTTCCAAAGCATACATACCAGAATGGACACTACGCTCCACACTATCATAGGACATGTGCACCCCAACATCAACTGGTACTTGCTAAGTACTGCTAGATTCACTACTGCGGTTGCATTGTTGCTTAAAAACAAACATAAATTTTCAGTTATGGGTGATATAATCAGAACTAAATAGACTGTAATAGTATACTACAATTGGTGATATACCTACATTTGCGTCATTAGGGAAATTGGAGTCTACCCCAAGCTTTTCCGATATTCAACCACACTTTTAAAACCAAGCTTTCGGTCTTCCTTGGTGGCAACAACTTGGAACGTATTTCCTTGCAATGCATGATAACACATTTTGAAATTTCCAGTATCAAAATCAAATATTTGTTCGGTACGGTTAAAGAAATATTCCCAACAATTAATCATTTGATACTTACGATTCTTGCTTTTAGTTTTCTATAGCCACCCTGGCCCAATCTATGTTGCACGTGCTTTTCCATTCTAGCCTTGGTTGCTTTGGAGGTGTCAGGTAGCCTATATATAAAAATTTTGAAAAACCTTAGATATAAAAAATATTACTTAAAACAAAAAGAAAAAAATGATTGAGCTTATTTCAGTAAAAAGATGATATATGGTGTACCTTGCTTTACCAGGCCGTGGTTGTATTCCTTGTTTTTTTAGCAAGTTCTCCTTTGCATCATCTATGAGTGTCTTCCACTCTTTCTCCGGAACCATGGGAGTGATAGTTTTAAACCTTAACAGTGCAGTAAAAACTCATACAGATTCTTAACCATTAACAGAAAATACACAATGGCACACGCATAACACAGATATTTTCACCTGGAAACCTTTAACCAGGAAAAAACTAGCAAAACTTAGAGCTGCACAACTCTTTTCATTATATGTTTTCTTAACCATTTACAATACAATATATGGTATTCGCAGCATCTAAAACCCTAATTCGTTTACCCAAAATTAGGTTACAACCCTAATCCCTTTACCGGGATAAGATAGAATACAATGGGCCGAAACAACAAAAAAGCAAAAACAACCCAAAAAAAGTTTTTTGCTCCGCGTGGACTCTAGGGGCCTAACGCCCCCCCTCCATGTTGTTTCGGAACCTAACGGTCTGAAACGAAAGGGGGGGGTTCATGCTTGAGGTTAGCTTGCAATCTTTCCCTATATTGGGCCCTGGTATAGTTCAAATTCTCACCGGCTAACTTTGCAACAACTTTCCTGTTGAAAGTATTGTCGAACAAGTTGACCATGTGGTCCATCAATTCATCTCTCTTATTGCTATCTTGGCTATTTGACCGTGTGCGAATGGTGGGGCCAGACAACTCCAAGGCTTTGTCATTCAAATGCCTGTAGAAGACATTGTTTCCTGCAAAAACATGTAATCCATTAATTTATAATAATTTCAACGTATGTTTATTTCAATTTCATGATTAAAATCAATAAATTAATTAATAAATACCTGCAATCTTTTGAACCTTGATAGGAACACAAGAGTCATCCACCATAAATGTGAGATCTAGTGATCCAATGCTTTTAACTCGTGTTGCTCTAGGAAAAGTTTCCTAGTCATCTACAGTACGTTCATCTCCAGAGTCATGTGGAATCCTAGGCTCCGTCTCATCATGCTCCAGCATGGCATCATGCCCCGTCTCATCAGTGCCCGCATCTTCAATGGATTCGAGGCCAACCACAAGAGTGGCAAAAAGCCTCATTGGTACATTGCTTCTTTTTTGTTGCATTGGACCATCACTGCTACCTATACCTGTCTCGGCAGGTTCTAATCTAATCACGGGTTTTAAAAAATCCTACAAACAATAAAATTTACTTTATCAGATCACTTGGAAAAATAAAAAACATAATATCAGATATGAAATCATGTCATAGCTTAAAAAAAATTGTGAAGATGCCACTTACCCCATAAGATTGTATTTCATCTTGCAGCTGTTGAATCCCTGTCTTGTTCTCCTGTGTCAAGGGCCTTTTGCGAGCAAAGGAAAGCATTTCTATGTTTTCCTTTTTCAAGGCTATTCTAAAAGTGTGCAATGGGTCAGTGGAATAGAAAATGTCTTCCTCAAACCCCTCATCACCCAGATCAAGTGCACGTGACTAAATTCATCAAACAATAAATTAAATTAAGCAATATAATTTTAACATCATTCAAATATTGATATTGTAATGAAAATTAAGTTACTATTATGCACTAACACTTACCTGACGCGGTGTTATGGCCGGTGAGTGTCCACGATCAATCAACACCGTGGAAGCAATAGGTGCCTTTCCATGGTCTTGAATGAACCAGTAGTCCATCATAATGTCAGAAAAATGAACCAGTAATCCATCATAAGCTCAGAAAAATGTGAATGTCAGTAGTGGACATTGAATGTTAACATACTAAATCGAAACATTTAGTTATTGTACGTAACACTTACCTGATGGGCCACAGAGTGTGACCTTCCACGGTCTCCCTCGACCACGGAAGCAGCAGGTGCCTTTCCAATGGTGCCACCTTGACATAATAAATCAATAAATAAACATTTACCTCATACTAAATAATTGTAACATAAACAAAAATAAGATATTGCATTAATATTTATTTTTACCTCAAAAGTAGAAGATACATGTTCTGCTGCATGTCGATGTGCAGACTCCTGCCATAGTTTAATAAGCATGTTATCATATGGAAAGATTAACAATAAGCACAGAAAAAGCAAATGCTAACAGTAAAAATCAGAACATCTTGTTATTGTAGTCATATTTATTTTCTATATTTAACATTTACCTGACAAGGCATAGATTCGGACCTTCCATGGTCACCCTAGACTGTGGAAGCAACATGTGCCTTTCCACTGCATCCACCCTAAAACAACGTTGAGTCAATAATTCCATCATAAACAAAAATGAGATATACATAGCAGTGTAATCACCATGTAATCACATGGAAATATTCATAATAAGCACGAAAAAGTGAATGTCAACAATGGAAATCGAATGTTAACAGAAAAAAACAAAACATTTAGTTATTGTAGTCATGTTTAGTTACTACATTTAGCATTTACCTGATGAGGCATAGTTTCTGATGGTCCACGGTTACCCTAGACCACGGAAGCCACATATATTCGATTTAAGTTGTAATTGATCAACAACTCTTCACCTACAAGTATTGTTTTTATTGCACATACAAATATACGATGATGTTCGATTTGGTTACTTATTTGTTGTCACTAGTCATGTACTATTTATAAATCCAGCAACGTTTCCAGACGCTTTTGGTCTCCCATCAATATACATAGTCACCCCTTTATTTTTATTGTTTTCTTCTAGTTGAATATAATTCGCGGCAACTCCGTATCTCCGCATACTTCTATTATATTGGACCAAGATCAACCAGTTATTGTATTTGTATAGTGGTCCTACATACTCCATCAATTTAGTTACAAAGCCATAACGGACCTTTATTCCATCCATGGAAAATAGCCCCAAACCATGTAAGGATGAAGGAGCGATGCGATACATCCTCCCATTGATGAGGAATTTGTGTCCACTTGAGGTAGCATATTAGGTACCCATCGTTGCACTATATGTTTATACCTCAATGGCAAATCAATGTCTCCTATGCTCTCAGCATCATAATTACATGACCCACCGTTGGCAATAAAATGTTTCGTGCGTCTATGGAATCTTTTCCTTATCTTTTCAGATCTAGTTGATATAGAACCGATAGATTTAGTACAACTCGTCTCACTTTCAACCTATCTGAGTATATATTCATCATCACTTGAGGAAGAAAGATCTGACAGATACCTATTTGGTGGTACCTACACTCGATGAAACAAGAATAAACAAGATGATGCTTTCTTTCTTCTTTGAAAGTACACATTTACTACCCTCAAATATGAGGCTTAGGAGGGACATGCCGGACCCTAGTGGATGCAGTGTTACAAATATCAGCTGAAGTGTTTGGTATTGGGAGGATGATTTGTGGCAGGAAGAGACCAAGTTACAGTGCCATAACAAGTTGTCGATATGACACCACATTCATAACTGTAGGTTGTGAGCTCTTTTGTGGACTGAGTTTGCATATTTGGGGGTCTTTTTCTTTTGTGGGGAGAACAAAACCACCAGGGACAACAAATTAAGGAAGTTAACTAGTATATCACCTAGTTTTGGTCCTTCCAACACTGTTGGGCATATTATTGGCAGCCTACCCTCTTACTTTGAATGCCATATTTTTGGCAGCCTAACCTTCATTTTTAAACTTACATGCTGGTATTTTATGCTAATGCATATGAAAACTATTTTTTAGTGAATTGTTTGGAAAAAACACTCAACTAAGAAACATTAATTGACTATATCATCCCAACAAACCATAACTACAGTGAGAGGGTCCACTCAGGAGTAAATTGCAGCAGCATTCGTAAATGTTTGTCAATACATCTTAACCAAATAATCAGTAAAATACTACAGCAACGAATGCAAAATATATCATCTAACTTTCAAAGACTTTCAATATTATGAGGATCTTTTTTGTATCAAGCTTTAGCAAGAAACTTGTAGGACAGATTTTTAGACATTATGTGTATATTGATTTTCCAACTATATTGATTTTTTTTTTAAACAAATAATAAACTTCAATCAAGAATGAGTGTATCCATCAACCAAGCAGGAGGACCAAACCAGAAAAATGTCAACCTGAGAGTAGTATGGTGAACAACCAGAAATGAATTTATATTAACAATGGAAATTAACAACAATGACTCAGTTAAGGGAGATTGACATTTATTAACTCTACACAATATCTCAATAATTCAATTGGACAGGTGTACACATCAATATACTTTAATTCCACATTTCATTTAATAAGCAAGTACTGAAATTAAATAGCAAGACATAAATTAAACACAGTTTTCATATCTTTCAACTTTTCATCTTTAGCAGTCCCAAGTCGGTCACTGTGTTGAAGAAACTTCAACACTACCAGTTAGGTCAATGTGCTAATACAATTTTCAATAACATGTAATGTAAGATAAACACATTAATCGCATAATAATCTCTTGCTAGCTGACTAGTGGGTTGACTTTGGGGTTTTGGAATTGTTTCATGCTATAGAACTGGATAACATCAGCTATTGAGGACTTTGAATTGAGTGAACTAAGGCTGATTTCCTCCCGAATGCTGGTATTTATTTATTTATCCTAATGGTATCAATGACCTTTTTAATAGACTGTTATTATGGTTTCTATGCCTCCAAATAACTACAAAATATGCCAAATAAGGGGAGCACTCTAGTCTCCCAAGCAAGCAAACAACCGAATTAGGATGCCACCTTAGCACCTGATAGTCCAAATCAAAGAGGTCATTGATACCATTAGGATAAATAATTAAATAACAACATTCGAGACCAATGTGTTAGTTGCAATTAAATGTGTGGGGAATGTTATGTAAGACCCTCAAACAACCCTTATACACCACATGTGCTTGATGCAAACATTAAAATCCTTGACAATGTAAGCCTTAACTTAAGTGAAATCAACAAGAGATATAAGTGTTGGAAACAACCAAACCATGACTACAATGATAGCTGCAAATCAAATGTGCAATAAGACAATTTTGAAAATTCGAAAACAACATGCATACAAAGAAGAAATGAAGTCCATGTTCATAGTCTCATGATGAATAGGATTGTCCTTGATGACAACATAAAAGTAACTAACCATTATGGAAAACATCTAAAAGTTTTTATGACTTTCAAAAGTAAGATCTAAAAGTTTTTATGACTTTCTTTTCAATCTTTATGACAATTTGAATGGATAGGCCCCACTCATAGCCAAATACTTTTGAGATATTTACAACTCATCGGAGTATGGGGGACCATATAATTCTCGAAAGGCATTGGATTCAGTATCCCATGCCTTTGAATAAACAGACCTCAGGACAATGCGTCTATTTTGATGCATGTGGACGTCTATGTGGGTTTTGGAAAGCCACTATTATTGGTTTTTAATGAAGTACCCAAGGATTTGAGCCTCAGTAGTGTTTGTCTGCAAAATATCTTTGACCTGTTCGAGAGATTCTCCAACTTCCTATTTTAGATTATAAATAACAGCTGGCTCTAATGCTATCAGGTTGATGCCGAATGACTGCCACCAGTCTCTTATCCAATTAGGGATGTAGAATGCAGGATCCTCATGGATATGTGTAATTTGAAGTCCAAACTTTAGCATGGTATAATATGTTCTATCTATATTTTCTTTTCTCAAGAGTTTCCACCATAATTTTTTATATTTTTCATAAGTGTGTGTAGTACTTGGAAACTAGAGACTAGCATCTTGATGTGGCCATGCTTCCAAAGAACGTATCCGGATAATACAGTAGTATTGTTGGTCTAGTTGTAGCCCGGGGTGAGGTGTAGAGCCCTCCGTCGATATTAAGTTGAGATCTTGGTAGAGGTGTGTTAACTAATTGCTTGTGTCAGCTGCTTTTCAGGGGGTTGTTGTAAATCATCTTTGGTACAATATTGGATCCCATAGGCATTCTTCTGAGTTATGGCACTAGTTTAATAAAAGCATCAGATCCTTGTAAGTTAGCATCTAATACTTCAGCATGTCTCAACTCCCACCTAGTTTTCAAGTCTTGCATATAATCCAACCAACTCATATTATCATTAATAGTATAGATATAATTTTTTCCTCCGGTCCAAGTAGAGATTTCATGTTTACTTGTGGGTTATGGGCCCACTAGATTCCGCTTTGACCTTCTATGCTCGCTTTCCTCGTGCTTTCTTGCACCAAGCTCGCTTGTTTCAGGCTCTCTTGTTAAAAATTAACAGCATTCTTCTGTGTCAAATATTCTCTTATTAGTAACCATTGTGGTACTTTGGTGCAAATGTTTTTCCTAACTCATTGTTTCTCCATATTGTGTGCCTAGTGCAACCTCTCTATGTCAATGCATAAATCAACCTCTTCTGGGTTTGTGGTTCTAGCTGGTTCTTCCAAAGATTGGTTGAGGCAGTTAATGTCTTGGGATTGGAGAAGTATGGTAGTCAAATTTTCGTGCATGGGTAAGCCATCAACCTGAAAATCGTATTTTTGGCTTGCTGGGCAAGAAAACCCCCACGAAATGCTTCCTAAGGAAATTCCTCATCCATTACGTCCTTCCTCTCATGCAGACTGAGCTCACTGGAAGTTATCCTCACATTTTTCACCATAACCCTGCGTTTTTCCATGCCCAGGAACTCGTTTTGGTATTGTGCAATAGCTGGGGAAGGAGGGACGCGAATTGGGACTGAGGGAGAGGTCGTTTTTGCCCCTGGGGAATTTTTCTGGAATGGGTTTGCTCTCCCAGTCGAATTTTCCAAGTGCCCATACGTTTTGAGTCTACCCACGTTTTTCTGAAGCTCAGGAAACCCCATCTCATGCATCCCACTGTTGAAACATTTTTCTCATGCTCAGCAAGTGTAGTTTGCTGTTATGTGCATCCTTGTTTTGATGTGAACCTGTGAGCAAGAAACTGGAGTGGTAGTGGACAGAATTGGCTTGATAAACCTAGTGTAGGGATTAACCTCTCAAGAAGATCAAGAGGGCTGGCTACTTTTCTATGCACATCCTGAGAGCACTAGAAAGGAAGGTATGGCTTGAGGGACTGTGTGGCAGTGAAGAGAATACTTCCTTGTGTTGGGTGTGTAGGCATTGTGAGTGCCAAGATGAATAGATCTGGGAGAGGTACCCATAGCTCTGTGATTAAGCTCACTAGCTTAGCAATTCTTCCCTTCCATGTCCTAGCAGCCTGATAAACCCAATTGCAGATTGGCTTGGCTCATCTTGGTGTATGCTTGGCTATGTGTGAGTCTACTGTTCCCTGGTTCCTTGTAGAGATCATGCCTAGCTCGGGGGTGGCAGTTGTATCAAGAGGTTGATAAGCACAACTGGCCTATGGTTGGGTGGAACGTTGCAGTTGCATAGCCGGTTGCTTGGGACTACCTTATTGAGATAAGTATTCTCGTGTTAAATTTGCTATTATCATTTGATGAATACTATGAATGTATGTGGATGTGTTAAATGAATTTATTTCCGCTGTGTTTTTAAAAGTATATGCATTTCCATATGTTCTTTTATAATTCTGCAAAGGTCTTTATTTAATGGTTGTCACAGAAATCTTGAATGATTGTTTACTAAGTATGGGGCTAACTGCCCGGATTGAGCACCACATCCTCTCTATCCTACTGGTATGGTAGGAGGGGACATTACAGTGAGAAGGTCCTTCTACTCCAAACTAGATGTAGTCAAACTCTAATTTTGAGCACCTTGCAACTCTCTTTATTAACTAGCAAACTAGCAAACATGCTACACTAGGACACTCAAACTTAAGAGTTTTATAGCCATGTAACCTGTGTAGTATGGTATTCATTGAAACATAATGAATATGCAAATTTGTTAATACCAACTAACTATGATAGAAATCAATTTCTGAAACAAATTGTTTAAGCCAAGTGGACACAACATAAATGGTGTTGTCTACTTAACCCAAGGAAGCCAAGTTCATAAAGTTACCAACATAACCATTAAAAGAGGAATTAGATACTTGACATTCACCATGCCCTCAAGATAAAGAAATTGGGCTCTACAGACTGTAAATCATGAGTAATTTCCTCATATCATTTGAAAAAAATTCTAGAGATAGATTGAGCAAACCAATTTCCATGTCAGCAAGAAACTAGAGAATATCAACTTCATCCAAATGACATTCTAGAAAATGAGCCAAACCCTTAATGCATACCTCATCACTATCAATAATTTTTTATTTTATTCTAGAACCAATGATGAAATATATAGGAAATATAATTGCATATGAGCCTCCTATAATGGTAGGAATCCTAGTATCAAATGTCATTTGGATACTATATTAAGACCTACCACAATCAATAATATTTAGATATCTCTACCCTTCTCCTCAGGCACAAACGTATAAATTTTAGTCAAAACCTATTGTAGTATAACTTAAGGTGTCATCAATCTTAATGAACCACACATTTTCCCATGATTGAATAGAACTGAAAGAGTATCAAAATGGATTGTTTATATGTCCCCCACTAATAAAATATCAATGTTCCATTGCTTAAAAAAGGACCATACCAAGACCTTAAAGACCAAAATGTGAAGTGGGTTGTGCTTTCTACTTACAGTGCTATGACCCATCTAAGGAGAAAACATTGAGGGGATGATAAAAGTGGTGCCCAACATTATCAAATAGTGTTGGAAACCTAATAAATGGATTCCTATTAACATGCTTTTTTTTCTCACCTACTTTGTCATGATTGTCTTCACCATTATACATCACTTCCAATTGTGTTAGTCCCATTCTCATCTCCTCCATCACCATATGGCATTAGTAATATGACCATAAACTAAACTAAAGACAAAAGATGACCATAAAAGGTCATTGCAAGGAATTTCCCTAAAAATCCATGTAGACCCATCACATTAAAAGCCTTAAAAACTACAATGTGGACCCAAAAACAAAATCTAGCTAATCTTAACTATGATGCATCTTCCAAAAAGGTGTAGTAGTTGAATCTGGATACTCCCAAACCATTATTTCTAAAAATAGTATTTGATATGATCTCCAATGCCTATTATTATCTCATTCAGCCATTAATGAAAAGGGATTTTCCATAGTAAGGCTAGTTCAAAGAAGTGTCCACATAATTTCCTTTTTAATCAATTCCTCAAGTTCATTATACCAGACCATACTCATTCATAATCTAATAAGGCTTATGTTACAAGATTACCTATATGAAAAGAGAAATAACCTTTTGTATCCCATTCCTTTAACCATTTGGAGTCCTACACATACGTCATCTAGCTGGGAGTAGAGCATCAAAGGAGAAGAAAAACCCTCTCTAGGGTTGGGTATATAAGTTCACATTAGTTCATCCAACACCAAGGTGTGTCGCGTAATCTTCATTCTTTCGTTAAACTATCAATACAAAATTCTTATATCATGTCTTGTCTCCTTCTTAGTTAGATTCTTTTGTATGACATTGCATGAATATTTAGGATCGTTGTTCATTTCTTTTAGTTTTCCATTAAACCCTTTTAGTATGGTAATTAGGATTGCACAACCCTTGAATAAGTACTTTTAGTATGAGTTAGTGCTAAAACACAAACACGAACACCACTTCCACTACAACAAAAGTAACTAAAATTTCCCACCATGTTTAAACATTAATAATATACATGAAAAACATAAAAATATCTACAAGAAATAAAAAAAGTAACTGATTGAATAGAGGTACCCAACATGCTAAATGTAGTTATGGAAATGACTCACAATAACAAATGCACTTTTAGCAGTACCTTGCAACATGAAACACAATACTCTCTATTAACATTAAGCCAAGACTTGCACTAGATCCTCTTCACAAAACGCCTTCCACTAAAACCCAATCCAATTGGATGATAGATTCTTTGGACTTCTACAACAAGTTGGATTTCAATATTAAGCAACAAAATAAAGTTATTGAAGAATTTCCAAGTCCACATATTGCATCTAAATAGGGAGAATTTATCGTTACGATGGCCATGTGGGAATTTGGTGGTATTAAGCCCACCCATTGTAAAGTTTTCAAGGCTTCCTTCCTTAAACGCCCAACACGCCCCTTCCTAAAAACCCAATCCCACTAAATGATGCAACATGGATTACGACAAGTTGGATTTCAATCTTGAGCAACAAAATACAATTTTTAAAGAACTTCAAAATCCAAGGATTACGTGTAAATATGATGAACCTCTATATAAATAATCACATTGAAACCATTGCCACCAAAGTTGACATCAATTCAAATAAATAATTATTTTTCTTTTTTTATTACGTATGGTAATTTCATTCAATAACAATTACAATATTATAATTTTTATAAAAGTTAAATATAAATTTAATCATAAACATTTATTAACTTAACTTTTCCTATAGCTAATTAAAAAACAACTATGATGAATTTCACAAAAAAATGATATTGATGGAAAGATGGTAGATTTACTTAGAGTAATCTAATGTGTCAAAAAAATGATATTGATGGAAAGATGGTAGATTTACTTAGAGTAATTTAATGTCTAAACATTTTCTATGGGCAACAAATGTCTAAGGACTTCTAAAGCCGCCAGGAATGGCACACGGTTTTCAAATGGATCTCAATAATTTAATGCATTGCGCATGGCAGTACAAGTTAATTTTTTAAATCAAAAGAATATTCTGCTTTTATTCAATCCTATATATAAGAAATATGTATAATTTTTTTTGGAAAATGTGACACACCCTACTCTCAACTATACGCCACACATTCGGCGTAATAAGAAAAAAAGAAAATTAATGTTCATGTTGACATTGTAATCCACGTGGATAACTAATATCGCCGATGTCTACGCTGTCACAGCAACGATGATTACTCTTCCCTTTGTATATCGATGTGTGATTGCCCATTATACTATTTTACACTGTTTGAGCGCCATAGTCAGCACTCACGACAGTACTCTTTGAACCAAATAACTTTATGGTCGGCCACCTACGACGCAAAAAAAACAGAAAATACTGTTTGCTGTGATTCATGTTGAAAACTTTGCTTCTGAATTGGTTCGTGAATCGTGACCTCCCGAGGCAGAGATAAGATAATCCAAATATCCATCATCCATCTACCTATTCTTTCTGACGAATTTAGCGAAAGAGCAATCATCAATTCGCGATGACAATTCCATGGCGCAGCCTCGTTCTGATAGCCTTCGCCTCCCTCGCCATACATTGTATTCCTGCACAGCTACCGGAGGATCGTCGACATACCACATTTCTCTTCGACGGATTCAATGGAACCAACTTGATCTTGGAGGCTGATGCTTCTGCCATCGCCTCCGAATCCGTGCTCGCTCTCACAAATCACACTCATGCAAATCACTCGCATGAGTTCTTGCTTGCCCGCGCGCTGTATTCAATTCCTGTGCAGATGAAACGCAACGGGACGGTTTCCTCCTTCAGCACTACCTTCGTTTTCTCCATTGTGCCTCCTCCCTCTAACGCAGGAGGAAACGGAATCGCCTTCTTCATGACGCCCCATACATCTTCCATGGGCACTCAGCCGTCCCAGTATCTGGGTTTGCTTAACCTCACCAGCAACGGGCAGCCATACAATCACTTATTCGCAGTGGAGTTCGATACCACCAGGAATGTGGAGTTCGAAGACCCCGACGGCAACCATGTGGGTGTGGATATCAACAATCTCGTCTCAGTCATGGCCAAGCCCGCCGGCTATTGGAATGGGGAGAAATTCCATGGATTGAGTCTCAAGAGCGGAGCGAACATACAGGCCTGGATCGATTACGAGCATCTTCAAAGCCGCCTCAATGTCACCATTACGGTGGTTGGCTTGCCGAAACCGCAGAGGCCGTTGATATCTCTGCACATCGATCTGCACAATGTTCTGGAGGAGAAAATGTTCATAGGGTTTTCAGCGGCAACAGGGCTCCTCGTGGAAGACCATTACGTTCTCGCGTGGAGTTTCACCACCCAAGGCACAGCGCCGCTCCTCAACGTATCGTGTCTCCCTTCATTTGCCAACATCTATTCGGAACGTCTGAGCCGGGGATTCATAGCCGGAGTCGCCGTGACCGCTCTGGTTCTCTTCTCGCTTGCGATTGTGGCGGCCGTATTTTTCAAAAGAACGATAAACAAGGAAACGATAGAAGAATGGGAGCAGGAGTACTGGCCCCATAGATTAACTTACAAGGAGCTCAGCATCGCCACAAGCAGGTTCCGGGACGAAAACGTTTTGGGGTACGGGGGTTTTGGCATGGTTTACAAGGGCGTGCTCCCTAGCAGCGGCCAAGAAGTTGCAGTGAAATGCATAACGACGGAGTTCACAGAAGGAATGAAGGGGTTCGTTGCAGAGATCTCGAGCATGGGGCGCCTACAGCACCGGAACCTGGTTAAACTGCGGGGTTGGTGCCGGAGACATAAGCAGCTATTCATCGTTTACGACTACATGCCCAACGGCAGCCTGGATAAACTCATCTTCGGGAGTCCAAAAACAGTCCTGCCTTGGCATCGGCGATACGCGATCCTGAAGGGCGTAGCTGCGGGTCTGCTGTATCTACACGAGCAATGGGAGAAAAGGGTCGTCCACAGAGACATCAAGTCGGGTAACGTGCTGCTGGATTCGGAGTTCAACGGACGGCTTGCTGACTTCGGGCTCGCTCGGCTGTATGATCACAGCGAGAATCCGGAGACGACACATGTGGTAGGAACAGTGGGGTACATAGCGCCGGAGCTCATACACACGGGGAGGGCCACCCCTAGCTCGGACGTGTTCAGCTTCGGTGTTCTGCTGTTAGAGGTGGCTTGCGGGAGGAGTCCAGTGGATTCGTTGAAGGACTCGGGGCGGATGATTTTGGTGGAGTGGACGTGGGAGCTGTACACGGAAGGGAGGCTGCTGGAGGCGTCGGATCCAAAGCTGGCAGGGAAGGGCGGATATGATGTGGGCCAGATGGAGAAGGTGCTGAAATTGGGGTTGTTGTGTTCTCACCCAGAGCCTGAGAGTAGGTTGGGCATGCGCCAGGTTTGCCAAATACTGGAGGGTGAAGCTGCAATTCCTAGGGGATGGTAGGACAGTAGGTTTGGATTATTCATGTCTGAGTTAATAAATGCCTAGAATATTTTTGCTGAAATTTTGATGTGTAATGTTTAAATTTCAATTTTGATTGTATAAATGAATTTATTGTACTCCAGTATATTGAATATTTTAATTATGCAATTTCAATAATTTAAAACTATAATTTTAAAGTATACTGAAAAATCCCCTAAAAATCCTATGCTATGTTATGTTTGTCAATCATTTAATTTACACTTTTTTATGTTATCATATGTTATTTTATGTTCTTAACCCAATTACGTTTGAAGTTTGAAATTTGACGTCATAGCATGAGAATAAATTTTTATGTGATGTTTTAATTTGAACATTGCCTTTCAAATTTTAATGTTACCATTTTTTTTAAATAACATTTATAAAAACTATATGAAACATTGAATTATCATCTTGTCTTATATAGTATAAAATTAAAATGTTTATAAAAATATAATAAACCAAAAAATGTAATGATTAAACCAAACACATATATAATGACAAAGAAGGTTTATCTTATAAACTTTTGAATAGGCTTCTTCACAAGCAATACAATGGACCATTACCATGGGCCACCAAATACCATAGGCCCAAAAAACCATCACCTTAACATACAACGGAGAGAAATACAACATATTATGACAAAAATCAAAATTTCCATATTAAAAATACAAATATAAAGAAAATATATATATAAATTTTAATTTCATCCATAATTTTAAAATGCATTTTTATTTTTACACGTCTTTCTTATATATATATATAAAAATATTTTTAACAATATTTTAGAAATGGTATTTGAATATGTTTTTAATAATATTTGTTTTCGAGATGGTATTGAATGTTTTTTTATTCCCTACCTATCTGTTTAGTCGACCGTACACAACTTTTAACATAAATCACCAAGTATAATCAGAGTTTTTTGTTTAAATGGTTTAAAATATTTACTGTTCTGGATTTTCCATGAAAGACCTTGGCAATGCTCTCACAAAAGCCATCTAAGAACTTGGAAGCATTTTTGAAAGCTGGTTGTGTTGGATTTAGAGACGTCTAATTGCAATAATTAAGTTGGACATACGTGCATTATGATTATGATATCAAATACTGTCGAAAGATTACATTTATGTAATGATTAAAACATGCCAAACAATGTGATTAATTAAGTCATGGCATTATACGTATTTAAATAAGGATTTGGATACAAATACATATAGAATAATGTTAATCAATTATAATTGTTAATGGACCGATTATAGTTGATTAAAATAATAGCAGTAATAAATTGAGCTAAATAAGGAAATCAGAATTTATTCTGATTTATTTCAGTTTTTTCTGAAGTTTCCCGATTTGAAGTTTTTTATAAAATCGGAAACTCCAGTTTTCTTTTTGGACTTGTTTCCCAAGTATTAGCTAAATTTCAGCAGCCCTAGGATTAGAATCTTTTTCTTTGGCACTGCTATAAAAGGGCTGAGTCTCCAAGGCTTGCAATCATCCAGAAAAATTGTCTGCTCCATTGAAGACAGGATACTCTCCAGAGAAAAGGATTGCAAGTTCTTGGAAGGATTCGAGAGCCAACAACTCCAGTCAAGACCAGAAGCTATCCGCGACCTTTGAAGATGGAAAGTAAGTTCCGTTGTGCATTAAGCTTGATTTCTAAGTTCCGCTGTGCATTAAGTTTAATTTCTTGCATAGGAGTAGATCTTGGTTAGGGTTTAAAGTATTTAGTAAAACCCTTCAATTGGTATCAGAGCCTCCCTTTTGTAAGAAATGCTGTGTGTATTCCACGAAGTTTGAAAACATTTTGGGCATTTTTCAGTGATGGCTGGAAAATCGATTATATATCTCTGTTTGTTGATAGTAAAGTTTAAAAAATGTTTTAGCTGAGTCTGTGGCCTGGAAAATGAGTTTAAATGCTCTGCAGTGGCCATGGAAGTTTTAAAAAACGTTTTGGTATTTCTCTTGCATCTAGAAAAACGTTTTTTTTTTTGGTTCATTTAAAAACGTTTTAGCCCATAGAAGGGTCTGTATATCCATATCGATTGGCGTTTCCAGAATTTATGAAGCGATTTGTAACCCTTCCAGGGTATTAGCTATGGGCATTCAAGATCACCGATAGTAATGGAAACGCTGTGGATAATCTGTACATAAATGCCCTTACTTTTTTGCCAATGGCTGAGAACATTGTGCTCTGTTTGCTCTTTGCCTTACAGTTGTCGTTGTATGTATTAATAATATTCCATTCCAGAAATCGGTGATACAGAAATCGTTTTCATTCTCATTCGTTTTACGCCTTGCTGGAAATTTCTGTATGGGTTTACTAGTTTGAACACCCTTGGAAACTCTGTATGACAGAGGGATCTTGAATGAAAACGTTTTGGCTTTTAGCTCTGTATTTTTTCTTCCTGGAATTGACATGAAGGCGTTTTGGGCATTAATCTTTATAAATGGAAAGATTCGAATCCAGTGGTCACAATATAGCTGGGTTTACTGAATTACTTTCCATAGCTCAAAGAGCTCAATGGCAGATTCGTTATTTAGCTATTTCAACCCTCTCAGACTGTGAATTTGTGCAGACGGCCATTGGTAAAAGCATATTAACTTTCTGCATGCTTCATATGAACTTTCTGCATGCTTCAAAGTTCAAGTAATTGCTCAGGATTGAGTACATACATATAATTTTTTTTGGTTTTTTCGCAGAACAAAATTTTGTTATGGTTTATTATTTTTCGAAATGCTTGTGACGCAAGTTTGTTACAATGTGATATCCTTTTAGATTTTTAAATTTGAATCGTTTCAGAGATTTATGATATAATTTTTTAATAATTAATCCAATAAGACTATGACCTGCAACGAATGTTTTGTAAAAGAGTTCATTGCATATAAATTCTCCTTACGCCTGTCAAATTCTCAAAAAAAAAAAAAAATTTTGACCTTTGACAATTATAAAGATTGCTCATTCATTTAAGCTAAAATTTTGATGTTGCAACAGTAAATAACTTTCTGCCTAGAAATGGCAATCTTAAGTTTAGTATTTCTGAATGTGATACTTTATTTTAGAGATATTAATATTTTACTTGAACAAGCACATATTATCAAACTGTTAAGTTGACAAATAAGGGTGATGATTTTAGGTATAATTTTGGAATCTAACTAAAGGCATTTTATGTATACATGTGTTGTTTTCGCATGAGTCAAGCATTGATGTTCGCAAAACGAACCGCTCTGTGTAAGACGATTGCAAGGATGACTCATGACAAGCTCAATGGACGTAGGTGTTAGCTTTCCCAAAGGAGGGTTGGCACCTGCTAAGTTGTTTGGTGCATAAGGGTGATGTATAACAAATAAGTTGCAACACACATATGCTGGCAATGTCTAGAAAAGCATTTGGGGCTTGGTGCACCAGGTTCGTTAGTGACCTGCCTTCCCCACTTGACTGGCCTGGTAGTTAGCAAATGGATATGTCAATCTGGCCCAAAGGCGGAAAAGACAATAAGGTAATGATTGCGCCCAAAGGTGTTTTTCATTATTGAGTGGTGTTTTGGCTAAAAGATTCAATGGAGCACATAATTTAATTTAGGCCTTTATGTGGATTTTAGAATTATGATTAAAGATCAAATCGTGATGCATAATATCTAATTTTTCCTTTTGTTCTTCAATTTTTCAGATCTAAACATAATGTCAAATCTAAGTCAAATTAAGCCCCTCATGGGGAACAATTTCAAACAGTGGGAAGAAAAGCTGAAATTAGTCTTAGGGATCATGCAATTGGACACTGCACTGAGATTTGATCGCCCCAAGCCCAATAAAGAGGGTGAAGAAACTCCCCAAGAGAAGGCTGATATTGATAGATGGGAGCATTCAAATCGCATGTGCATAATGGTGATGAAGCAAACGATCCATGAGACTTTTTGGGGCATAATACCTGATACAGAGACCAGCGCTATTAAATACCTTAAGGCCCTTGAAGAGAAATTCACAAAGAGTAAAAATACTGAAGTTAGTACACTCTTTGTGAAGTTGGCAACAATAAAATACAAGGGAAAAGAAGGAGTTAGAGAGCATGTTATTGAGATGACAAGACTGCAACGTGCCTTGAAAGGGCATAATTATGACATCTCTGATGAAGTTCTCATTGAGTTCATTTTTCTGTCTCTCCCGTCCAACTTTAGTCAATTCAAGATGACTTATAATTGTCAAAAAGGGACATGGACACTACCTGAGTTTGAGGCTCAGTTGGTGCAGGAGGAAGAGAGATAGAAAATGACTAAGGGGGAAAGTGCTCATGTAGTAACATCTAATCATAAGGGTAAAGGCAAGAAGCGCAAGTTTGCTACCAAGGTAGCTGCAAACAATGCCGCGCAGAAAAGCAAGAAGGAAGATACTTCTGCGAAAGCAGAAGAAAGGAACTGTTTTTTCTGCAAAGCGTCAGGACATACAAAGAAATTCTGCACTAACTATCATGCATGGTTGGCAAAGAAAGGTATGTCTCTTGCTTTAGTTTGTTCTGAAGTTAATTTAAGTTCTGTATCTAGATATACTTGGTGGATAGATTCAGGTGCAACGACTAACATCAGTATGTCGATGCAGGGTTGCCTAAGCCATCGCAAGCCAAATGAGGCGGAGCGCTACGTTTACGTAGGAAATGGCAACAAAGTAGAAGTGAAAAGCATAGGAAAATTTAGATTATTATGTAAGACAGGATTTTATTTAAGTTTTGATGCTTTAGTGGTTCCATCTTTCAGAAGGAACCTAATTTCTATATCTTATTTGGACAAAAATGGTTATGTATGTTCATTTGGTAATGGAAAATTCAGTTTGTGTCAAAATTCTAAGCTTCTTGCTTCTGGTATCCTGTCTTCTTATGATAATCTTTATTTTCTAGATATAGACACTTCACATTCAGAGGCACTGCATGTAGATAATAGAAAACGTAAATTAACTTGCGAGAAATCTCCAACATTATGGCACAAGCGATTAGGACATATCTCTATGAAAAGGATAGAACGTCTTGTGTCTAATGATATTCTCCAACCTTTAGATTTTACAAACTTAAGTGATTGTGTGAATTGTATAAAGGGAAAACAAACTAATAAACGTAAGTATGATGCAAAAAAGATGTAATGATGTCTTAGAATTAATTCATACGGATATCTGTGGTCCCTTTCCAAAAGCTACAAGAAATGGTCACCGTTACTTTATCACATTCATAGATGATTATTCAAGATATGGTCATATTTACTTAATAAAAGAAAAGGCGGAAGCATTAGACGTGTTCATAAAGTTCAAAACGGAAGTTGAGTTACAACTTAACAAACGTATAAAGTCCATTCGTTCTGATCGTGGTGGTGAATACTACGGTCATTATGATGGATCAGGAGAACAACGTCAAGGTCCCTTTGCAAAATACTTAGAGGAATGCGGAATTGTGCCTCAGTATACGTTGCCAGGTTCGCCTGCAATGAATGGTGTTGCTGAACGGCGAAATCGCACCCTCAAAGACATGGTGAGAAGTATGATTGCTCGTACAACTCTACCTGAGAATTTGTGGGGAGAAGCCTTAAAGACTGCAGCATACATACTTAATAGAGTGCCTACTAAAGCAGCTAACAAGACCCCTTACGAATTATGGGTTGGGTGCAAGCCTAGCTTGAATCATTTGAGAGTTTGGGGATGTCCATGTGAAGCTAGGACTTATAAGCCAAATGAAAAGAAACTGGACGAAAGGACCATTAGCTGTTACTTTATAGGCTATTCTGAACGATCTAGGGGATACAAATTCTATAATCCAACAGAACATACAGTTTTCGAGTCAGGAAGTGCGAAATTTTTTGAGGATAATGAGTTTGTGGGGGGAGATATGACAAAAGATAGTATTTTTGAAGAAGAAGAGACGAATGCGAATGAGACTATGGACCAAAGTCCTGGTTTTGTTCAAATTCCGATTGCGTTTAGAAATGAGACTATGGAGCAAAGTCCTGGTTTTGTTCAAATTCCGATTGCGTTTAGAAATACATCTTCTGACAATATGCAAACTTCATCATCACAAATAACTCAGTTAGAAACTCAACATGGAATAGAGAACACAAATGGACCTGAACCCAACCCAAACCCTGACATTGACATGACAAATGTTGATGGCCTAGGGCCTGTGGGAGATTCAGAAATTGATAATGATGTTCCTCCTCCTGTTGAAGATCAAGTTGTAAATAAACCTCAAGAAAATCTAGTACCTGTGCCAATTAGGAGATCTACTAGAGAGAAAAGATCTACACAATCTAAGGATTATGCATATCTTCAAGAACATGAGTTTGACATTGGCATGTTTGAAAATGATCCTGTTAATATCAAACAAGCTGTGGAAAGCTCTAACTCTCAAATGTGGATTAATGCCATGAATGAAGAGATGAAATCTATGTATGACAATGACGTTTGGGATATCGTTCCGTTGCCTAAAGACAAGAAACCCGTTGGTTGCAAATGGATATTTAAGAATAAGCGGGATTCTAAAGGCAATGTTGAAAAATACAAGGCACGTCTTGTTGTGAAAGGTTTCACACAGAAAGAAGGCATTGATTATAAAGAGACTTTCTCTCCAGTTTCATCGAAAGACTCTTTAAGGATTATATTGGCGCTTGTAGCACATTATGATTTAGAACTTCATCAGATGGATGTAAAGACAGCGTTTCTCAATGGTGACATTGATGAAACGATCTATATGAAGCAGCCAGAGAACTTTGTATCAGGTGATGCAGGGTCTATGTTTTGCAGACTTAAGAAATCTATCTATGGGCTAAAACAAGCATCTCGACAATGGTATCAAAAATTTCACAAAATTGTTAGCTCATTTGGTTTTGAGTCTAACATAGTAGACGAATGCATATACCTTAAGTTCTGTGGGAGTAAATTTATTTTCTTGGTTTTATATGTAGATGACATATTGCTTGCCAGTAACGATAAGGACATGTTGCATCAAACTAAGAATTTTTTATTTAAGAACTTTGAAATGAAAGATCTTGGTGATGCATCATTTGTTCTAGGGATTGAAATACTTAGAGATAGATCTCAAGGTATTCTAAGGTTATCCCAGAGGAACTATATCGATAAGATTCTAACAAGATTTGGCATGGAAAACAGCAAACCAGGAGATACCCCTGTATCAAAAGGAGATAAGTTTAGTCTAAAACAATGTCCCCAAACTGACTTAGATAAAAACATCATGAAAGATATTCCCTATGCCTCAGCCGTGGGTAGCATCATGTATGCACAAGTATGCACGCGTCCAGATATTGCGTTCATCACTGGAATGCTAGGGAGATATTTGAGTAACCCAGGGATGGAACACTGGAAGGCAGCCAAGCGAGTGTTGAGATACCTAAAGAGAACAAGGGACTATATGCTCACGTATCGGAGATCGGAACAGCTCGAGGTCATTGGATATACTGATTCTGATTTTGGAGGATGTGTCGACAGCATGAAGTCAACATCAGGATACATCTTTATGATGGCAGGCAGTGCCGTGTCATGGAAGAGAGCTAAGCAGTCATTGGTAGCCTCCTCCACTATGGCAGCTGAATTTGTTGCATGCTATGAAGCATCTAATCATGGCGTATGGTTGAAGAACTTCGTCACAAGTCTGAAAATTGTGGATTCTATTCAGAAACCACTCAAATTATTATGTGACAACAATTCAGCAGTGTTATACGCAACCAACAACCGAAGTTCGTCAAAGTCAAAGTACATCGATATTAAGTTTTTGGTTGTAAAAGAGAGAGTGCAAAATAATGAATTATGTATAGAACACATAGGTACAGACTCCATGATTGCTGATCCTCTTACTAAAGGATTACCACCCAAGAAGTTTCACGAACATGTTGCCCGTATGGGTGTAATATCTATTTAGGATAGTTAGAAAATGTGGGAGTCTGAATATGTTTTAAGTTTTGTTTTTGATGTTCTATGTAATGCAATTGTAAACAATTTTTGATGATATATACAAGTTGCATTCAGTTTCAGTTCATTATTTCTTTCTTTAAAGTTTGATTTTTGACCTCATACAGTAAAGTAAAGGTGACTCAATTAGAAATAGGCACGTATAATCACACTTGCGTGTAATTTCTAAACTATATGTCCAAATCAGATTCATGTCATTTAGTTATGTTGGCAGCGTGATTTATGTCGGTTTAGTTGCGAATAAATGTGACAAGTGCTGCTTAAGTCCTTTGTTAACATAATTGATGGACAGAATTGTTTAAGAAATACGATAAGAAAGACAGAAAAGTTGCATGCAATAAAGTTAAGGATACATAATCAAAAGGTTGCACTTGTCCATGTGGGAGATTGTTGGATTTAGAGACGTCTAATTGCAATAATTAAGTTGGACATACGTGCATTATGATTATGATATCAAATACTGTCGAAAGATTACATTTATGTAATGATTAAAACATGCCAAACAATGTGATTAATTAAGTCATGGCATTATACGTATTTAAATAAGGATTTGGATACAAATACATATAGAATAATGTTAATCAATTATAATTGTTAATGGACTGATTATAGTTGATTAAAATAATAGCAGTAATAAATTGAGCTAAATAAGGAAATCGGAATTTATTCTGATTTATTTCAGTTTTTTCTGAAGTTTCCCGATTTGAAGTTTTTTATAAAATCGGAAACTCCAGTTTTCTTTTTGGACTTGTTTCCCAAGTATTAGCTAAATTTCAGCAGCCCTAGGATTAGAATCTTTTTCTTTGGCACTGCTATAAAAGGGCTGAGTCTCCAAGGCTTGCAATCATCCAGAAAAATTGTCTGCTCCATTGAAGACAGGATACTCTCCAGAGAAAAGGATTGCAAGTTCTTGGAAGGATTCGAGAGCCAACAACTCCAGTCAAGACCAGAAGCTGTCCGCGACCTTTGAAGATGGAAAGTAAGTTCCGCTGTGCATTAAGCTTGATTTCTAAGTTCCGCTGTGCATTAAGTTTAATTTCTTGCATAGGAGTAGATCTTGGTTAGGGTTTAAAGTATTTAGTAAAACCCTTCAGGTTGTGGATACATTTACAGAATTTAAAGATAGCATGTTATCCAACTCATAAGGAATTAGACTCGAGAGTTGATTATTTGAAAATTCATTATTTTGAAGCTACTTAAAATTACTTAGATTAGGTGGGATCCCTCAACTCAATTGGTTATTGTTGGGATTAAAAACTAATGAAAAATTAGATAAATTTCATATAGATGTGGAATATGGCCTTCCAACTTGTTCTCATCTAGTTACAATTGTATCAACTCTTGAACACCATAGATAGAGTTTGATATTTGTCACTTAATGTTGTTCCTTTGAAGATTTCAATGTTGCAACTTTGTCATACTAAAAAGAGGCAATGGAACGCTTCCTATAAGTGAATTTTTGCTAAGATCTAGCTTCAGTATGTTGGAGCAAATCCCAAGCTCATATGGTATATTTCCCATTAGTCTATTTGAGAGAGAAGGGGATCTTATATGTCCTACCCATGTCCTGGGAGGTGTAGGGGTCCTTTTGGTAACTTGGTGAATCATTACACTTGTTAGAATTGGTAGGTTCAAATGGCATGTTGTATTGATTGCATTGGGTTTGAAGATTGACTTAAAAGGAGTTCATGAACATGTTCTAGAAAGAAGGGTCATTCATATTGACTGACATAAATGGTGGATTAGGATGAGGCATCATCCTTTGTGTCATCACTAACCCTTGTGGTGGAAAGGGGGTTTGTAGTGTACCATTAGTTGGAACTTGGGAGGATGAGTGGGTGGAGTATTGTTTTTACCTTGAGGGTGTTAACAATCTCACTCCCGTTGTCCTCATCCCACAATTGATGAGCTCTAGTGAGGTGCAAACAATGTTGGGTATAATGTCCATAAAATCCAAAAAAGGAACATGAATGATTAGTTCATAAATGGGGGTTCTTGTCATATTTGATGGGTTTAGTAGGATCCTAATTTGTGAGGTTGGGATTTCCTCTAGTCTTACCAAGAGGGTTAGGTGGGTGGCCTTTACCTTCCTAATTTTGATTATTTCCAATATTCTTCCCTTTATTGCTACCGTGCTACATATTTTGTTTGTTGGGTGTAGGTTGGGCAATGGATGTGTTTTGCTAGCATAAATACACCCTTGCAAGAAAGGAAGAGGTTGAGAATATTGTTGGACTAACAACCCTGACGAAGGGCTAGGAAATGGGTAATAATGATTATGGTCTAGTAGAGTGACTCAACCACATATGCAATGGAATCACTACTACACATACAACCACTACATGCAAATCTATGTACATGAAGGATGTTGATAGGAATCGAGTATAAGGTACTCGTTCTCACATGCAAGGATGAGTGTATAGGATTGGGAGGTTAGTAGGGCATATGAGGTTTCCTTGGATTAGAGCACTCACCACTAGGTCTATTACCATATGGATAGTTTCCCATGGATGATGACATGTACGGTTGTATGGGATTAAGGTAGATGGTACTACACCAATCACACCATCTATAGAATGTGATGCTTGATGTTTATCTCAATGTGAGGAGTAACTACAATGCACGGGGGCATCACCATGTTGACAAGTATCTTAGCACGTCCATTCATAAAGGGGGGTTTTTTAATTCTGAAAATTAAGGTCAATATATTGTAGGTATTGGGGGGATGTAGAGTATGTAAGGTATATAGGTATTGGGGGGTATACAAAGGGGTATCTAGTAAAAATAGGGGATATCTAGTATAAGTAGGTTTTTTTTAAATTTGAAATATGTATTGGGAGGGGGGATCATCGAAAGGATTTTGGTAGGTATTTATTAATATCTAGTGAAACTAGGGATATTCTTTAATATCCCATGAATGCATGTGTTATGGCATAGTTTCATTGAGTGAAGACCCAATGCTATGGGGCACATTTGGGATGATAGATTATAAGTAGCCATATTGAGCATACATCAAATCATATTGCTAATGCTTTAAGATGTCTTTCTATTCCATTTTTAGTCACTTGGAAGCAACATCCTTAGCTATGGAAAATAATAGAAATTTCAAGAACTAATCTACAAATACGTGGCCATATATTTTTATCTTGCAAAGGCTCCTTCAAATTTTCCATTCATGGATGTGGTCTGTGGTATGGGTAGCCATATTATGATGGCATGAAAAAATAATTTATACTCCCTGATTGTATTGAATGGGTAATTGGAAGAAAGTGAGAAAAGTGTAGGTCGATGACACAAAATTGGGATATGTCGTGGAAGGTTGTTCAATGTACCACTTTATTGATACTCTAGTAAGGGTTCTTTGGAATAATCGCAAATGGATAGAATCATATACAATAGTATTGGAGGAGAACCATAGAAGAAACAACATGATATGGTTGGAGGGTTCCTCTCCTACTTTACCTTCAAATTGAGGGATGTATAAAGGTAATTTGGTAGCCATTGGAGGTCATTTACGATCATGTCTAATAGGATCATTGGTTAGTCTATCCATATATGATAGGTTTAGACTAGCCATAAAAGGGAGGCTTGGCATTGGGATCATAATTGCACTATTGGTTTCATTTGCATTTGCACTTTCATTTGTAGTAGGATGACTAGCATAGGGAGGGTGAGGGGGGGATTAACACTAGATATGATGGTTTCTTGGTTTCCAAATGAGTTAGTGGCACTAGGGGGAGGTGGAAATTCAGGTTGTGAGGAGCCTAAATTTGATGATCCTGGAGGGTAATTGGGTGAGAGGAGAGGTTTCTATTGTTCAATTCTCACATGTTAGGGTGGGATGATAACCTAGATAGGAATCCTAAAGAGGAGGGATAATCCTCAAAGTTTCCTAGAACATTTAGGAGGCTAGATACTGACACCAAAGAATAAGAACTACCTTAACTATTAGCTCTATGCAATACTAATGAGATGGAGCTAAAATAAGCTAACACTAATTCTAAATATCACTTAATTAAATACAAAGTGCATTGTGTACATTGTAACTTGTGATTAAATTAAGTAAATAACGAACGTAACAATGAACACCCTATAAAGAAAAGATTCACTAGGCCTAGGAAGAGAACTATACCAATGATGTGAAAATAAATGAATAAGAAATTTCTCAAATCTTTACCAATAAGTGGTAGGGAAGGTTCCACCACTGGGAAGAATCAGAAAGATGAACAAGGGCCTTCCAAACACTTTACTTGATGGAATCTCAAATCCACCAAGAAAGTGAGCGAAAGTGAGAATGAGATAGTTATAGTGCAGGACATTGGGACAAACTCTGGTTAGCCTACACTATTTGTCTTAAGTGCATTCCCATCCGTGAGAACCACTTGGGTAGGTACCTTGAGTTTTTCCACTATGCTACCTTTCATAGGTACATGCAACATGTCGTCTTGCCTTCAGTTTGAAATCAAAAGGTTGCAAAATCTTTAGTATTGAAAGAGATAGGCATCTCAATCAACCTTTGACCCCAACATTGGAATTATCCACTTCGAAGAGCATGCCTTTTTCCAAATGGGTTTGATCCACACCTAATATAAGTCATTTTCAAGTTTCCTAGAAGACAACCTATGAGTTTCGGATGTGAAATGATTGAGGGGAGTTATTTGGATGCCTATCCCCACAATCCTAATCTAGCTAAAAAATTGTTTTAGCCCTCAAGTGAGGGATTTTAGTGTGTTATCTTAGGAGTTAATTTTAAGCTTCACTTGGTGTCATGAAACAATTTTTAATGAATTTAAGGTGTGATTTGTGTCCACATGTGGTGTGCAAAACAAAAACTTAAATTGTAATGAAAAGTATATGCTTGGAAATGAAAAGTGTGATGAAAGAAAGATAATAATCAATATTAAAAAATTTAAAAAATATTTCTTGAAGTAAAACAATAAAATTTAAAAAATATTTCTTCAAGTAAAACAACTATCTTTAATGAGAAAAACCACTTTCCAATTTTCATTCAAATAATAATACAAAATAGAACTACCTATGGGTGAGTGCAATCTAAGAGGTGCAATTGAAATAAATATTAACAGCTGATACTAAGAAATCTAAAGTGACTATTTTCTCAATTACTTTTTTTCTAACAAAAAAAAAGGAAGACAAGTTAATTTCTTATTGATTTGGAAGGAAGAAAAATGAGGCTCTCAACAAAACAAAATAAAGAGGCCTTAATAAAATTACAATAAACTGACTTCTGTTCAATTTTGGAAATTGCTTGCAATGAAAAAGAAAGAGTGGTTGAAAGCTATCTCATTTTGGCACCCTAAAAGAAATAAATACTATGATTTTCAATCATTTCTTTACCTATATCATCCAAACCAATAAAAAAAATAATGTAATGCAACAAATGAAATGACATAAACAAAAAATCAAATATGATTTATGACCTATTAAAAAAACCATAACTGAACCAAAATGGAAAATTTGGGGATTCAACTGTTTCATTGAAAATTGTTCTTTTCTGAAACTACATGAAATTTATGTGAAATTATGAAATGGTGTATTGTGCTTTTCCTACAAAAAAAATCATGACATGAAGCCAAATAGGAGAAAATAAAAATTATTCTTGTGGTTGTGGTAAAAACTTGGTTTGTTGTCGTTGGTTACCTACCCGCAAGAAGATAACATAAAGTAACAAGCAAAAAATTACCTAAGGATGGAACGCTTATTTCATTAAACTTGGACATATTCTAGTCCAAGTCACTTTGAAGACGGGTCAAAAACATCCTTTCTAAACCCCAAAATCAAGGTTTTTAAAGTGCAAAATATGGTTCCAAAAGTGCCAAATCTGGTTCCAAAAGTTCCAAATCCAGGTTCTAAAAGCATACTTTTTCTTTTGATATCGCCACTTTTGAAATTGGTTTTTGCACTTTTCCGATATGATAAATATGATAATGGCACTTTTAGAACCTGATTTTTCCCTTTTGGAAGGCTACTTTTGACACTTCCAATACTTAAATTTGCAATTTTGAAAACCGATTTTGGCACTTTCAAGCTATGATTTTGCATTTTCAAAAACCAAACTCGACACTTTACAAGTATTATAATCACAGTGAAATTGAACATACTTGTACAAAAAAACATTCAAGTGTATTATTTAACAAAATACTTTCATTTTCATTTTATTCACAATTGGCCTCACATCACTCACGCCATTCAGGTGCAAAAAGCAAGGCCATAATCGATCTGACAAGAATGTGTCGTTGACATCTTGGAAAGTATACATTTTTTTATAATACAATTCCCTTCCTCGTTACAAACATGTTTTTCTTTCGAGTCATCTACAATCACTGTATTTGTAGCATCCCAACCATGGATCAAAATGTCCCAAACTTTGTTTAAAGGCTTGAGAAATACATAAGGATTTCCATCACCTTGATAACCCTCTCTGGCTATGCAAGAAAAATATTCTTGTGTTAAAATTACTCTAAATTGTTCCCTTTGCAATCATGTTCTTTGTAATAATGTTGGCAAAAACTCATCAACGTTTTTTTGTTGTGTAGATGTCCATACCCCAACTTCAAATATACTAAAGAATTTTTCAAAAAATTCCCTAAATCCTGGACATATAAAATAATACTTTGTGGTTGATTCGATATCTGGTGTTCGTGGCAATCCAATTTTTTTTAATTTTTATGAACTGCGTGTAACAAAACTCCATTGAAATAAAAAAAATCAATGGTTTACTAGTAACAAATCTTCTAGTATCGGCAAACAAAAAACAAAGACACACAACCCAATCAATAAAATATTATGTTTCAATGTTTCTAAGTATATTGCTTTCATGTTCTGCAATTTTTGAAACACATCACTAGATACATGATATGATGTCCATAAATAATATGAGAATTGTCCAATAAAATTTACATCAATTAAATGTAGAAGTTGTAAAAAATATACAAATCACTAAATGAATTGTTGTATGTATAATATGATGGTCATTTGAAGTGGAATGTCTTTAACCAATGTCCCATTTTTTAACGAGGCCCGAGATAATTCAACAGAGAACACAACATTGTTTTTATAGTTATTTCTCTCTCTTGTGAACCGTCAAATGTCCAACCAGTTGGCATTTTCAAGCATTTTTCCTTGCTATTATCTATTGAATGATATTTCCCTTCATCTATAAACAACATGTCCGTTTATATATATATATATATATATATATATATATATATATATATATATATATATATATATATATATATATATATATATATATATATATTGGATAAGTACATCCTTGAACGACTTTTTGTATATGTGCAGTACTTCACCAACATTATAATATGCATACATTGAGTAATTATAAATAGTACTATGTTTACATTGCTCTCGACCCCAAATAAATACAAAGTCTTCATTCTTCAACCATTCAAATATACCAAGGAATTTTTTAATTTGCATGTTTTCGAGTGAGGAAAACCACAGAGCAATGTCAAAATGTTCTCTAGCAACACAGATAATATTGGGGTTGAACATCCGTGCATAATAACGATAGCAATTATGGACAAAATGAGGTTGTTTGGAAAAATATTCAATGTTGAATATCATCCGAACTCCAAATAGCAATCTTTCTACTCCCATGACCAATAGTTTCTTTTGTGGTGATATCCATATTGCATACAAAGACCGTGACTATATATATAACCACAACAACACCACTTCATTCATGAAGTTAATGATCACATACATGCAAATGTAAATGAAGATTTTGATTTCCAAAGATTAATACAAAAATCACCCAAAATTTCACAGATTCAAATGATTTAATAAAAGCATTACACTGAACTAATAATATGTTAGATTCAGACGAAAATAGCAACGTCACCGAAAAAAGCAAAAAACACATTGAATGTTTTAAAATCTCCATAGGTTACATCTAGTGTTTCCCACTCTTGAAAGAGGAAATGATAGGTTACATTTGATGGTTGTCACTCAACTAGTAGAAGAAGGCATTGAAGGTTCTGATATCAATTGATTCATGCATTTTACTAAAACCTTGCCAAATTCGATTTACCAATTCACTATCTGTCGTAGCGGATTATGCAATAAAGGGCTTACTCAAAAGACAATTTTCATATGGATGTGATTTCACATCATCACCCTCCAAAACAATGATTGATGTATTACTTTGCGAAGATTTCATTGGGAACTCCTCCCACACACTCTCCATATTTTTTGTGTATTTCCTTCTTTATCGTTGCTACATCTTTCTCGAAACCATAAAAATAAAATTTGTTCCCCATATGTTTTTTGTACACTATCCGCCCTCAAAAATTTTGTAAACAATGACTTCCCCTCATTGACCCCACATTTAGATGACCATATCCCAACATTGAATTTGGAAAGACATAATCCCAAAAATTGTATGGCACATGTTCGTGACTCATATGAAGTTTCTTTGTGTTTAAACTCAAATTCACCAACAGTGCTTTCTTCCCCCTTTTTTACTTTTTTCCCTCCAACAACACTTTTTTGATTTCCCTTTTTTTCTCTTTTGGAGTCATTTTCTGTGACTTTATTGAGAAATAGAAAACCTTCCATTTCTAATATCAATAATATTTTTGTATGGGGAACTACACATAAATATTGCTTGTCATTATATATTTCGGAATAAATTTGTTTTATCAATTTAAGTAGAAAATAATCTTTGTGTTTTACCTATCAATGCTAGGCCATCATTTGAGTGGTGTGTAACATTGCTGGAGATACCGCTTTTTGACACTAAGCCCTAGCCTGGTTCACTATTGTCCAATCTCTCTCCTGGTTCATTATTATCCAATGTGATTTGTTGGCTAATATCCACAGACATCGTCGATCCCAGCTCTAGTTGTGGATGATCCACATGGTGAATAGCAATACAATCATCTTGACCTAGAAATTTGCAAGTATACATTTTATATAACTTTTTGCAAGTATTCAAGGTCACTATTCCCATTAATAATTTAGTTAATTTAACCACGATCTTTGAAAAATAATTTTTTACCTTCTTGTCCATCTTGTTTTCCAGTTTGGTAGTTCTTTGTCGATTCTCCATCACATTCAATGTGGTCATCGGATACTATAATTTTTTTGGACGATACCTGAGTGTGCTCTTTATTTGAAGTTGTAGTAGAATAGGAATTTGAAGAAGTTATTGAACATAACCGACCGAGAAAAGTAAAATACAATGAATTAAGACATCTGAAACTGTTAATACAAATACCTTGGTTTATACCCAATTCATGATAGAAACTGTTCATAAACAGCTCTTGTTGTACTATATCCACAATAGAAATAACTATTCTATGAGGCAACTTGATCAACGAACAAATAACTCTACCTCCTACATACAATGAAAGAAATGTACCTCGAGAAGAGATCAATCTAGAAACTATGTGATCCTAGAATTCATGTGTCCTTTCTTTTGAAAAAAATGGCTTCTCGAACTATCATTGTTAACCTTGGGCAAAGGTAAATCAATCATTGGTATGCCCTCATCCTTCCAATCCATATCTATTTGAAAAGTAGACAAATTGTCCTCATCCGTTCCAATTTTCCAACACTGTATAATAGAGAATCCTATAAATAAGTCCTTGGATAAATATCTATAAACTCCCTTGATAGGATTCCGCGTTACCTTTTTTTTTCTTGCTGAAAAGTGTGAAAGCTTTAGAAATCAAACAAGAGTTTTCCATATTAGCTAAAAAAATACAAGTACATGCCGCTTCATTCGATTCTAAGTAGTACAACAACGCAATCATATCTTCTTCTGTCCAGGGACTATCACAATTACAAATATCAATGACAACAAATTCACAACTGATTGCTGCACCAAAAAATCCAATGGATCTCAGTGTGTTGACCAAAGATGCAGGATAACAACATTGACAAGCAAACTGTGAACTATCTTTGATGGAGTCAATGGACATACCCATCCCCTCTTTATTGATATAAATGTTCAATGTTTTCTCAACATGATTTGGTAATTTGGTACCATTATCCTCTTCATATTCTTTCTTTCTCTTTTTACCCAGACATTTTGCTTACTTTTCGAAGCATAAAATATTGCACAGTTGTTGGAGATGGTTTGGTGCAATTTTATATATTTCAATGACATTATCGTCAGTGATAATTTATGATCGAAAAGTTTGAACATCATGAACTTTGAAATATTTAAAGATCAAATGCTTGGTTGACCTCTCATCCCTGATTCGCTTGAAATATTGATATAAAGTCTCTACGCAATTTTTTTTTCGACTAATGTGCTTAGCCAAACTGATCCGTTGATTATATTTTCTGCCACAACGATCAATTCATCTTCATCAAGATCATGCAATGGTCTAAAAAAATTAGATCCATGATTCTTTATTTTATTTTGAAAAAAATCAACCTGAGTGATGCCACTAGTACATATGGTCAAAATTGCCACAATTTTTCGTTGTAATTGCCACGATTTTTTGCTCCTATTGCAATAATTCGGGTTTCGTTTTTTTGTGGAAACCGTTTCGTGGATATAGAGACAAAGATTCCCCGTCATGGCAATAACAACACTCCCCAGTGGCCACATGTCACCTATACAATAGTTCTTAGATGCTAAACCAGCCACGAAGTTTCGTTGATATATTAACGCACATCTTTTATATGTTTCCACGCAGATGCTAAACCTGCCATGAACATTCGTGTCTACAGAGATGAACTTATAGCAGAGGTTTGTTGCGATAGAGATGAATGTTTGTCTCAAGTTTAGCATCTGCGTGGAAACATTTTCTATAGCTCCACAAATGTTTGTTGCAGTATCCACACGAAAGTTCGTCACTATTGAGACGATACCTGGAAGTGTTAAAAAAAAATAAACCGGACTAAATGGAAATCCTTGAATCTATTCAGTATTGCACATATTGAAGCCTTATTGCCATTAAATTAGATACTTTGTGGGAACCGTAAGAATCTCACCTTTTTTGGACCAACAAGCAACAACATATGTTTAATGAATTGAAAAAAGGACGTTTCTATGGTTTTTAAATAGATGCATTCGATTATGCTCTCAAGTTTCAACACTACATGTACTAACATTAACTGGATATTCAATCAATATCTATCATTTATAGACCTTATGGGACATTATGTAGTACTCAATGGATGACTAGCATTGTATTCTATTGTGCATGTTGTCTAGCAATGGTGACACCACCTACTTGGAAAGGAGATCATTATTCATTTAGATCATTAGGATTTGTGGTTCTTGCAAACTCAGGAGTAGGTTGAAGAAAGGAAGACAAACGAAGTGGATGACCTACTTATACCAATTCCACTTAGACTTAAGAAATGTGGAGACAAGAAGGCCCTAAGTTGACCTTTTGCAACACTTGCAATAAACAATGCTCAATGTTATAGCTTGAGGATTCCACTTTTAACAAATCGGTCAATCTCTATTCAACATATCCAATCTTTCAATTCACTACATCAACATCCAACATGCTTGACAGGTCAAGTTTCTCTATCAAATTCTACATTTTTCCTTCATTAAGGATACCTTGATAACATTGACTTCGTTTAAAACTACTGTGGCATTATTAAGACAATTGTAGAATGCTAGGCCCATTTCTACTGGTCATTGATGCAATGGGATGTTGAAGTACAAATCCTATCTTGCATCCCTTACAACAATTTCCAAACTCCCAAATAGGAAAATTTCTATGTATACACTTATTGTCCCTTGATGTCCATGGGAGTCCATTGTTGTTTTATTTTCTGGTGTACCTCTTATAGGGAACAACCCAAAGTGTGTCTTTATGCTTATTGATCATTTCTCTAAGATGGAATCATGTTCCCACGCAACAATTCTATTATTGCACCAGAGGTTTCCATGCTTTTATTTCTACATGTATGATCACACTTTGTAGCTCCAACATCCATTGTGTCTATTTGGTATTATAATTGATAAGAAATCCTTGTTTCGCAATGAAGTGTCACTTTGACATATCTAGAACATTGCATCCTCAATCCCCTCAATTTGATGGTCAAAAACCAAAGTAGTTGACAAATTTCTTGTCCAACTCTTCCACATGTACAACCATTTGCATTCCCACACTTGGGATGAAACCCTGCCCTTATCAACATGAATACAACAAAGGTCGCGATCACATCTCTATAAATACTAACCCATTTCATACTTGGTTTCATAGCATTTTGCTCCACTCATCATTTCCTTTCAGGATCCATAAACTTAAGTGGCTAGACAATAGGCTAGGGAAAAATGGGAGGCATATTTGTTCATTCAATAGATACAACAGATCCACAGATAGGTCCAGGATCTACTCAGTTGATGATGGTGGAAATACAAGAACTGACATGGCATCTAATGCACCTAGCATTAGTTGAAAGTTAGTGATATAGTCTATTCCAAGTCAGTTCCAAGTTAGTTGAAAGTTAGTGATAGATTCTATTGAAAGTTAGAGAAATCTACATGAGAGTACTATTCCAAGTCAGTCCCAGAATGTTGTTTGTTGGATGTATTTTGAAGGCAACAATGATGAAAGCATGAATTTGATCTATAGGAATGCTTTGATGATAGATTTAGAAACATGTCATTGCAGCCTTGTAGCCTTGTATGCACCATATATTTTTATGGTAGAACTCTTAAGCTTATTATTGCTTAGAAGATTTTAAAGAGCTTGATAGCCTCCTTATCCAGATCGTTAAATCACTGCATGGATTTTCAACATTTGGAAGAGCTCGATGATGAATGAACTTGATTGCTATCTGTTCCTAGAGCTGATACAGCTCCAAGCCATTTCAAGAAGAGAATTTAGTGATTCCCATGAAAAGTCCTTAACAAAAATTAATTGTAAAATGCAATCAAGTGAGCTTGACAATATAATGCTGGGCACATTTTGAAAACCTAATGCGTATCGTCCAGTATTACTTGTATGTTCAATATTTAAAGTTAGTATTTGATCATGTATTTGATTTACATACTGGTTTGAGATGAAAGGGTGCTTGACTGGTATATATTCATTTCATTTTGTTTACCAATATATGTTTCCTATTGACTTGGGAAGATAATTTAATTTTCACCATAGTAGGTTTTGTCTCCTACAAAAAGTATCATTTGAAAAAATATTTGTGTTCAATGAGCACAAAAGAAAGTGTTCTTATTTATCATAAGTAAGTGGAAAAGTGATTTTGTGGGGATATACCTCTGGAAAGAGGATGGATACCCAAGTAGTGGGAAATGGATTGGAGATACCAATGGATGTGAAGGGAAATCTATGGCCCCAACCAGCAGTGAATGTGGAAGACGAGATATATTCTTAAGGGTAGATGTAATCATCCTAAACCCCAACCCAATCGTCGATCTGTAGAGGTCCTCATCAGCCTCTGTTGTAACTGATCTTTAAGATCCATCATCAACAACCCAAGTTCAAAGCTCTAGTCGCCTAGATTGACTAGGTACTCTAGAGCCTTCATCAACTCTAGCTAGTGATGATGATAAGGACGTGTTGATCGTGAAATGCATCCATATATTTCATATCTATCATCACTTAAACTAAAACTTATATATTTTTAGTTAATCTGGGTACATACAAAACACCAATATGCTCAAGGATATCACCTGATGTTATTTGGAGTGAGATAGATTCCACTCCTAGAATTGGATATGTGTCATAATCACTAAGTTTCACGTGCATACTTACCTGTTGTAACCAAGAAGTCCAAATGTACAACCAGTAAGTTCTTAACACGGGCTCTTTGGTATATTCATAACTGCCATATCAACATATTATAATGAGTTACACTAACAAGCAAACTAAAACGATAAACTAATATTCAGAAACATGTAATAAAATAAACATATATATCATATAACAAAAAGAGAGATATAGTTGAAGATACCAACCTCGGTGTGAAACCATTCTTGTAAATTTACTCAGAAGTGTTAATTTTAGAAAAGACTGATTGTGCCTCGAAGAGGCTAGTCTTCTCTAGGAACCAACTGACCCTGCAAGAGGGTGTGTACAAACTAGAGAGAGAGAAATGACTAGAGTTGATTAGGTCAATTATAGTCAAGCATAGTACAAAACTCAACATAAATAAATCTCAAAAATTATAAAATTCAACCAAGTCTCAGCACAAGAGAAGTGACTATCAACACACCACAACTGATCACAGGTGATCAAAGTCAAGTACTCTATAAGACCAAAATTTCAACAAGGTGGTATAAAAAAAATGAAGGTGGGTAAATGACTGCATTAACCACAAGTCAAAGACAAGGTACCACAAGTCCAATAATAACTCAATGGAGGTGGGGAAGGTACAAAAAGTATTTAATAACTCAATCAGTAACAGGTAATAAAATAAACATATTGATCATATAACAATAAGAGAGGTATAGTTGAAGATCTCCACGTCAACATTAAACCAAAAATCAGATCTGAAGTGTGGGTACAAATATAAACAATGTTCATAAAATAAGAAAATATAAACAATGGTCATAACATAGGTGTGGGTAGTAGAAGACCCATGACCCTTAGAACCAAGGGTATGCTCCAAATGTGGCCAAACAACCATAGTACTCTATAAGACCAAAACTTCAATAAGGTGGTTTTCAAAAAGTTACTCAAGAAGGGTAAATGACCCCATTAAACACACGTGAAAGATAAGGTACCACAAGACCAATCATATCTCAATCAAGGTGGGGAAGGTACAACTAGTCATATCTCTCTCAAATGTACAGACGTTCGATATAACCTGAAAGTTCATCATCATAATATAAGGAAGGGTGGTCAGATGCCAAATAAAAATATCCCTCATTTCTCTCTATGCAATCCTGATAGTATCACATAACAGATAAGTACCTTGTACTATAGAAAATAAAATCCACCCGTGTTACCTTTCAATTTAGGAATATGGTCTACAATAGCAAAATTTCATCACAATTACCATCCAAATTTCTGACTAGTGCTAAAGCAACAGTAAAAGATTTTATAACATAATTTTGATCCCTAACAACTTCAGCACTCCTCTGTGGTCCCTGTGATGAAGTTGGTCCTCGAGATGTAATGGGAAGTAATCAAATTATAACATATGCAGCAACAGTAAATAAGCAATGAAAAAAATGAATAAAAATTGATTAGGCTTCCTTGTACTCAGACAACATTTTGGTTCAGATCTTATCCTTTCAAGGGACAAGTCACCAAGGGAACATGAAAGTACCTTGAGAGAGAAGAAAAGTTAAGTACAGACCTCAAACGAGTTAACACAGTCCACATACTACAACAATTTAGCACACTGATGAAAGAAAGGTACAATAACATAACAATTCTACAGTTGCATGATAAAACGGTACTATTTCTGAATAGTGCCAAAGCAACAATAAAACATTTTATAACATAATTTTCATCTCTTTCAGTAACATGTAATAAAATAAACATATTGATCATATAACAATAAGAGAGGTATAGTTGAAGATCTCCACGTCAACATTTAACCAAAAATTAGATCTGAAGTGTTGTACTATTTCTGAATAGTGCTAAAGCAACAGTAAAAGATTTTACAACATAAATTTGATCTCTATCAACTTCAGCACTCCTCTGTGGTCGATGTGTTGAAGTCGGTCCTCGAGATGTAATGGGCAGTAATCAAATTATAAAGAGTGATGATGATCGAAGTCATGATGAACATATCTAATATATCTAATATAAAGAAAATCAATGTTTAGACTAATATATCTACATGCAGCACATACAGGAGTCATGATGTGTGAGAAAACACAAAATTTGAATATTAAAATACAAAATAATTATAAACAAGCATACAATGACTTGTGATGACATTTAAATTTAAAATTCAAATTCTAAGAAAATAAAGATATAAATGGGAAAATTCCTAAGAGCATCACATAAAAGATAAGTACCTCTTAACTATACCAAATAAAATTTATCTATGTTACATACTAACAATGTTTCATACTAACAATGTTTCATACTAACAACATCGATATCCGTCAAAATACAAGTCATGAATTTATGTTGCATCTACTTTTTCGTTGATTTCTATTTTTTTACATTGAAAAAAGTTGCGAGTACGGTATCACAATCATCAATTGGCGCAGTATTTACTGTGATATCTCCTATTATTGTTTGTGTTTCCATGCCGATATTTATGCCACTTCTTGTACGTCGCTGAGTAGGGCGTGGAGGCAATTCTGAAGGGGGTGTGAACTACAATAATAGAAATGAGCATATATATATGACGTTGAATTATTATTGAAATAAATATTTTATTATTTTGATTAAAATTACAATATTTCTCTTTACTAATCTTTGTAGATGTGACAACTGGGGTGTTAATTGGAGGTCTAGTTGCTTCCTCTTGCAGTTCAAGCTCCTGAGCTGCATGGTATTCCATTGAAAGAAGACAATTTATAAGTATACGTCAGGAAATATATATATCTAATCACAATAGATATTTCTATTTCCAAAGCATACATACCAGAATGGACACTACGCTCCACACTATCATGGGACATGTGCACCCCAACATCAACTGGTACTTGCTAAGTACCTCTAGATTCACTACTACGGTTGCATTGTTGCTTAAAAACAAACATAAATTTTCAGTTATGGGTGATATAATTAGAACTGAATAGACTGTAATAGTATACTACAATTGGTGATATACCTACATTTGCGTCATTAGGGAGATTGAAGTCTACCCCAAGCTTTTCCGATATTCAACCACACTTTTAAAACCAAGCTTTAGGTCTTCCTCGGCGGTAAAAACTTGGAACGTATTTCCCTGCAATGCATGATAACACATTTTGAAATTTCCAGTATCAAAATCAAATATTTGTTCAGTACTGTTAAAGAAATATTCCCAACAATTAATCATTTAATACCGATGATTCTTGCTCTTAGTTTTCTATAGCCACCCTGGCCCAGTCTATGTTGCACGTGCTTTTCCATTCTAGCCTTGGTTGCTTTGGAGGTGTCAGGTAGCCTATATATGAAAAATTTGAAAAACCTTAGATATAAAAAATCTTACTTAAAACAAAAAAGAAAAAAATGATTGAGCTTATTTCAGTAAAAAGATGATATATGTTGTACCTTGCTTTACTAGGCCGTGGTTGTATTCCTTGTTTTTTTAGCAAGTTCTCCTTTGCATCATCTATGAGTGTCTTCCACTCTTTCTTCGGAACCATGGGAGTGATAGTTTTAAACCTTAACAGTGCAGTAAAAACTCATACAGATTCTTAACCATTAACAGAAAATACACAATGGCACATGCATAACACAGAGATTTTCACCTGGAAACCTTTAACCAGGAAAAAACTAGCAAAACTTAGAGCCGCACAACTCTTTTCATTATATGTTTTCTTAACCATTTACAATACAATATATGGTATTCGCAACATCTAAAACCCTAATTCGTTTACCCAAAATTAGGTTACAACCCTAATCCCTTTACCGGGATAAGATAGAATACAATGGGCCGAAACAAAAAAAAAGCAAAAACAACCCAAAAAACGTTTTTGTGCTCCGCGTGGACTCCAGGGGCCTAACGCCCCCCTCCATGTTGTTTCGGAACCTAACGGTCTGAAACGAAGGGGGGGGGTTCATGCTTGAGGTCAGCTTGCAATATTTCCCTATATTGGGCCCTGGTATATTTCAAATTCTCACCGGCTAACTTTGCAACAACTTTCCTACTGAAAGTATTGCCGAACAAGTTGACCATGTGGTCCATCAATTCATCTCTCTTATTGCTATCTTGGCTATTTGACCGTGTACGAATGGTGGGGCCAAACAACTCCAAGGCTTTGTCATTCAAATGCCTGTAGAAGACATTGTTTCCTGCAAAAACATGTAATCCATTAATTTATAATAATTTCAACATATGTCTATTTCAATTTCATGATTAAAATCAATAAATTAATTAATAAATACCTGCAATCTTCCGAACCTTGATAGGAACACAAGAGTCATCCACCAGAAATGTGAGATCTAGTGATCCGATGCTTTTAACTCGTGTTTCTCCAGGAAAAGTTTCCTGGTCATCTACAGTACGTTCATCTCCAGAATCATGTGGAATCCTAGGCTCCGTCTCATCATGCTCCAGCATGGCATCATGCCCCGTCTCATCAGTGCCCGCATCTTCAATGGATTCGAGGCCAACCACAAGAGTGGGAAAAAGCTTCATTGGTACATTGCTTCTTTTTTGTTGCATTGGACCATCACTGCTACCTATACCTGTCTCGGCAGGTTCTAATCTAATCACGGGTTTTAAAAAATCCTACAAACAATAAACTTTACTTTATCAGATCACTTGGAAAAATAAAAAACATAATATCAGATATGAAATCATGTCATAGCTTAAAAAAAATTGTGAAGATGCCACTTACCCCATAAGATTGTATTTCATCTTGCAGCTGTTGAATCCTTGTCTTGTTCTCCTGTGTCAAGGGCCTTTTGCGAACCAAGGAAAGCATTTCTATGCTTTCCTTTTTCAAGGCTATTCTAAAAGTGTGCAATGGGTCAGTGGAATAGAAAATGTCTTCCTCAAACCCCTCATCACCTAGATCAAGTGCACGTGACTAAATTCATCAAACAATAAATTAAATTAAGCAATATAATTTTAACATCATTCAAATATTGATATTGTAATGAAAATTAAGTTACTATTATGCGCTAACACTTACCTGACGCGGTGTTATGGCCGGTGAGTGTCCACGATCAATCGACACCATGGAAGCAACATGTGCCTTTCCACAGACTTGAATGAACTAGTAGTCCATCATAATGTCAGAAAAATGAACCAGTAATCCATCATAAGCTCAGAAAAATGTGAATGTCAGTAGTGGACATTGAATGTTAACATACTAAATCGAAACATTTAGTTATTGTACGTAACACTTTCATGATGGGCCACAGAGTGTGACCTTCCACGGTCTCCCTCGACCACGGAAGCAGTAGGTGCCTTTCCAATGGCGCCACCTTGACATAATAAATCAATAAATAAACATTTACCTCATACTAAATAATTGTAACATAAACAAAAATGAGATATTGCATTAATATTTATTTTTACCTCAAAAGTAGAAGATACATGTTCTGCTGCATGTCGATGTGTAAACTCCTGCCATAGTTTAATAAGCATGCTATCATATGGAAATATTAACAATAAGCATGGAAAAAGCGAATGCTAACAGTAAAAATCGGAACATCTTGTTATTATAGTCATATTTATTTTCTATATTTAACATTTACCTGATGAGGCATAGATTCTGACCTTCCACGGTCACCCTAGACCATGGAAGTAGCATGTGCCTTTCCACTGCCGCCACCCTAAAACAACGTTGAGTCAATAATTCCATCATAAACAAAAATGAGATATACATAGCAGTGTAATCACCATGTAATCACATGGAAATATTCATAATAAGCACGAAAAAGTTAATGTCAACAATGGAAATCAAATGTTAACAGAAAAAAACAAAACATTTAGTTATTGTAGTCATGTTTAGTTACTACATTTAGAATTTACTTGATGAGGCATAGTTTCTGATGGTCCACGGTTACCCTAGACCACGGAAGCCACATATTTCGATTTAAGTTGTAATCGATCAACAACTCTTCACCTACAAGTATTGTTTTTATTGCACATACAAATATACGATGATGTTCGATTTGGTTACTTATTTGTTGTCACTAGTCATGTACTATTTATAAATCCAGCAACGTTTCTAGATGCTTTTGGTCTCCCATCAATATACATAGTCACCCCTTTATTTTTATTGTTTTCTTCTAGTTGAATATAATTCGCGGCAACTCCGTATCTCCGCATACTTCCAGTATATTGGACCAAGATCAACCAGTTATTGTATTTGTATAGTGGTCCTACATACTCCATCAATTCAGTTACAAAGCCATAACGGACTTTTATTCCATCCATGGAAAATAGCCCCAAACCATGTAAGGACGAAGGAGCGATGCGATACATCCTCCCATTGATGAGGAATTTGTGTCCACTTGAGGTAGCATATTAGGTACCCATCGTTGCACTAGATTTTTATACCTCAATGGAAAATCAATGTCTCCTATGCTCTCAGCATCATAATTACACAACCCACTGTTGGCAATAAAATGTTTCGTGCGTCTATGGAATCTTTTCCTTATCTTTTCAGATCTAGTTGATATAGAACCGATAGATTTAGTACAACTCGTCTCACTTTCAACCTCTCCAAGTATATATTCATCATCACTTGAGGAAGATAGATCTGACATATACCTATTTGGTGGTACCTATGCTCGATGAAACAAGAATAAACAAGACGATGCTTTCTTTCTTCTTTGAAAGTACACATTTACTTAGTTAAACACATTTACTTCCCTCAAATCTGAGGCTTAAGAGGGACATGCCAGACCCTAGTGGATGCAGTGTTACAAATATCAGCTGAAGCGTTTGGTATTGGGAGGACGATTTGTGGCAGGAAGATACCAAGTTACAATGCCAAAACAAGTTGTCCATACGACACCACATTCATAACTGTAGGCTGTGAGCTCTTTTGTGGACTGAGTTTGCATATTTGGGGGTATTTTTCTTTTGTGGGGAGAACAAAACCACCAGGGACAACAAATTAAGGAAGTTAACTAGTATATCACCTAGTTTTGGTCCTTCCAACACTGTTGGGCATATTATTGGCAGCCTACCCTCTTTCTTTGAATGGCATATTTTTGGCAGCCTAACCTTCATTTTTAAAATTTACATGTTGGTATTTTATGCTAATGCATATGAAAACTATTTTTTAGTGAATTGTTTGGAAAAATCACTCAACTAAGAAACATTAATTGACTATATCATCCCAACAAACCATAACTACAGTGAGAGGGTCCACTCAGGAGTAAATTGCAGCAGCATTCGTAACTGTTTGTCAATACATCTTAACCAAATAATCAGTAAAATACTATAGCAGAGACTACAAAATACATCATCTAAATTTCAAAGACTTTCAATATTACGAGGATCTTTTTTGTATCAAGCTTTAGCAAGAAACTTGTAGGATAGATTTTTAGACATTATGTGTATATTGATTTTCCGACTATATTGATTTTTTTTTTTAAACAAATAATAAACTTCAATCAAGAATGAGTGTATCCATCAACCAAGCAGGAGGACCAAACCAGAAAAATGTCAACCTGAGAGTAGTATGGTGAACAACCAGAAATGAATTTATATTAACAACGGAAATTAACAACAATGACTCAGTTAAGGGATATTGACATTTATTAACTCTACACAATATCTCAATAATTCAATTGGACAGGTGTACACATCAATATACTTTAATTCCACATTTCATTTAATAAGCAAGTACTGAAATTAAATAGCAAGACATAAATTAAACACAGTTTTCATATCTTTCAACTTTTCATCTTTAGCAGTCCCAAGTCGGTCACTGTGTTGAAGAAACTTCAACACTACCAGTTAGGTCAATGTGCTAATACAATTTTCAGTAACATGTAATGAAAGATAAACACATTAATCGCATAATAATCTCTTGCTAGCTGACTAGTGGGTTGACTTTGGGGTTTCGGAATTGTTTCATGCTATAGAACTGGATAACATCAGCTATTGAGGACTTTGAATTGAGTGTACTAAGGTTGATTTCCTCCCGAATGCTAGTATTTATTTATTTATCCTAATGGTATCAATGACCTTTTTAATAGACTGTTATTAAGGTTTCTATGCCTCCAAATAACTACAAAATATGCCAAATAAGGGGAGCACTCTAGTCTCCCAAGCAAGCAAACAACCGAATTAGGATGCCACCTCAGCACCTGATAGTCCAAATCAAAGAGGTCATTGATACCATTAGGATAAATAATTAAATAACAACATTCGGGACCAATGTGTTAGTTGCAATTAAATGTGTGGGGAATGTTATGTAAGACCCTCAAACAACCCTTATACACCACATGTGCTTGATGCAAACATTAAAATCCTTGACAATGTAAGCCTTAACTTAAGTGAAATCAACAAGAGATATAAGTGTTGGAAACAACCAAACCATGACTACAATGATAGATGCAAATCAAATGTGCAATAAGACAATTTTGAAAATTCGAAAACACCATGCATACAAAGAAGAAATGAAGTCCATGTTCATAGTCTCATGATGAATAGGATTGTCCTTGATGACAACATAAAAGTAACTAACCATTATGGAAAACATCTAAAAGTTTTTATGACTTTCAAAAATAAGATCTAAAAGTTTTTATGACTTTCTTTTCAATCTATATGACAATTTGAATGGACAGGCCCCACTCATAGCCAAATACTTTTGAGATATTTACAACTCATTGGAGTATGGGGGACCATATAATTCTTGAAAGACATTGGATTCAATATCCCATGCCTTTGAATAAATAGACCTCAAGACAATGCGTCTATTTTGATGCATGTGGACGTCTATGTGGGTTTTGACAAGCCATTATTATTGGTTTTTAATGTAGTACCCAAGGATTTGAGCCTCAGTAATCTTTGTCTGCAAAATATCTTTGACCTATTCGAGAGATTCTCCAACTTCCTGTTTTAGATTATAAATAATAGCTGTCTCTAATGCTATCAGGTTGATGCCGAATGACTGCCACCAGTCTCTCATCCAATCAGGGATGTAGAATGCAGGATCCTCATGGATATGTGTAATTTGAAGTTCAAACTTTAGCATGGTATAATATGTTCTATCTATATTTTCTTTTCTCAAGAGTTTCTACCATAATTTTTTATATTTTTCATAAGTGTGTGTAGTACTTGGAAACCAGAGACTAGCATCTTGATGTGGCCATGCTTCCAAAGAACGTATCCGGATAATATAGTAGTATTGTTGGTCTAGTTGTAGCCCGGGGTGAGGTGTAGAGCCCTCTGTCAAGATTAAGTTAAGATCTTGGTAGAGGTGTGTTAACTAATTGCTTGTGTCAACTGCTTTTCTCAGTGTAATGTCCCCATTTTGCATTAAATCGTAAATGATGTAAATATTGTAATTTAATCATGGGGAGGAGCTCAAGGCCAAGGCCCCACCATTGATTTAGCATTTTATGTATCGGCAATTAAAGAAATAGATGCCTATGGTTCTTGTGCTAGATGGGCACAATGTAAATAAGACATCATGTAAATACGAATTTTAATGAAAATACCCACAATTAGCTATGCAATGCAACAAAGAGATGGGGGCATGATTCTACAAGGAATAGGAAGGAAAATTATTCAAACCCTTGAGCCAATGGTGTTAATCCATGTGTCAATGAGAAAACCCATAAACCACTAACTACCCATTTTGGGTTATGCACCCAATCATTTAATTCTTCTAAGAGTTGGTTGAGGCAGTTAATGCCTTGGGAATGAAGAGGTATGGCAGCCAATTTCGTGCATGGGCAAGCCATCAACCTGGGAATTCGTATTTTGCTTCTTGGGAAAGAAAACACCCACGAAATGGTGCCCAAATCCATTCTAAACCCATAGTCTTTCCTCTCTCACGCAGTCTGAACTACTGGGCCTTTCCCCATCATGTTTTTCACCATTTTTCCTGCATTTTCCATGCTTGGGAGTCATTTTTGCATTATGCAGCAGTTGGGAGAGAAGGGCCATGATTTGGGACTGTGATGGAGGTCGTTTTTGCCCCAAAATGCCCATGGACGTTTTTCTGAAAACGATTTCTTCTCTCCAGGGTTGTTCCCCAATTGCAATTTCGTTTTTGGGCTTGCCCACGTTTTTCTGAATTGGTAGAAACCTCCTATTTGGGCATCCCACTAAAAAAAATGTTTCTTCATGCCCAACACTTATACTTCTGCTGTTATGTGCATCCCTATTTTGGTTTGAATCTGTAATCAAGAGATTTGGAGTGGTAGTGGACAGAATTGGCTTGATAAACCTAGTGGGGGAAATAACCTCTCCAGAAGATCAAGAGGGCTGGCTACTATTCTATGCACACCCTGAGAGCACTAGATGGGGAAGGTATGGCTTGAGGGACTGTTCAGCAGTGAAAAGAATACTCCCTTGTGCTGGGTGTGTAGGTATTGTGGGTGCCAAGCTAGATAGATCTTGTAAGGTTATCCCTGGCTCTGTGCTTGAGCTCCCTAGCTTAGCAATTCTTCCTCTCCATTTCCTAGCAGCCTGATAAACCCAATTGTAGATTGGCTTGGCTCGTCTTGGTGTACGTTTGGCCATGTGTGAGTCTGTTGTTCCCTGGTTCCTTGTAGAAATCATGCCCAGCTAGGGGGTGGCAGTTGTATCAAGAGGTTGATAAGCACAACTGGCCTATGGTTGGGTGGAACGTTGCAGTAGCACATCCAGTTGCTTGGGACTACTTTGTTAAGATAAGTATTCTCTTTTATAAATTTTGCAATGTCTTTATTTAATGGCTGTCACAGAAATGTTGAATGTATGTTAGATATTAAACATGATTTTTAATTCCGCCATGTTTCTACAACATGCACATGTGTATGTCTTTTATTAATGGATATGGGGCTAGATGCCCGGATTTAGCCTCACGTCCTCTCTATCATGCTGGTATGATGGGAGGGGACGTTACACTCAGGGAGTTGTTGTAAATCATCTCTGGTACAATACTGGATCCCATAGGCATTCTTCTGAGTTATGGCACTAGTTTAATAAAAGCATCAGATCCTTGTAAGTTAGCATCTAATAATTCAGCATGTCTCAACTCCCACCTAGTTTTCAAGTCTTGCATATAATCCAACCAACTCATATTATCATTAATAGTATAGATATAATTTTTTCCTCCAGTCCAAGCAAAGATTTTCATGTTTACTTGTGGGTTATGGGCCCACTGGAATCCGCTTTGACCTTCTATGCTCGCTTTCCTCGTGCTCGCTTGCACCAAGCTCACTTGTTAAAAATTAATAGCATTCTTATGTGTCAAATATTCTCTTATTAGTAACCATTGTGGTACTTTGGTGCAAATGTTTTTCCTAACTCATTGTTTCTCCATATTGTGTGCCTAGTGCAACCTCTCTATGTCAATGCATAAATCAACCTCTTCTTGGTTTGTGGTTCTAGCTGGCCTTGTTTTGGGCCTTGTAGTGGTTCTCTAATGTCATAGCCATAGTCATTGACACATTAAAACACCTTAGATCTAAGACCGAGGTGAATGTTGGCTGTAGATCACCTTCTTGAGGTTTCCAGTGTAGACCCAGGTACTTCGCGGTTCAAGGAACCAACAAAAACCCAATTCACCGGCTCTTTCGGCAACAGGCTGCACGCAGCCTGAGGTCTCACCTGAGGTGAAGCTGAGGGGGTGGTTTTGGAATCAAGTTTCCACAACTAGGTGATGCGATGGGGGGAAAGCTAATAAGCAATGCAACGCCTTGCGAGTTGCGCGGATAGATAATTGCGTGAACCTTCTATTCCACGTCGGATACTTCAGCGCGCAACTACGCTCGCACCTCCAATGACTGTGCGATACAGGATACCTTTGTGTTATGATAGTAAGCTATCAAGAGCTTACCTCGCAGCAACCTTCAATGACTCGGTGCATCAATGAGACTGTGCGACCTTGCCACGGTGTCCAATTCTAACCACTCTACTTAGCATTCTCTATCCCTTTATTTCATTCAAGTTCTTATCAGTAAATTGTGGATAGTTTAATAACATACATTACTGCGCGCTCCAACGCTGCGCTTAAACTCAGTGTTCACTACTTGACCAATAGATAGATTCATACATTCCAATCGACAGATTCATACATGTTGAATACTTAACCTTCCTCTGCGCATGCATTACTTAACATATTATTCCCATTCACTGCGGCGAATATATATAAAAGCAATCACATAACAGAATTTTCCAACACTAAACATTCATACCAAGCAATTAAACAATCATAAACACACATTGGTCACACAACACAGAATTTAACGTGGTTCACCCCCCGGATGGAGGCTACGTCCACAAGAATGGTTGCTAATATTGCTCTTAATGGGAAGGTTACAACCGTTCTTAGTCTGTGCACTCAGTTGCAGACTCTCTTCTCTCTCTTAGATAGGTCTCTGCGCACTCAGCTGCAGAGCCTTTACAATGGATTTTCTAAGCTTAAGATTCTACAATAATCAATACTTAACAAAATGAAGAGTTCAACCACCAACCCTTTCCCATACAAAATCATGCCTATTTATAGATTATGTCCATAGGCATATCTTTACAATTCGTAAGCAAAAACCCTTAGGTCTACAAAATCGACGTGGCCAACTGCTATCCTGACTGTCACTGTCGATAGCTTAGTCCGCATGCTCCAAGCTGTCCAGCTAGACCACTCGTGGTTCACATGTTTCTTTGATAGTCGTAGTTCTCAAAATGGTTACAACTACATCATGGCCTGTCTCTTTCCACTCCTTCACCCGCCTTTCACCATTAGCATCGTGGCCTAGCTTCTCAACTGCTTGCCGCCACACGTTCGAACAGGTCGCTTTCATCTATCATCCACCTTTTCCTTACCCAAACTAGGTCATATCCTTGTCTGACCTTTACCCATGTTCTGCCCAAAAGTAGCTCATACGCTACCATGTGCATCGTCCTACTTTGCGACCGTGCCTTAGTCATTGCCATCGCGCTGCACACGCAAAACCTCAAAATTGTTCGTCGCTTGCCATTGCGCGCAATGCACTTTCACCAAAACTGCTTTCTCTTCCTGCCGTAGTGCGCAATGTGCAATAATCAAGATTTCCTTTTCTTCCTGTTGCAACGTGCTACACGTGCTTTTCCATACTTATATATTTTTCTAACCCACTTGGGCCCATCCCAACAGTGAATCAGGATTCATAGTCAAATCACAGTGGCTAGTACCTCGTAGTCGTTAGTCATCACTCGTCACCTTGCAAAGCTAAGCAGTGTGTGCATGACATGAGTGAGTGAACAACTGAGTTTACCAAGGCTGATTTCCTCCCGAATGTTGTTATTTAATTATTTATCCTAATGGTATCAATGACCTTTTTAATAGATTGTTAAAATGGTTTCTATGCCTCCAAATAACTACAAAAGATGAACAATAAAGGGATCACTCTAGTCTCCCAGGCAAGCAAACAACTGAAGGATGCCACCTCAACACCTGATAGTCAAAATCATAGAGGTCATTGACACCATTAGGATAAATAATTAAATAACAACATTTGGTAGCAATGTGTTAGTTGCAATCAAATGTGTGGGGAATGTTATGTAAGACCCTCAAACAATCATTATACACCACATGTGCTTGATGCAAAAAGTCAAATAAGATATGATGATGCCAAAGAAGAAGACAATGAACATCGTCTAAATACTATACACTAATAATATACCATCATAAACAATCCCACCATGGTGATGTGTTCTATAGAGAAAAAACCATAGAAAATCATGCATTAGAACAACTCCATCAGAAGTAAATCTGCCTTTTTGTCTTTAAGACTAATGTTAAAATCCTTGACAATTTAAGCCTTAACTTAAGTGAAATCAACAAGAGATCTAAGTGTTGGAAACAACCAAACCATGACTACAATGATAGCTGAAAATCAAATGTGCAATAAGACAATTTTGAAAATTCGAAAACACCTTGCATACAAAGAAGAAATGAAGTCCATGTTCAACACCATGTGCACCTAATAATTGTGCTAGGAAGTGTTAAAAAAAGAATAAACCAGACTTAATGGCAATCCTTGAATCATGCATGTTTAATGTCACTAACTATCATGCATGTTTAAATGGCAATCCTTGAATCATTTTCCAGAAAGCATATATCTAACTAATCAAAAGAGTGCTAAAATTAATTGTGCTAGGAATTGGCATAGCTGCAGAAAAAAGAAAAAAAAAAAATGAAGCTTATGCATGTAAAAGTGTAGCATATTGTGTAAGAGAGAATAGTAAAAGGAAATTACAATTCCAAAATGTAATTTGAACCAAAAGCACATCCAAGTCAAGATCAACATCTAATGGCATGCAAGAATTTCGAAAGATCCAAGGTATATCTCAACCTCCCAACGACAATGAAACCTCATCTCTAAGAAACCAACAATTATGAGCAAATTTTAGCCATTCTTTATGGTCAAACCTGAACAGGTTGGGTATAAATTGAGACTATTTATGACCTCGTGTTCATCAAAACCTTATCTCTTCTGAGTCTGGACTAATTATGGGCTAGTTCCTAACAAATATGGGCAATCCTGAGCATGGTTAGGGATTTTCCTATCCCCCTACAGTAGTGAAAATGAGATTTGGGATTCCTAGGCATAATGTAACCATCAAAGAATTAGATTCAAATCACCTCTTATTTGGATTGTGATGCACAGTGCAACATCAACATGAAGAGTGGAGAACTAGGTTAACAAACAATTATTACTTTGAAGTAGTACTTTAACAAATACCAAGAGGTAGTACTTTGAAGTAACAAACGATTATTATCCTAACTACAATCGTGCTTGCCGATGAAACTAGCTCGTACTCAATATGTTTGGAACTCAAACTAATCTAACATCAAGTTATAGCAGCTTATGCTCATCATTTATTGCGATGAATGGAACAAAGGTTGGTAACTTGTCACATGAAGCATGTTCTAGATCCAATTCGAGATTAAGTTGTCTAGTGAAAGCACCCATTGAATAACCAATTGATCGTGGACCAAAATACCTAATTCTATTTTCTTATTACTTGAGTCTTGTGATTACCCAAAAATAGACAACTAGAGTATAAGTTCCATTGCCACAAATAAGGCATGCAACTATTGCATGTTCACATAACATGTAACAAGTCCTATTCGGGATATGTAGTAAGCACAACAATTGTCAATAGCAATCATGTATCTGATCAGGTTCAAAGATGGAAGACCCTAGACATGTTTCCATGTTAATGTCACCTAGAAAAATTAATCATTTCATTTTGCTAGAACTAGACCTGATAAAAGTCCCAACAACTTTGAAAATGTATCGAAACAAAGTGTCTTCACAAGTTAGGTTTATGATTCTCCCCTACCTAAACTAATGACTGTGTTCTTGAAATACTGATATATTTAAATTGCATTTTATTTATGAAACATCATACTGTATTTCAAATTTAATTTATAATTTGGGTCAATTCCTTTTACAACTTTTACCATTCTTTTTAGAATTCAATTTTCTTTCCCCAAACTAAAAACCAAACTTAAATAAATTCCAGTGAATGAACCGAACCACAAAATATTATCCTACATAATCTTTTCTTGGAACCCAACACAATTAATATGCAGATGCAAGTATCGAATCCCCCCCTACCATTCTTTTAAACATAGAAAAATTGCAAACAAGGATTGCGGCATTTGTTAAAGGAATGACATTACTGTAAATCCCCAGGTCTTATTAAATGAACCCTACAACATCGAGACCTAGCATTAAAAAGAAATCTAGCTATGTCCTTCAAATCCCTAATCAACAGTAGCGAAACTTTATTACACAGTGTTCATACTTTCCATCACCAACGATTTCACATCAAAACTATTACCTACAAATTTAGCTGTACATTGCCATTAAAATAGTCTCTGCCTACCAAAGCGAAAACACAAGAGTATGCATACAACACGAATTCTCTACCTTTAGGTTCCAGGAGTTTAAACATCTTATTAGTCTATCGTTTAAACTGTGTAAGTGATAGGTTCCTAGAAACAAAACGAAAGACAACCCAAAACGCAGGCTTGGATAACCACCAAACGTAGACATTATGTTTTCTGCACCTTTAAAAACCTCAAGTCTACAAACATTTATTACATTTCATCAAAACCTTGATGGGCATCACTTCCAAAACAAGAATCAAATCCACATCAAAACGAAAACAGTACATTGGCGAGGACAATTCACACCCAATTCAAATCAAATGCACCTAATTCGCACCCAAAAATGCAGAGATTCGACTCAGTAGAGGAGGGTTTCAACTTACGGTTGCCATTGAGGGTCTGTGAGGATATGTAGACATGGTCAGAGCAGGTGCCACAAAGAAACCAACTCCAATAGCCCTTGCAGCAAGTTGAAATGAGGACAATGCCAGAGTGGGTGCCAATGAGGACAATGCTGGACCGGGTTCCACCAAAAGACGGGTGGAAGTTGCACAGTGAAGGAGGACACATCCCAAGAGCCGACTGCATGCAGGGGGGTGCCATTGAACCCAACAGAGGTGCAACCGATCATTTTGGAGGAGCTCGACAGGTATGATTCGATAGACAGGTATGTTGTATGTTTCAGTTTTGTTTTTTTTATGTTTTGTTTGTTGTTTACAAAATTTTAATATATATTAATTAAATTATAATATATATTAATTAAATAATAATATATATAATATATATGAATTAAATTATAATATATATATTACTATGTCCATTCCACCAAGTTGTAAAGCATTAAATATTAATTAAATTATAATATATATTAAATAAATAATAATATATATACAACTTTGTCCATTCCACCAAGTTGTGATACCAAAATTTTTATTATTTTGTGTTAAGATTGGGATATCTAAGGTCCAAATTAGATCACTATATGTAGTATAAACAAGATGGTGGTCATTTACTTGTTATCACTTTGTATGTAGATGATATGTTATTTTTTGGTAACAATAGGGATGTGAATTGTGATCTGAAGTCTCATATTTTAGCACAATTTGACATGAATGACTTGGAGGCTACAAAATTTAGATTAGGAATCATTAGAGATAGAGCAAACACAAATATTTGGTTGATCCATGCTAAGTATGTGAACAACATTTTATGGTGCTGTTGCATGGTAGATTGTAAACCATTGAGTGTTTTGATTTATGTGGAAACTAAGATTTTAGTTTAACAACGTCCTACAAAACTCACATAGATGGAGTATATGGCTTCTATTCCTTGTGATATTGCATTTTGTATTATGATGTATTCTATAGTTTGTACTAGACCATACATTACCTAAGTAGTGAGAGTTTTGAATTGATTCATGGATAATACTAATGCGAACATTGTGTTGTAGTTAAGAGGGTATTTAGGTATTTGCAAGGTACTTTATGACTATTCCATCTTTTGTCATAGTAATCTTTCATAGGACCCACACTTATTGGACATACAAGGTTATGTCGATTTTTATTAGGTAGAGGATGTAGATAGAAGGAGATATACGAGAGCATATGTGTTTTTACTATTTGGTGGAGAAATGAGTTGGATGAGAAAGAAACAAGTTGTGGTCAGTAGCGACATAGTATATGGCAGCTACTCATGCTTGTAAGGTGGTCATTTGGATTATGAAAATATGTTTATATGTAGGGCTAAGTCAAAGATCTATTATAGTATAGTGTGATATTAACATTGTCATTGATTTGTATAGCTAAGAATCCCACCTTTCATGCAAAGACAAAACATATTGACATCTAGTACCATTTCATGAGATAAAAAATTGACGTTGGTTCTAGTTGGGAGTGCTTCCACCATTATTGTTTGAGAGATTTCAAACAATCCTGAAAAAATTCTTATGTGCAATAGGAGAGAAGGTTAACAATAAGAAGAGTCGGAGCTAAGTGACATTGATTTGGGACACATTGATTGAGCTATTCACATTGATTTGTGATGGTTAGAGTATGTAGTATATATAGCTCGACCTTCGTCTATATTGCAACGAAATGTGAAACCTAGAAATTTCGTCGATATAGGGACGAAAGTTCGTGGAACATTAAACATTGTCGATATTGCCACAGTTTTTCCGCCCTGTGCAAAAAAAAAAAAAAAATCATTTTTTTAACCCACGAATGTTGAAAACGTGGAAATATTGCGTGGAACAATTTGCCCATATGTAATAGTGTGCTCTTGGGTGAGCATGGCAAGCAACCAATTTTGTAAAGCTCGAATATAGACATCGATTTTCTCCACACTTGATCCGATTTCAAAACAAGAGTTAGCTTGTCTTTAAGGATGTCCTTTGTTTGAACAACAAAGATATCCATACATTCACCTTGGAAAGACCGCAAACATATAAAATTAAAGATAATATTTAATTTGCTAATTTCATAACACAGGAATCAATCTAAAGACTTTGATTGATAATAAGAAAAATTATATACCTGACAATCATCACTGGAAGCATTTCCATTTTTTGAGAAGGATGGTCTACTGTAGGATATCCATTTCTCCCTTGCTTTTACAACTTGAGAAATGAATGGAGTGTCTGCAAATTCCTTGTTTGATAAATTTTGTTGTTTGCATAATTTGCTGATAATGTGCTGAGGAACATATTTATGTAGAAGACGAGTTGTTTGATGCCGATACCTTGAATGGACTGATTGATATTTATCAGTTTCAATGATTTTTTTCTCCGCAAAAATAGTATGCTGCCCATCCAATATATAAAAATTTACTGAAGGAAAATTATATTCGTCTTCATTTCTAGGAATAAATCCCAATGTGGTCTTCTTATCGAAAGGAAATAGAATAGCATCTCTCAATTTTGCTGTAAAAGTTGAGAGAAGAGATAAAACCATCTTTTCCACGACCTCCTCATCAACGTTTTGATATTGCAAATGCGGAGGCACATCAACACATCTTGTTACATTAGTAGAAAAAACTTTTTCATTGAAAAAAGTATTTGATTTGTTCTTGTTGAACTTCTTTTAAACTTTCGAAGCTCTTAGTCGCTTTCTGCATCATCGCTACAGAAGGACTTGATTTGAGTGCTTTGAAGGAATATTTGGTCACATCTTTTTCAATATGATTGAGAAATGTTCTTCTAAGGTAGAAAAGAATCTTTTCATGGTCTACATTTTTCAACTTCTTTTCAATATTCATGTAATGCAATATAGCTAAATTTTTTGCAGCCATGATTCTTTTCTTCCATACCGAAAAAATTCCTTTCTTCAAAGATGACGTGGTATAAATTCCGAACTGATTACAAATATCATACAAGGGAAAAAACTACCCTTGATTCGCATAGAAAAACCAGATCTGAATCGGGAACACTTTTCATTAGATATGGTCGAAAATTACAAACCATAAGATCAACCTGTAGAAGGAAACACCGGTCTCTCTCGACCACTTCAACTTGAACATGCAATAAATCGTCAAAAATGGGATCTGCAGATGTCAATATTCCAGCTCGAGTTGGAGCTCCTTCCTCATCCAAGCATAATAGATATAAATCCGGGTAAAAATTATCTGGTTCATCCATCTCAACATACCATCCATGCTTGAATGAACCAAGGTTGTGATATTTTAACAAATCAAGGAATGTGATTTCCTGGTATTGACTAAGGCTCAACAACACATACATGTTTTATCTGCAAAATAATAAATATTGTGTAGTTAATATAAGAATGCACACAATGTTTATAATTATCAATTAGTGTTTTAATATTAGATGTATACTTTCAAATGTTTAGGCTAATGATCGATGGAGAAGGAACAACCGCTCATTTCCAAAATCAATTGATTGATTAAGAACAAATCTACTAGCGTTATCCATGAGAGATCGAATGCATATTTTATATAGTCATTTGAGATAGAATCGATCATAGAAGGAGTGATCATCATAGAAGGGTTAGCTGATCGTTCTTGTTGGAATTCAGAAGTTGGGATAAATATTGTTTATATGTTATAACTTAGCCAATGTCCCAATCCCTACTATTTACTGCGGAAGTTAGAAGTAAAAAATTGTCGGCCCAGCCTCTGTAGATTAAATATTTTTACATTTATATCATAAATGAAGGGTCGACCGACCCTTCTTGTGCTCAGTATTCTTCCCGTGTTCACCATTTTGGATATACATGAATCAACAACCTAGCCTTCGCAAGTTGAATATTTTTATAATTCCCTCATAAATGAAGGGGTGGCCGACCCTTCTTCTGCCCATTATTATTTTCATATAGTTCTAGACTACAAGAACGGTCAGTCGATCCTTCTTGTGTTCACCATTTTGGATACGGGTGAATTGTTGGACATCGGTGTTCACAATTATCTAGTAAACAAAGGGGTGGTTGATCCTTCTTGTCAGAAGTCGGAAGTTGGGATAAATATTTTTTATATGTTATAAGTTAGGCATTGTCGCGATCCCTAATATTTACTTCGGAATTTAGGAGTAGGGAATTGTCATCCCAGCCTTCGTAGATTAAATATTTTTAAATTTCTGTCTTAAATGAAGGGTTGGCCGACCATACTTATGCTCATTGTTTTTCCAATGTTTACCATTCTGGATATACATGAATTTATGGCCTAGCCTTCGTAGGTTGAATATTTTTACAATTCCCTCATAAATGAAGGGGCAACCAACCCTTCTTCTGGCCAATATTATTTTCATAATAGTTCTACATTGCAAGAAGGGTCAGTCGATCCTTCCTGTGTTCACCATTCTGGATACAGGTGAATTGTTGGATATTGGTGTTCACAATTATCTACTAAACGAAGGGGCGTTCGATCCTTCTTGTAGGAAGTCGAAAGTTAGGATAAATATTGTTTATATGTTATAACTTAGCTAATGTTTCGATCCCTACTATTTACTACGAAAGTTAGAAGTCAGGAATTGTCGTCTCAGCCTTCGTAGATTAAATATTTTTACATTTCTCTCTTAAATGAAGGGTCGACCAACCCTTCTTGTGCTCAGTATTTTTCCATTGTTCACCATTCTAGATATACATGAATTAATGACCTGACCTTCGTAGGTTGAATATTTTTACAATTTCCTCATAAACGAAGGGGCGACCGACCCTTCTTCTGCCCAGTATTATTTTCATAATAGTTCTAGACTGCAAGAAGGGTCGGCCGATCCTTCTTGTGTTCACCATTCTGGATATAGGTGAATTGTTGGATATTGGTGTTCACAATTATCTACTAAACGAAGGGGAGACCGATCCTTCTTGTCGGAAGTCAGAAGTTGGGATAAATATTTTTATATGTTATAACTTAGCCAATGTCTCGATCACTACTATTTACTACGGAAGTCGGAAGTTGGGAATTGTCGTCCCAACGTTCGTAGATTAAATATTTTTACATTTCTCTCTTAAATGAAGGGTCGACCAACCCTTCTTGTGCTCAGTATTTTTTCATTGTTCACCATTCTGGATATGCATGAATTGATGACCTAGCCTTTGTAGGTTAAATATTTTTACAATTCCCTCATAAATGAAGGGGCAACCGACCCTTCTTGGATCTCCTTGCATGATGTCCTCCGCACATGCCCTTATGAAACTCTACTATTGTGCCTTCAGTTTCATCTGCAATTACACAATTTAGTAAAATTCCTAGAGGATCTTTACAAAAGAGGCATCCATCTAAAATGAAATACTTGATAGCTTTAAGTTTAAGAGATATCATTTATTATTTATCCAGGTCAGGAGGACAAGTTAGATGTTTTAGGTAATAAACAATATCCTTGTACCATCCCGAATAAGTTATTTTTTCAGAAACATTAATAGGGATATTTGTTGAATACCTTCTTCTTCCTGATTGGGGAGTTGGTCTATTAGATTTATCTCAAGAGCTTGATAGTTCGATTCGGCCAAGATTTTGGCTAGTCCTTCTCCCTTCACCAACTTGGTAGGCTTGAATTCCATGTCATACTCTTGGATTTTGGAGATCCACTTTCCCCTTCTTCCTTCACTATCTGGTTGACACAAGATATCCTTGATGGTGCTCCCTAGAACGTAGGCGATGATCTTGTAATGTATGACATAGTTCCTGAATTATTTGAGGGCTTTGACCAGTGTATATGGCCTTTTCTCTATCGTGTTGTATTTTAGCTCGGCATCTCTCAATTCTCGGCTAAAAAAGGAAATGGGTTGCTTGTGTCCTTCATTATTTTTCTGTAGTAAGACTACTGCAATGGTAACCTCAGAGACGAACGGAAATATAAGAAATTCCCTGGTGTAGTCAAGACTAATTAGAACAGGTGATTCTCCTAAAGCATCTTTTATTTGTTTAAAATAATTCCTTTCATCTGTTGTCTATTTAATCTCAACATTTTTTCTTAACATATCGATGATCTCCTTCATTGTTTCAGCAAAGTTAGGGATGAATCTTCATAGAAAATTTATTTTTCCAAGAAAATACTGTACCTCCTTTTTATTTATTGGGAGATCAATTAACTTTATAGAGGCCACTCTATCAGGATCTATCTTAACTCCATCTTTGGAGACAATGTGTCCCAACAATTTTACCTTTTTCATTGCAAAAAAATATTTTTTAGGATTTAGGGACAAACCGAATTTTCTACATTTCTTGAAGGTTTGCTTTAGATATTGAAGGTGATCTTCATCAGATTTTGAGCATACTATCATATCATCTAGATATATAACAATGAACTTGTCTTTTTCACCGATGAAAGCTATATCCATGGCTCTTTGGAATGTTTCCCAAGCGTTGATAAGGATAAAGGAAATCTTATCATACATGAACGTTCCCCATGCTGTGGTGAAAGTTTTTTTTCCCTATCATTGAGGTGCATGGAAATATGATTATAACCTTAAAATCTGTCCATCATAGATACTCTAGTTGAACCAACCACTTGCTAGAGAATATGATCGATTTTGGGTAAAGGGTAATTATCCTTTAAAGAGCACTTATTAATATTTTTGAAGTTAACACACAAACAAATTTCTCTGGTTTTCTTCTTGACTGGTACTAGGTTAGCAACCCACTTTGAATATCTGAGCGGAATAGTGATTTTAGCATCAAGTAACTTTATCACTTCCTTTTCAATTACAGGGAGTAGAATAGGATTCACATGTCTTAACTTCTTCTTTATTGGCTTAGCATCTGGGTTTAGAGGGATTCTGTGTGGTATGAAAACTATATCGTAAGTTTTAAAATCTTCATACTTCCAACAAAAAACATCCATGTATTCCATGAATAGGTATTTATACCTTTGCCTCTACTCGATTGACAAGGACTGTGAAAGTTTGATTGATTTTGGTTCTTTTGAGGTACCATTGTTCACTTCTTGCATAGCTTCAGTAGTTGGTTGTACTGTTGGTTTAACCGAGATCTGATTTTTATCAAAAAATTGTTCTAGAGGAACTAGACCTTTAGAGATGCAGTTGTTCTTTAGTTGAAGAATTTTGTGACCAACAACCTGTTGTGTTAATTCAGGGCTTGTTCTCTCCTCTGTCTATAGGATTCCTTCCCCTTCACACTCTTCATCACTATCTATAGTAGTACCTAAAAATTCATCTATAAGCTGCATGAAACGTTTAATCTGTTGATCATCCTCAAAGAATTGCCAATTCTTGATGTTGTCAGGGATAGAGGGACGATATCGCATTTCCACTTCATATTTCATCTTTGGTTTCTTGGGAGGTTTGAAAGTGCTGGCTGTTAGGGAAAATTAATCAACATGTTGGTTGCACTCCCTTGGGACAAAAGTTATATTAAAAGCATCCAAGAAATTTTCGATAAGATCCCAAAAAAGGTTCATGTATGCCTTAAGAATTGGATGTTTCATTTGATAAATACCTTTGATCTGTTTTACTACCAACTCAGAGTCTCCAAAGACTGTCAGCTTAGTGATTTTGAAGTCTTTAGCAGCTCGGAGGCCTAAGATGAGGGCCTCATACTCAGCAACATTGTTGGTGGTATCAAAATCTAACTTGTAGGAAAAAATAATCTCCTCCCCCGATGGTGAGGACAGTAATACGCCAGCTCCATATTCATCTTTGGTCGAGGCTCTATCAAAATATATTTTCCATAATTGACCCTGGTGATCTTTGTCAGTATCTTTAGTCATTTGAGGTTCTAAAAATTTCTCTCCAAGGGACTCGTCGGTGGAAAACATATAGTAGTCCATATCCTCATCGGTGGCGTATATGGGGTAATTAATAGGACTGTCTTGATCACTTATTATGTTTGCAAACATAGCTTTTCTATATAGACGTCTGGTTTCTACTGCAAACAAAGGTACCATAGCATGTTTTATATCCATTTGCATGGTACCTCCCAATTTTTTATCCCGTCTCCTTAGAAGCATACCATATTTAGACGGGACATCATCTACTACCACATCCATCATTATACTTTTGGCCGGTAATTGGGAAAGAGTGACTACCAAATATTTTATCATACCTATACACTTCACTTTTCTGGAGTCAAAATAGTAAAGATCATGATATGACCTGGTAATCTCTAGTCTCGGTCGTTCCATGATAAATTTTGGAATCAAGTTGTGGGAGGTGCCAGAGTCTAGCATATAGTTGTGGATTAATTTATCATGTACATTAATGGTAACTTAAAACATAGTAGTATTTTCTTCCTTGTCATCAATATGAGGGTCGCATTGAAAATCTAGGGATTCATTGTTCTGATTTATGGTATCTTACTGGTCAATGACTTCAACTTTGTGCAACATCTTATCAATTTGATTTTGGTTCTTATCAATTTGATTTTGGTACAAATGATTCTTTATTATCTCGGACAAGGGAACTGCTATCTTGAGTTTGCTCAATTCATGTTCCAGATTAAAAGGTATCCTGTTTTTTTCATGCTCTTTAGGCTCTTGCTCCAGTTTTTTAAGTGGACTGACATCTAGCTCTTTTTGGCCAAATGAAACTGAGAACTTAGTGGTTTTGTTCTTTGACATGTCTCCATTCTTCATTATGGGATATGTTTGGGTAACTTTGGATCGGGCCTGCTTTTGGGGGGGATTTTTTAGGAGGAGTATTGTTATGTCTATTGACAGACTCTGGCTTAGGCCTGAGATCATATTTATTCTTAAAATCAGCTTGTAGAGCATTCGGGAACAATTGATATTCATCATATGATGAGTCATTCTCTTGAGGATTCTTATGATATTCATTAGTTTAGTTAGATGGAAGTGAGTTTTCATAATCATATCTAGTTAGATGCATGAGATAGGACTCATCTTCCATCCAATTCAATTGTTCTTCGACTTCCTCATAAATTTCTTCTGTAGGTATTTCGATCAGATTGTTATCGCTATCTATGACTAGTGGTCTCAAAGGTTGTTCATCATTCCTCTTCTCTTGGTATGTCAGCTGAGGATTGTAAGGCCTTCTAAATTGAGTGGGCCGACGAGCAAGGTACTGTCTGTTATGACTACTGTTTTCCAATTCCATTCTAGTAACTTTGTTTGATAGGTTCTGGATGATGTAGGACATTTCTTTGATCTTTGATTCTTGAGAGTCCTTAGCCCTCGAGGAACTAGTCTCCTCTTTAGATTTCCATTTATATTTTTGCTCAGCTTCATTAATCAATTTTATCTTACCTTCGACCCTCATATTTCCTTCAATATAAATAGTATCATCTTGCATTATACTAAGGGAGGGTGATATTCTTTCTCTGAGCATGATAACAAACTCACAGAAAATCACTTGTATATGTAGCCCGAGCTACTGCTTCGATAGGCTGGATATATTCGTGGATTTTGTAATATACTTTGTTGAACCTTGCAGTAAAATATACAACAGTTTCAGAAGTGTTCTTTCTTAGGGCAGAAAACTATGTTAGATAATACAAATTATCACGCTTAACTAGCCACTTCTTGATGAAAGTGATTTCCAAATTTTCCATAGTTCTGATAGAAGAATTTGGTAGTGACCTGAACCATTTTTGGGCCTCTCCTTCAAGTGATTGGGTGAAGACTCTCATGAATACATCATCGTGGTCGATAAGAATGTTATAAGTGAAATCTTGAAATCGATCCACATGATCTTCTACGTACGTACATGTTGTTGTTGTAAATTGATCCCCAAAGGTTTCCTAGAATTGTAGGGCCCCTCCTTTATTTTTTAGAGTTTATTGCTTCTTAGAAGAGTCTCCCTTTGACACTTAGACTTTTCTTAAACAATCTTGAAGAGAAAGTGTTTTTCAACTAAGGTGCAACACAGGTTTTTTTCGCCGAAATAGTCGTAGCGTTTTGGTGAGTTCACGTCGACCAAATCGCAGCAATTTGGTCAAACTGAGACGACATTTTAGAAATTTTTGGTGAGTTTCGTCGACGCCTCGCTGCCTTCTAGCATATTTTTCCCCGATGTTTCAGAGTTTTCTGGTGAGTTAGCGCCGACCTGTCGCTGCCTTTTGTTAAATATCACGGCGATCATATCATAAGTTTTGACAAGTCTGCCCCGGCCTTTTTCGCAACTGTTTCGACAAATTTTCACCGATGTTTTGTTTCTTTTTGACATTCGCCACCGACAGAATTGTTGTGGTGTTGACAAAAATCGTCGATCGTTTCGTCACAGTTAGGTGAGTCTTCGTCGATCGTTTCGTCACAGTTAGGTGAGTCTTCGTCGACCGTTTCACCGCGGTCTGGCGAGTTAGCGCCGACCATTTTACTCCGACTAGAGATTTTTTTTGCCGGTCGTTTCATTTCCCTTGGGAAATCTACTTGCCGACATGTCACTACCTTCTTAGCAAATCGTCGCCGATCATATCAGAGCATTTGACGATATCTCGCCGACCGTTTCACGGTGACTGAGGAAAGTTCGTCGAAACAATCGAGGGAGGTTGGTTTGGTAAACGATCCACAAATTGAAAAGGGGTCATTAAAGCCAATGGTTAGAGTCATTGATTGACCCCACTAACCAACCTCGTTGCATTTATTACGAAGTTTTTGTTTTTGTTATATGTAGCCAACCCGTTTTGGACAATTGTTTTGCCACAAAAGAAAACGTCATTGGAGCACTTAAGCCATCACCAATCACTGGACGTCGAACAACTCGTTGCTGCAGAGCTCTTTTGACCCGATCACTCTGGAGGTGACAGGTAGGCAACTTGATACCCTTTTCCATTTTGTTTTCTAGTTTCTTTACTTTATTTTGGGTTTTCTTTATCCTTTGTTTCTTAGGCCTTTGCCTACCCGCGTCATGCTTTTTAGTAGGGTTGCGCAGTTTAGGCTTAGAGCAGTGTTTTTCTCATGAGGATTCCATGGTCGGCTAAGCTTCCCACTCTAATTTTCCCTCCTTAACCTCTATTCCGGTCACCCCATCATAACTTGCGTACCCTTTTTCGGTCAGCATGACTGTGTGGTCGAGATGGTCGCGGCCAGTGCAGTTTCACGCTCTTACCAGGTCTCCACCACCATGAGACTCACTTTTAAAAGGGGTTTAGGCATTTAGCGACCAAACATTAGTGGCACATAGAAACCCGTCTGAGTCCAGCCGGTAGTTTAAGATGTCCACGCCAGCATAATCACTCCAAAATCGTCGTGCTCGACAAATGTGTGTTGCTAGTTAAAAAAAAGGAAATAATATTTTCTTTCGAGCAAAGTTTCAAAACCAAAGTTAGCATTGTGGTGGATTTTTCCAAAATAGTTCTGGTTTTTTGCAGAGGACTCCTCCCTTTATTTCTTTTCATAATCCTAGTAGCATAATCACATTGAACGTGAATGTCAAAAGAATCGTTTGTTGACCAACAACACTACTTTTAAATGCAACCTTCTAACCATATCACCGACCGACGAGGAAGTGGGTGCACTAGATAACTACTAGTCGCACTCTATTTTTCCACATATATACATATCACTAGGACATGTCAAACCTTAATAGCATTGTTCTATCAGCATGAAATTCATCATTTGCTTAAATTTTTGTGCATGTTGTAGTATCTCCAAGTTGCATTTTTTTCTTTTTATAAGTTTGTTTGTGCATTAAGCCAAAGGAAAATTAAGCTTGTTATTCACCCCGAGGTTTAAATTTTTGATGCAAACAGTTTTAATAAGCACTTGAAAAATTCATCACAATTTAAAAGATAAAAAAATAGTCATAGAAATCAAATGTTAATTTTATTTTTGCTCATCTATACCATGGATAATGAATTGTTTGCAAATAATTTGATTCCTCATTTATCCATCTTGTGTCTCATCGGACTTGATATGCATAAGCGGTTCGCTAGGAAAAATTCCAAGTTAGAAGAATCATACTCAGATGTCGAGATATTGTTGGATACCTCACTAGAGACAATGTTCGGAGATACTCAAGCCATGACAGGGACCACCCAAGAATTCAAATGGGGTGAACTATATAGAGCCATCAGAGATGGAAATGTCCCTGACGCTTCTATCGAAGAGTTAATGGTATACCATAACATAAAGAAGTCCAGCCTCCATAAGGCATCCACACACCCAGAGTTATTCCCATGATCAGAGGTTATCGAGTGGATTTTCCCGAGGTGGATGCTAGCACCAAGATCATTTCATATGTCAAAGGAGAAGGGATTGCATCCTCCCAACCATCCCACATAGCTGCAGCATACAATCTTCCCTCCCCTAAAGTCATGATGACTGATGACTTGACAAGTGGGGTCAATATGGATAATTTTGATTATGCTAAGAAGATGACGATCCCTGAAAAGCAGTTGAGACCAAGGTCCATCGGAGAATACGATAGTCAAAACTTGAGGAGCCCGTATAGGATCATTGTTTTGATGTTAAGCCGGTTTTTTGGCTTGGAGAGCATAAATACATATAAAATCAGCTGGGTACCAGTGATTTACCATATTGCCACACATGGTACAATTTTAGACTGGGAAGATATCATTTATGAGAGTATGGTGTCACACATTGCTGCAACACAAGGAGGACTGACACAGAAAATGGATGAATTCTTCATGTCCTCTTATATCTTGGATTGCATATTGATCAGACAACCTTTCCCTGATTTGGGATGTGTTTGGAAGCTAGCCAAATCCCCCCTCCATGTATCCTATCAGATGACATGGGATCACAAATACGCAAGTCACTACAAACTGATTTGTGAGGGATTAATCATTCCACTATACTGGCTAGTCTTCAAAGAAGAACTAAATTGTATGTCCAAGAATGCCTTGTCAATTATCGAGGAATATGGAGATTATTACTTCTCCGTAGAAGGCACATATATTAGGATGTATGGGGGGACCCAAGACCCTTTTTTGTTGCCTCAGTATACTATTGATTTTGTTGTGCACAAAGAGGCCGTAAGGAAAGTTTTCTTCAATGGGGTCGGGAATTTTCTCCATGAGAAGAAGAAGGCATCCTACCCACAACTGCCATTCACTATCAACACATACAAATTCCCCAAGCCAAAGGGGGCCAAGGATTTTTTCAAGGATTTAGAGCCCTTTCATTTTGGGACAAATATTTTTAGAAGGAACAATAACCTAGATAAGATTGTTGAGCATTGTGCCTCTTGCAGAATCAACTTTGAATACACACATCACTTCTTTAAGTATGAAGAAGTGTATCAGAACGCAAGAAACATGACGGAGCTGAAAAAGCATTTTGGTCGTAAAGGCGAAGATGGTTATGGTTCTAAGGATAACACTCTCAAGGAAGCAGAGAGGAAGCGAAAAGAGGAGGCATAAAGGTGACAAAAGGATGAAGCCATAAGGATGTAGGTAGAAGAAGCTGTGAGGAATCTACTGGAAGAGGCCGAAAGAATCCGGAAGGAAGAGGGAAAAAAATCCAGAAAGAAGAGGCCGACAGAATCCAGAAAGAAGAGGCAGAAATAATTCAGAGAGAGGAAGCTGAGAGGTTGCAAAAGGAGGAAGAATAAATAAGAGAGAGAGCAGAAAGAGAAGTAGTGAAACAACAAAAGAAAATGGAAGTGAAAGAAAAGTCCAAGGAAGCTGTGGAAAAGGGAAGCCCAAATGTGCAAGATATGTACACAGACCCACATAAGGTGTCCACTTTAATGCTCACCGGAGGATACCTCCCATTGGCTGAGCTCGGAATCACACCATTCACCCCATCAAAGCATCATACCGTGGCCAAATTGAACACTGTCAACTTTGATCATAAAATAAATGCCATCACAAAGAGGACAGAGAAAATACTGAAATTGGGCACCCAACCCGATTTGGTTACTGTCCAGGAAAGCACCATCATGGAGGGTACCCACAAGGACCCTAAATTCATGTCATCTGTCAAAATAGATGTTGCATAAGCAAGTGCAAATAATGTTGACAAATTGATGAATGACATTGAGCGAAACAAAGAGAAGATGCTCAAAGTAAAAGATAATTTGGTGAAAGCGCACAAAGAAGTGGTAAAATTGAAAAGGAAACATGATGCCATTCTATCCGAGAAGGAAAGGATAATGAATGAATATCAGACTGTGGACACTGAAAAAGAGGCATTAACTATGCAGTTAATGATCATGGAAGGGGAAAGGAGTGACTTTGAAGCTCAGATCACTCAGTTAGAGTCAAGAGAGTCGGCCGCAAACCAATAGGTCGAAGAATTAAAAGCTCAAGTGGAGGAGTTGGTCAAGGATAAGGAATCATTGGTAGAGCAACTAGAGTTGGAAGAAAAGAGAAAGCAAGATATAACTCCATTTTTTGATTAAGCCTGGAAGATTCAGGAAAAGATATATCACTCTTAGGAAATTCTCACCAATGAAATCTATAAGATGAAGCTAATGATGGCGAGAATGAAAGAAACAGCTGCGAAGTCACTAGCATTCAGGAAAGAGCTGTTGGATGTTGCAGAAATGGTTAAGAACCAGATGGCCTGGAGGGAAATTAACTCAAATTTCCTTGATCATCTTCCCTAGAAGATAATAGAGGACGTGAAGTTGGAGATGGCCATTTTGGAATTTTGCAGAAAAGCTGCTAGGAGGCTAAATAATGAAATTCTTAAGACAATTGAAAAGTGCCATGATTTTTACAAGAAAATCCAATAGGTCCATGAGAAGTGCCACATCCCTTTAGTCCTGAATATAAATGAGCTTCCATCCAAGCACCAAGGCATAGCAAAACTACAAGATGGGATGCGGGGAGACCTAGAGTATATAAAAAAAGTGGATGCTCTCACAGAAGAAAATATTCATCACTTCGTGGGACAAGCTTCTGTAAATGCATATTTCCTAGAGGATAGTTGCAAGGCTATAGCAGAAGGGGTGGCACATATAGAGGCACATTTGTCAATTCATGAAGTAACTTTGCAAGTATTACAGCCTATCAAATATAAGACCATAACTGAAGAAGCTAATGCATGGGCAAAATATATTTCTAGTGTGGCAAGGCCCACCTAATTTTTAAATTGTAAATATCTTTTGTATTTTCCTATGTAAGCACTAGAGGACAAATTTTGGGGAATCCTAGGGTTAGGGTAGATGAAGAGTCACTTGAAGAAAAAAAATTTGTAAGATAAATAGGAGAAGAGAATAGAGGGAAGGGTGTTTTTGATAGCACAATAGAAGCTGTACCATTTGTTAGGATATTCCTATACTCCATCCTAGTCCCACCAGTATTTTGATCATTTACATTTTCAGTCATGCATGCACCTTTTAGGGTTTGCATGCATTCTAGGGTTTCCATGCATTTTGCATGCATCCCAGTCATCAGTCCAGCACCTAGCCCTCAGTTAGCCAACCCCCAGGAGCTTCTCACTATTCAGTTTTATCCCTCCAGTTGCTTAATGCGCCCTTCTTCCTTGATTTTAGGGAGCAACTCGCCCTCCTTCACCTACCAGTCCAGTTGTCACTCAGTTACACTCAGTTACACTCAGTTACACTCAGTTACATTCAGTTACATTCAGTTACACTCAGTTACATTGAGTTACACTCAGTTACATTGAGTTACACTCAGTTACACCTACCAGAGTTAGTTTGACTGATGGTTGACAGTTACTTGAGCATTGATGACTCCACTGATGATGATGAAGACTTCTAGTTGTGCTCCGATGATCATGAGGACACCTAGTTGTGCTCCGATGACACTCCAGTGATCCTTTGATCACTCCATGAAGGCTAATTCAAATTGCCACCTTAGGCATTCGAATTCCTCATGCATTGTATTATTTATATGTCCATTTGTGATTAATAACATAGTGTGTGTGAAGTATTATTGCTTCTATCCGAGTTCTACTGTACCATATTATTCTGTTGCTCATTATACTGTATTGATCACTCTTCTTCTATTTTCTTTCTTAATCAATTACTTTCTTGTGAGGTATACATCATCTCTTAGATCTACTGTGAGGATTTTCACATGGTATCAGAGCATGTTGAGAGTATTGTTCATCTCCATTCTTGAGAGTTTTTTGCAGGTTATTACCAAGATTTCAAGTGCAGCAGTTGTAGCAGAATCTGCATTTTTGCAGCAGTAGCAGTTGCAGTGATTCTATATTGTTTTTGCAGGTCCTCTACATCTTCAATGAATTTAGAAGAAATCCCTCCTCTTTCTCTATTCAACTATGATGAATGGAAACAAAAAATAATAGCATATTTAAAGAGCCATGATCTCTTTGATTGTTATTTTGAAAGAGAGTTCGAATCCTCTACAAAGAAGAATAAATGGTTGAATAAAGGTGACATGCACATTGGAAGAATGATGCTTGCTATGAATAATTACATATTGTACCCGACCATCATTGATATTGAAACTCCAAAAGAGTTATGGGCTCATCTAGATGAAAGATTCGGCAAAAAGAATGATGGATTTGGTCCAAATCCCTTCAAAAGCAAGCAAAGTGATGCATTCGTTCCACTTGATGGTCTCTCAGATCATGATGCATTCGCTCCTCCTGATGATCTCTCAGATCATGTTGCATTCGCTCCCCTTGATGATCTCTTAGATCATGAACCAGTATCATCTCATATTGAAGTTGTTGACAAAGAACTTGTAGATTCTCCGCTCATGCTCAAACTTTCTTCTCTTTCTGTGCCAGCTCACACTCTAGATATTGCAGAAGGTCCTAAATCCTCTCTTGCACCAGAGTCTGTTGGTTTGCATCATGATCACATGATTATTTCAGAGGTCAAATCAGCTAATGGAGGTAATGCATTCGCTCCTCTTCAGCAAACATCTCTTTTATACTACTATATGATCATAAATTCATGCTTTCAGAAGGTCATTGAAGAATATGGCCATTGCCATTCGCTTGGGAAAATTTCTCATGCATATGATAGTTTTGATCTCACCCCTGCTGGTTCAAAGGAGATCTCAAGAAACTATTTTGAAAGTCTTAAATCTGATTTTGATTTCAAGCAAACATGTAATAGTTCTTTTTGGCATAATCTCACCCATGGTGGTTCGAAGGAGAAGACAAAGGACTATATGCACATTCAAAAATTTGATCCTACCTCAGCTGATTCGAATCACAGGTTCGAGGATCATTCTAATACTGTTGGATTTGTTCTCATCACATTTGATCTGAAGAGCAAGTACAAGCACATGCTTTTTGAGCATGATCCACTTCTTCCCAAGAAGAAGATACCTCCAGACATATGACCAAGCATCACACATGCTTGAGTTTGGAGCTTTTATTTTTTTATGTGTGCCTTACAATCTATATTTTGAGGAGGGGGTATGTTTCCCATGAAATTTTCCCACTTCCTTGGTTTATTGATTGTTATTATTCATTGTATTGGGTGACCTTTGGTCTTAGTTACCAGGGCCCAGGATGGATTAAGGGGGGGTGTTAGGATATTCCTATACTCCATCCTAGTCCCACCAGTATTTTGATCATTTACATTTTCAGTCATGCATGCACCTTTTAGGGTTTGCATGCATTCCAGGGTTTGCATGCATTTTGCATGCATCCCATTCATCAGTCCAGCACCTAGCCCTCAGTTAGCCAGCCCCCAGGAGCTTCTCACTATTCAGTTTTATCCCTCCAGTTTCTTAATGCGCCCTTATTCCTTGATTTTAGGGAGCAACTCGCCCTCCTTCACCTACCAGTCCAGTTGTCACTCAGTTACACTCAGTTATAGTCAGTTACACTCAGTTACACTCAGTTACAGTCAGTTACAGTCAGTTACATTCAGTTACATTCAGTTACACTCAGTTACATTGAGTTACACTCAGTTACATTGAGTTACACTTAGTTACACCTACCAGAGTTAGTTTTACTAATGGTTGACAGTTACTTGAGCATTGATGACTCCACTGATGATGATGAAGACTTCCAGTTGCGCTCCGATGATCATGAGGACACCTAGTTGTGCTCCAATGACACTCCAGTGATCCTTTGATCACTCCATGAAGGCTAATTCGAATTGCCACCTTAGGCATTCGAATTCCTCATGCATTGTATTATTTATATGTCCATTTGTGATTAATAACATAGTGTGTGTGAAGTATTATTGCTTCTATCTGAATTCTACTGTACCATATTATTCTGTTGCTCATTATACTGTATTGATCACTCTTCTTCTATTTTCTTGCTTAATCAATTACTTTCTTGTGAGGTATACATCACCTCTTAGATCTACTGTGAGGATTTTCACACCATTTTGTAAGAGAACTATTTTTCTGCTAATAAGAAGGATCTATTTGCTAGGGAAAGCTTGCACATAAATGTTTCCTGGAATGAATAGAATGTTTAATGTGGAACTACTTCTTCTTGCATTCGTAATTCATACTATGAGATCGTTCCAACTTCTTGAACTACTTCATTGGCGATCAATGATTTTAATTTCTATGCAATTTTTTATGTTGATATGAGTAATCAATTGCTTTATCATATCAGAGCTATCGTTGGTATTCTTTCTGCTATAAATGTGAATATTGTGTTGGAACAACTATCTGTTAGACTTGTATGAACATTTCCAGTATATTACTCTTAATTCAAATTTTCTCTCTGCATGGATATGATAGGATAGTTAGATTAAATTAGAATAGGAGTAGATAATTGATAAGGAAGGATTGGTAAGATGGAAGGTAACAACCTATGCATCGCTAGTTTGGTTTTTTCCTGTCAATTATATGCATTTTATTAGGGCACTTGCATCTCATACTTAAAATAAAAGAACATAAACGGTGGATCAGGCCGCAACCGGTAAAGAACTTGAAAAATCACACATACGGTAGCTGGACCATTAACCAGACGGATTCCACACACCAAACGGTGAGTGATCTAATTGGGCTTGCTTACCGGGGAGAATCCCTACTATTGGTGCAAATATTTTCTGGGCATCAACAATTTTTGGTGCTAGAAGGAGGGCCACCAGTGCATGGATGGTAGAGGAGATCCATTTGTGTGAAGAAATTCCTCTGGAGACCCACTCGGGATAGCTTTACCAGAATATTTCTTTATGGAACTAGTATACTCAGGAAATCTGAATCTTGGAGGTGAAAACAGTGAACCTCTATACGATATCCCCTTTGAAGAAGTAGACCACTTCCGGAGACATACACGCTCTTATGTGAGAAAACTCGGGGGGTTAAACGTAATTCCCGCATTACTTAGGAGGCGAGTTCCTAAGAAATAAATCCAATACACCAAATATTCGGTCCTCGTAGAGAATTTGGAAGAACTGTTGGATTTATCTTTTCAAGAAATCACAAATCGCTTTGACCAGTTTAGACCTGAATCTCCTCCAGCTCAGGAAATTCCTCATACCCCACCTCGTTCACCACCACATTATCCACTGTGAATTATGGCTGGAAATGTACGCGCATGGAGAGCTAGAGGGCCACTTAATTTTGGCTGCCCCTGTGCACGATCTGCCCAAACATCCAGAATGGGTGTTACCCAAATTCGATCCTAGAAAAGGCATCTCTATCGAATATCACTTGAAGAGTTTCTATTTGGCTCTAAATATTTTAAACGCAGAACATGAAGATGTGGTTCGTAGACTTTTTCCTTACACTTTTGAGCCAAGGGAATCTTCTTGGTATTTTAGTCTACAAGAAAATTCTATAGCAGATTGGGACGGTTTTGAAAAATGTTTTTTAAACAAATTTGGCAATCAGAAGACTGTTGCCACACACATGAAAGAATTTTTATCTATGAGGATGGATAAGAAAGAAAAGGTGCGGGATTTCAATCAGAGATTCACTACCATGTTAAACAACTTTAGTGCTGTTGATGTATATGTAACTTCGGAATGTATTTCATATACATGTATATTGTATCCCTATAGAGATGTTATTATTCCTCTATACGGAAGTGTTTGTATTCCTATAGAGATGTTATTATTCCTCTATATGGAACTGTCGTCATTTATATTGTAAGTGTCATAACTTATACCTGATGGGTTATTCGACCACCTTGATGGGGTCGGCCTTGTATAAGTCATGTGGGTTAAAGGGTTATTAGACCACCCTATTGGGGGTTGGTCCTGTCAACATTATTCTATGTGGTTAAGTTGAGGCCGACCTAGTAAAGGTTATTATCCAAGTCAAGTCATGTATAAATAGAGTGCGAGAGGCACTCTATTTGATCATTCTATTCTCTTACACACTCTTTGGAGAGTGGCGCACTTGTGGAGGAGTAGAAGCTGCTGCTAGGAGATGTCTATCTCTTATGCTTGGGTTGCATCATTGGTCTATCTATCTCTGAGGAAGTTATTGGGGTTTTTTACCTTTATGGTTCTCCCCAAGTAAACTCTGTGTCACTTGTGTGCTTGCATTATTGTGTCCATGATTAACATGTTGTAGATATGATGTACATGTTGTTCTCTCAGTTAAGATCCTAGATCAGATTGAAGTAAATTCTGAAAAATTAACATGGTATCAGAGCTAGCCTGAAAGAAGGCATGGTATGGCATGTATGATAGTTGTTGCACTTGCGATGCTAGGGCTTGATATAGCAAAAACCAGTCATTGTAGAACTTTCACTATAAATCCATTTTGGCAAATTTTTTGGATCTGAAACTTTTACAGGTCGAATATCAGATCCCCATGTACCTTGTGTCCAAAGGAAAACTTCTAATTCATTGTAATTTGTGTTTTATGATCTGTACAATCTAGGGTTTCTGCCTCTTCCAAATCTGAGTCATAAATAGGTGACCTAGGAAAAAAGGTCATAACTTGGGCTAGGAAGATCCAAATGAAATTTCATAAAATGTGACAGGTAGAGTACGGACTATACTTTCTCAGGTAACTTTTTTAGAGGCCGAAACTGAACCAATGACACTTGGTACATCGTACAAGTTCGCTCTCTTGTTTTATCCCATAAACAGGTCACGTTGCGACACTTGGCATAACTCTCTCTCAGAGAATCCGTTTGAGGTCAGACCTATGGGGTTGGAAAGATTACAGGTCAGGATACCGCAGGAAAAATTTTCAGGTTCTGTGGATTGGAAAGTTCTGATTTAAACCAGAAACAATAAGGTGCATATTTCTATCAAAACAGAATTGGATGTTGAGCACCTTCATTCATGGCTCCGGGAATTAGGGTTTTGGAGAAAGTTGGTATTTTTGTAATCGGAGACCACGGCTGAATGATACTCATCAAAATAGAAATTTAGAGACCAAGATCAAATTTTTTGGTTGGGTAGAAGGCCGAGCTTGATCAAACCCTAGTTCGAGACTTTGATCAGAAAAGTGGAAAACTAGGGCTTCTACAAAAGTTGGAATTTTTGAAGTCTGTGACCACGGTTGGAAGCTCCGTAGAAAAATCAAAGTTTAAAGATTTGGATCGAACCTTTTGGTTGGGAAAAAGGGTGGGCTTTATCAAACCCTAGTTCAAGATCCTGTTTAGAAGATCCGGAAGTCTCAAAGACAATTTTGAGGGGTGAAACTTTGAAGTTTTCAAATTCTGAGTATACCAGGTTGATCAACTCATCAACGCGCATCTTTCTATCCTTTCAGAAGTTTGAAATTCAGAGTTTGAATTTTTACGGTTTCCCTGACAAACCCCAATCCAGCTCCAGATCCAATTTCTACAAATCAAGTGGATTGGGTTAATCCTAGAAGAAAATGGATTGGTCACCTGCATAAGTGAAGAATTTCCTGTTTCAGAGGGAGATGAGGTTAAGGCCTTACATAAGAAGATTACAAGCAATCTCGAAAGGTATGACTTATAGGTATGTTTTGAATTCTGTTCATGGTTAAGTTTATGATATGTTTGTCTTCATATCATTACGGTTAGTACAATCTTGATTAATTACTAGACTTGTCGTATCACCTTAATAAAATTATGAATACATGATAGAATATATTCATTAATTAAGGTTTTGACACTTATGATTGTACTAATGCATTGTGATGTTGTATGAGGTTTATGTTGTTCGCTAACATGAAAGGTACACCAAGAAAGACAAATCATGTTCTACTTCAAGAACATATGATCATGGTGACATGAAGACAAAGATTCATCCATTGTCATGGATCACATAGAAGATATACTTACGAGGTATGTATAACTTGGTTCTACAATGGTTAACTTATGAGACATACAAGTTACTAGCACAAGTCATTGAAGAGAACCAGAAGACATCATGTGGGTATGTTAGACATAACTAGCTAACATAGTAATCTAGGTATGTTTTTCCTATATCAAGTTAGAATATTACCTTGCTTTAGGATACCTTATATAAGTATACTTGGTATGATTTGTTATGTTTATTCATAAAGTTAGAAATGTAATTAATCAAGGGTTTATGCATATTATGTCTCTTATCTTGATTGATGATTTGACTAACTAGAAGAGTCCTATGATCAAATAAGAATATGCATGAGTAAAAGAAGTTTTCCCTGAAACCTTGAATACTAATGTTTATTATCTGTGTATGAAATGATCTTGACCATACATGTTTAAGATTACTTAGAATCATAATGTTTTTGATAGTATTAAGATTATACTAATAAATGTATGTATGAGATCTCAAGGATAACACAATGATAATACTAGTAAGTATGCATAGTGATCGAGGATGGATATAAGTTCAAAGATAGGTAATCCAGGAAGCAAAGATCAAGAGGGAGCACACTCCAGTAGTTCCTGCAAGGAAGCAAATATTGAGAGGGAGTCCACCCTATAGACCAAACAAAGATAAGTATTTGAATTGTCATTTCTTGCATATTTGTTTAAATAATATTGTTCAATGATGTATATGCTTATGTTCCTAGACTCAGGGTGTGTATTATGCATATTAGAATAATTGCATTAATGAACAGTATACTACTAATATGCATGTGATGGGTAAGTGGCCTATGGCACTGTACAACATTCCATTGCTACTTATCTCGAATGAAACCTCTTTTCCGACATGTTGGGAGTAGTGCAAAATCTTAACAATGTTCTGGTAGAGATTGGAAGGCATGTAGAAAGTTACAGGATATGGATAAATGTTGTATTCAAGCATTGGCTAAAGATAATTGCATGACTGTATGACATATTTCTTTAGATGTAAGAATTTGTTTTGAAAACTATGAGATGTTTCTAATCATGCAATTTAACTTGTTTTGTAGGAAAGATCGTATACCATCACCTACAAAAGAAGGACTACAACATTTGTTTAGCAACAAAGTTATCTATTGAAAATATTGAAGATATTGAAGTTCCCAGGATCTGGGAAGAATTCCATGATCGAGGAGTACCACTCAATCATGAAGATGTTTGGTATGTAGTCCCAAGACCTGAAGAGAAGTTTGTAGTGACTTCCAAGTGGATCTACAAGATCAAGCATGCTGCAGATGGCAGCATAAAGAAATACAAAGAAAGATTTGTAGCTCGTGGAAAGAAGGAATATACTATGAAGAAACTTTTGCTCCTGTAACCAAGTACACTTCCATCAGATCAGTACTTTCTCTGGCTGCAGTGATGAAATGGAAGATACACCAGATGGATGTAAAGACAACCTTCTTGAATGGTGTAGTCGAAGAGGAAGTGTATGTGGAGCAGCCACTTGGTTTTGAGACACATGACAGAAAGTCATATGTATGCAGGTTGAAGAAAGCCTTGTATGGCTTGAAGCAAGCTCCTAGGACTTGGTATGGTAAGATAGACAGCTTTCTATCCAGTTTGGGCTTTACCAAGAGAAAAGTAGATTCCAACCTTTACTACAAAGTTGACGAAGGCAATCCAGTGATACTACTTTGGTATGTGGATGACCTGTTTGTTACAGGTGATGATAGATTGATTGCCGACATGAAGAGGAAGGTTGCTATCGAGTTAGAGATGAAGGACTTGGGGATGATGCACTATTTTCTAGGCATGGAGGTGTGGTAGAGTGCAGATGGAATATTCCTTGGACAAGGGAATTATGCAGTGGAGATCCTGAAGAGGTTCGGGATGATGGACTACAAGGCCATGGCCACACCTATGGCATCGAACTTGAAGCTTATGTGTGATGATTCATCTGATCCGGTTGATGTCACAGTGTTTCATCAGATGATTGGGTCCTTGATGTACCTGACGAACATGAGACCAGATATTTGCTTTACAGTGAACAGATTAAGCTAGTTCCTGACGGATCCCAGAGGTGTTCACCTAGTTGCTGTAAAGCATATTCTGAGGCACCTGAAGGGTACAATTGATTATGGTCTCAAGTATGATGCAAATCAAAAGTTTAACCCGCAGGGTTATGTTTATTCAGATTGGGCAGGCAGTGCTGCAGATAGGAAGAGCACTTCTGGGTGTTGCTTTAGTATGGGATCAGGTGTGATCTCTTGGTTAGCAGGAAGCAGTCCCGTGTAGCACTAAGTACAACCGAAGCAAAGTATGTTGCAACTTGTTCGGCTAGTTGTGATGCAGTATGGCTTCGGAATCTATTGTCTGAGTTATTTGATCTCCCGCTGGAGGCTATTGGTATCTTTTGTGACAACCAGATTTGTGTGAAGCTGTCTAAGAACCTGGTGTTCCACAACATGTTGAAACACATTGAGATCAAATATCACTATATGGTGCAGAGAGGAGCAGTGAAGCTCCTGTATGTTGCGACAGATAAGCAACTTGCAGATGTGTTGATGAAACCACTAGCCAGAGTGAAGTTTGAGTACTTCAGAGAGAGGCTTGGTGTTCTTCAGATTGACAACACTTCGAGGAAGAAGTGATGGACGCATTTGCTGGAAGCCATTCCAAGCATGGTGAGAGGAGGATCCTTCCCATGACTATGGATGTAAGCTCTGGATGATGAGCATCAAGACGATGCTCCAGTTACTGGTCTGTATATGCATCATGTTGGATGCTTGTTATGATCAGTTGGATCATGTATATGTATATACATCATGTTGGATGCTTGTTATGATCAGTTGAATAATGTATATGTATATGCATCATGTTGGATGCTTGGACCATGTATCTGTATATGTATCAGGTGGATACGTTGTATGATCAGGTAGATCATGTATGTTGATATATTTCATATGGATACATTGTATGATCAGGTGGATCATGTATCTGTGTATGTATTAGGTGGATACATTGTATGATCACGTGGATCATGTATGATGATATGTATCAGGTAGATACTTGGTATGCATTAGGTGGATGCATTGTATGATCAGGATGATCATGGATGACGAGCTTCAGGATGTTGCTCCAGATGACATGCATCAGGACAATGCAGTGATGATGATCAGGATGATCATGTACAACAGGATGATGTATGTTGAGCATCAGGTTGATACTCTATGTCCGTGGACAGGTTGTGCAGATAAGCATATAATAGCGCCCAGGGAAGTTTGCAGATTCTCTTGCTAGGTTTTGCCGCTGGCATATAATAGCTCCCTGGGAGATCTAGCAAATGCTCTTTCGAGGTTTTTCTTTGGGGGAACATATAATAGCGCCCTGGGAGGTTTGCAGATTCTCTTGCTAGGTTTTTCCGCTGGCATATAATAGCTCCTTAGGAGATCTAGAAAATGCTCATTCAATGTTTTGTCCTATGGCATATAATAGCGCCCTGGGAGATTCGATAGGTTGGGATGTGTTCCTGTAATAAGTCCTAGGATGCTCTTTTGAGGTTTTTCCATGACCACATGTAATATCGCCCTGGGAGATCCGATAGGTTGGGATGTGTTCCCGTAATAATTCCTGGGATTATCTTGCGAGGTTTTGTGGTGACCACATATAATAGCACCCTAGGAGATCCGATAGGTTGAGCTGTGTGCTCATAATCAATCCTGGGATTCTCTTTCGAGGTTTTGTGGTGGGGTCACATGTAATAGCTCCCTGGGAGATCCGATAGGTTGGGATATGTGCCTGTAATAAGTCTTGGGATGCTCTTGCGAGGTTTTGTGATGCACATAATAAGTCTTGAGGATTCCATAGTATGGCCAGTGATGATGAAGACCTGCAAGTGGTGGGCCTACATCCAGTATGAAAAAGGAATGGCTCTGTAGAACTTCCTCTGACGAGTAGATTCAGAGATTGATTGAGATAGCAGTAGCAGTGATGATGATGATGATTCGATGATGATGATCTAGAGAAGAATACTTGTGCTAGAAGACCTGTGTCAAGAAATACCTTCCTAGTTAAGAGGGAGTGTTGATGTATATGTAACTTCAGAATGTATTTCACATATACATAAGTGTTTGTATTCCTATAGAAATGTTATCATTCCTCTATACGGAAGTGTCGTCATTTATATTGTAAGTGTCGTAACTTATACTTGATGGGTTATTAGACCACCCTATTGGGGGTTGGCCCTTTCAGCATTATGCTATGTGGTTAAGTTGAGGCCGACCTGGTAAAGGTTATTAGGCAAGTCAAGTCATGTATAAATAGAGTGCGGGAGGCACTCTATTTGATCATTCTATTCTCTCACAGACTCTTTGGAGAGTCGTGCATTTGTGGAGGAGGAGAAGCTGCTGCTAGGAGATGTCTATCTCTTATGCTTGGGTTGCATCATTGCTCTATCTATCTCTGAGGAAGTTATTGGGGTTTTTCACCTTTATGGTTTTCCCCAAGTAAACTCTGTGTCACTTGTGTGCTTGCATTATTGTGTCCATGATTGATATGCTGTAGATATGTTGTACATGTTGTTCTCTCAGTTAAGATCCTAAATCGGATTGAAGTAAATTCTAAAAAACTAACAAGTGCTACAACAAAACCAGCTGAGGAATCCTTGGTATAATATTACAGTACAACACTGTATCCAGCTATAGCCATGTTTGTTAAAAGAGTGATTAAGGCTACTTTAATAGAAAATTATGAGGAAGCTAAGAAAGTGGAAGCTGACTTGGATAGTATCTCAAAGCACACATTATAATTAGAAGTGAAACCAACGACCAGCAAGAAGCCTTTAATATTATCTAGACCTAAATAAAAACCCTGAAACGAATTAGAAAATGTGGTTAAAATGGTGCAGAAATTGTCTAACAAAATAGTGGATTTGGAGAAAGATAAGGGGGCTAGTACATCTAGAAAACCATTTAAGCCCTTCTACAAGAAAATGGAAGAAAGTGGACAGCCTTTGCCGCCTATAAGTAATTCTACTGTCCTAAATTTGAATGAGGTTGGCATGGAACATTTCTGCACTTTTCACCAAGAACAACATTCTAAAAAGAGCTTCCCACAATGGATAAACTCAATGAATTTAGTAATGAACCGATAGTTTGATGCTCAACTAACAGATAAGGAAGATCCTGAAGAAGATCAAACAAAAGAACAAGAAGATCCAGCTAAGGAGACCACAATGGCATTATGGGATTGGGCACCCACCTTGGGGTTGAATGAAGAAGAACCAGCTAAAGAAGTCCAAGTATCATTGGTGAATATTACCACTAGAAGTAAAGGATTGGTGGCATATCAAAGCCTGGTTTTGCCTAAGGTAAAGATCACAAAAGAAGCTCTGAAAAGGAATATTGGCATCACCCTGCCTCAACCTAAAGTGATTTATGAAATTATAAAAGAAACGAGCCCAATGATAAATAAACAGGCAAAATTCGTAGTGAACAAGCGAGAAAACGGTGGGAAAAACACATAGGAATACAATATGGGGTATGATATTGTTGAAGACATCAAGAAAACTAAAGAAAAAATATCTTTATTTGAATTATGTAATCTTCCCCGGTAGAGAAATAAATTGTTAGAAGATTTCGACCCACAATCAAGCAGTACCTTAGAAATCACTGAGTCAGATACTGAGATAAATGAAGCAAGTATTGGTGGTAAATCAAAATCTCAGACTCTGCCTTTCTTGTTAACTTTTGAAAATTTTAATTATAATGTACACAATTTATTGGTAGATTCTGGAGCTTCATCCAATGTTATGCCACTATCCATCTGTAAGAAAATCAATGGGAAGCCAATACCATCTCCTTCCCAGATCATACAATTGGACAGGTCTGTTGTTAAAGTCATAGGGGAGATGAAGGATGTGCTTATCAGATTGTATGTAGACCCAAGGGTATGTCAATTCATAGATATCATGGTAGTGGATATACCTGAAGCTTATGGTTTGATATTGAGCAAGGACTGGTCTACGAAACTAAATGGATATTTTGCAACAGATTGGTCTCACCTGTGGTTTCCATATCAGAACACGCAAAATCAAATTAAAATACTGAGAGATCCTTATATGAAACAAAATGTAAATGAGTTGGAAGAAAAGAATGAGCCTATGAATTTTTTATCTTCAATTTTGGGGAATTATTTTTTAGAAATTGAACCAGGAAACTATCAAACAGAAGATGTTAATCATGTTTCAGACAAACAATTCGATATCCTTCAATTCTCATGGATTGATGACATTGATTGTAACATAGTAGATCTAGTTCCTGACTTAGGGAATAATAGTGACGCAGTTAAATCAGAAAATAAATGTTGGATTTTGTACTTTGATGGTTCCAAAACACAAGAGGGATCCATAGACGGTTGTGTTCTGGTTGATCATGAAGGAAACAAACAATTTCTCTCTTGTAGGCTAGAGTTTGAATGTACAAACAACATGAATGAATATGAAGCTCTATTCTAAGGTTTAAAAAGAGCTATTAATTTGAATATCAAGTATTTAAAAGTATTCGATGATTTAGAAATAGTTGTTATACATATAAGAAATACAATTCATTTTCTGTCTCCACACTTAAAAGGATATCAATCTGAAGTTTGGAATTTAATTTCACAATTTGATGCTCTTAACATAAATGCTATCCCTAGATTACAGAATGCTGCAGCTAATTTATTATCTAATTCTGCTTCTATATTAGTACTGACAAATAACAAATGCTCTATCAAATTTATTTTCAGACCATCTGTACTTGATAATGTCACACATCAGAGGGTGTTTGATGATGATGAAAAAATCATCAGTTTCTTAACAAATGAAGACGCCTTAAAAGAATCCATAATCGATGAAGATGAACACAATTTGGATTTGCAAAATAAGGATGCAAGCAAAGGAAATTTTATGCCTAAAGGATTAAGAACTCTTGAAGGTCTATTTGATTTACAGAACAAATTTAGAAGACCAACCAATGTCAAGACCAACATCTCCTCGATGCAGCATGAGTTAGTAAACTTGGGTACAGAAGCTGTACCCAAATATATTAATCTGGTTAAATGCTGTTCACCGGGTGAAAGATGTAAGTTCATCAAACTTTTCCATCAATACAAAGATGTTTTCGCATGGACTTACGAGGATTTGAAGACATATGACATACGTATTATACAACATGTGATACCCATGAAGACAGGTGTGAATGTTGATGTATATGTAACTTCGGAATGTATTTCATATATGTTGTATGTACTCCTATAGAGATGGTATTATTCCTCTATACGGAAGTGTCGTCATTTATATTGTAAATGTCGTAACTTATACTTGATGGGTTATTAGACCACCTTGTTGGGGTCGGCCCTGTATAAGTCATGTGGGTCAAAGGGTTATTAGACCACCCTATTGGGGGTCGGCCTAGTCAGCATTATGTTATGTGGTTAAGTTCGAGCCTACAAGAGTTATGTAAAAAGCAAGTCAAGTCAAGTATAAATAGAGTGCGGGAGGCACTCTATTTGATCACTCACTTCTCACTCATGCACTCAAGGAGGAGTGGTGCACTTATGGAGGAGGAGGATCTGCTGCTAGGTTATGTCTATCTCTCATGGTTGTATCATTGCTCTATCTATCTCTGAGGAAGTTATTGGGGTTTTTCACCTTTCTGGTCTTCCCCAAGTAAATCTTTGTGTCTCTTGTGTGCTTGCATTATTGTCTCCATGATTGATATGCTGTAGATATGCTGTACATGTTGTTCTCTCAGTTAAGATCCTAGATCAGATTGAAGTAAATTCTGAAAATTTAACATGGTATCAGAGCTAGCCTAAAAGAAGGCATGATATGGCATGTATGACACTTGTTGCACTTACGATGCTAGGGCTTGATATAGCAAAAACCAGTCATCGTAGCACTTTCGCTATAAATCTGTTTTGGTGAATTTTTCAGATCTGAAATATTTACAGGTCGAAGATGAAATCCCCATGTACCTTGTGTCCAAAGGACAACCTCTAATTCGTTGTACGTTGTGACTTATGATCTGTACAATATAGGGTTTCTGCCTCCTCCAGATCTGAGTCAAAATCAGGTGACCTTGGGAAGAAGGTCATAACTTGGGCTAGGAAGCTCCAAATGAAATTTTGTAAAATGTGACAGGTAGTACACAGACTGTACTATCTCAGGAAAATTTTTTAGAGTCCAAAGTTGAACGAGTGACACGTGGCACGCCGTACAAGTTAGATCTCCTGTATTATCCCATAAACAGGTCATGTTGCAACACTTGGAATAAATCTCTCTCAGGGAGTCCAATTGAGGTCAGACCTATCAGGATGGAAAGATAACAGGGAAAGATATCTCAAGAAAAATTTCCATAGGTCGAAGTTGAAACAGTGACATGTGGCACGCCGTACAAGTTCTCTCTCATGTATTATCCCATAAACAGGTCATGTTGCGACACTTGGCATAACTCTCGCTCAGAGAATCCAACTGAGGTCAGAACTGTCAGGATGGAAAGAAAACAGGTCATGCTATTTCAGAAAAAAATTTCAAACCCTGTGGATCGAAAAGTTCAGAGTTACACCAGAAACAATTAGGTACATATTTCTGACAAAACAGAATTATTTTTGAGTACCTTCATTCATGGCTTCTGGAATTTAGGGCTTCAGAGAAAGTTGGAATTTTTGTAATCGAAGACGACGGCTGGATGCTACTCATCAAAATAGAAATTTAGAGACCAATATCAGAATTTTTGGTTGGGCAGAAGGCTGGGCTTGATCAGACCCTAGTTCGGGACTTTGATCAGAAAAGTGGAAAATTAGGGCTTCTGTAAAAAATGGGAATTTTTGAAATCTGTGACCACGGCTGGAAGCTCCTCAGAAAAATAGAAGCTTATAGCTTTGGATCAAACCTTTTGATTGGGCAGAAGAGTGGGCTTCATCAAACCCCAGTTCAGGGTCATGTCCAATGAATCCGGAAGTTTCAAAGGCAAAATTGAGGAGTGGAACTTTGCAGTTTTCAAATTCTGAATATACCAGCTTGATCAGGTCATCAAGGCACATATTTCTATCCTTTCAGAAGTATGAAATTCAAAGTTTAAATTTTTGGGGTTTCTCTGACAAACCCATATCCAGCTCCAGGTCCAGCTCTTGAAAATCAAGTGGATTGGGTCAATCCTAGAAGAAGATGGATTGGTCACCTGCATAAGTAAAGAAGTTCCTGTTTCAGAGGGAGATGAGGCTAAGGCCTTACATAAGAATATTACAAGCAATCTCGACATGTATGACTCATTGAGGTATGTTTTGATATTTGTTCATGATTAAGTTCATGGTATGTTTGTCTTCATGTTATTACGGTTAGTACAATCTTGATTTTAGATTTGTCATATCACCTTAACAAAATTATGAATGCACAATAGAAGGTATTCATTGGTTAGGGTGTTGACACTTATGATTATACTGATGCATTATGGTGTTGTATGAGGTTTATGTTGTCTACTAACACAAAAGGTACACCAAGAAAGACAAATCATGTTCTACTTCAAAAACGTATGATCATGGTGACATGAAGACAAGGATTCATCCATTGTCATGGATCACATAGATGATCTACTCTCGAGGTATGTATAACTTGTTTATACAATGGTTAACTTATGAGACATGCAGGTTACTAGCACAAGTCATTGAAGAAGAACAAGAAGACATAATGTGAGTATGTTAGACATAACTAGCTAGCATGCTAATCTAGGTATGTTTTTCCTATATCAAGATAGAATCCTACCTTGGGTTAGGATCTTATACTGTTGTGTTGTTGATAATGATTATTCATGAAGTCATAAGGTTGAATAATCATGGGCATATGCATATTATGTGTCTTACCTTAATTAATGATATGACTAACCTGAAGAGTCATAGGTTTGAGTAATTATAGGTTTAGACATGTTATGTTTCTTATGATTTGACTAACCATAAGAATCCTACATAAACCTTGAATGCTAATGCTTATTATTTCTGTTTGAAATGATCATGACTATCCATGCTTGAGATTATTGTCTTTTAATAGTATACTAATGAATGTATGATTTTATATGAGATCACAAGGATAACACAATCATGATACTAATAAGCATGCATAGGGACCAAGGATGAATATGAGTTCAAGAACAGGTAATCCAGGAAGCAAAGATCAAGAGGGAGTACACTCCAGTGGTTTATGCAAGGATGCAGATATTCAGAGGGAGTTGACCATCTCTCTACATTCCACAATAGAAAGGTGTAGAAGAAGCTACTTCAGATTAGGACTCTAGCAGCTCCTGCAAGGAAGCGAAGACTCAGAGGGAGTCCACCCAACGAACAAACAAAGATAAGTATTTTAATTATCATTTCTTGCATATTTGTTTGTTTAAATAAAATTGTTCAATGATGTATATGCTCATGTTCCTAGACTTAGGATATGTATTGTGCATATTAGAATAGTTGCATTGATGAACAGTATACTACTAATATACATGGGTAAGTGGCCTATGGCACTGTACAACATTCCATTGGCACTGTACAACATTCCATTGCTACTTATATAGAATGAAACCTCTTTGCTGACATGTTGGGAGTTGTGCACACTCTTAACAATGTTCTGGTAGAGATTGGAAGGCATCTAGAAAGTTACGGGATATGGATAAATGTTGTATTGAAGCATTGGCTAAGATAATTGCATGACTGTATGACATATTTCTTTATGTGTAAGAATTTGTTCTGAAAACTATGAGATGTTTTCTAATCATGCAATTTAACTTGTTATGTAGGAAAGATCGTATGCCATCTCCTACAAAAGAAGAACTACAACATTTGTTCAACAACAAAATTATCTATTGAAGTTCCCAGGATACAGGAAGAATGCCATGATCCGTCGATCATGAAGAACGATGTTTGGGATGCGGTCCCAAGAGCTGAAGGGAAGTCTGTTGTGACTTCCAAATGGAACTATCAGATCAAGCATGTTGTAGATGGCACCATTGAGAAATATAAAAGTGATGAAATAGAAGATGCACCAAATGGATTTCAAGACAGCATGGTGTAGTCATATATGTGTGCAGAACTTGGTATGGTAGGATAGACAGCTTTCTATCCAGTTTGGGCTTGACCAAGAATAAAGCAGATTCCAACCTTTTCTACAAGGTTGAGGAAGGAAATCCAGTGATACTACTTTTGTATGTGGATAACCTGTTTGTTACAGGTGAAGATAGATTGATTGCCGACACGCAGCGGAAGCTTGCTGCCGAGTTCGAGATCCTGAAGAGGTTCAGGACGATGCACTATTTGTTTTTGGCATGGAGGTGTGGCAGAGTGATGGAATATTCCTTGGACAAGGGAAGTATGCAGTAGAGATCCTGAAGAGGTTCGGGATGATGGACTACAAGGCCATGGCCACACCTATGGCATCGAATCTGAAGCTTCTATATGATGCTTCATCTGATCCAGTTGATGTCTCTATGTATCGTCAGATGATTGGGTCAATGATGTACTTGAAAAACACGAGACCAAACATTTGCTTTGATGTGAACACATTGAGTTAGTTCCTGACAAATCCGAGGAGTGTTCACCTGGTTGCTGTAAAGCATGTTCTGAGGTACCTGAAGGGTACAGTGGATTATGGGCTCATGTATGAAGCGAATCAAATGTTTAACCTGCAAGGTTATGTTGATTCAGATTGGGCTGGTAGTGCTGCAGATAGGAAGAGCACATCTGGGTGCTGCTTCAATATGGGATCAGGTGTGATCTCTTGGTTTAGCAGGAAGCAGTCCTGCGTAGCACTGAGTACAGTTGAGGCAGAGTATGTTGCAGCCTGTTCAGCTAGTTGTGAGGCAGTATGGCTACGGAAGCTACTGTCTGACTTATTTGATCTCCCGTTGGAGGCTACTGGTATCTTCTGTGATAACCAGAGTTGTGTGAAGCTGTCCGAGAACCCATTGTTTCATGACAGTTTGAAACACATAGAGATCAAATATCACTATATCAGGGATATGGTGCAGAAAGGAGCTGTGAAGCTCCTGTATGTTGCGACGGACGAGCAGATTGCAGATGTGCTGACGAAGCCACTAGCCAAGGTGAAGTTCGAGTACTTCAGAGAGAGGCTTGGCGTTCTTCAGATCGATGACACTTCGAGGAAGAAGTGATGGACACATTTGCTGAAGCCATTCCAAGCATGTTGGAAGGAGGATCCTTCACATGGCTGTGGATGTAAGCGCTGGATGATGAGCATCAGGATGATGTTCTAGTTTCTGCTTGGATATGATCAGTTGGATCATTTTTATGTATGTATGTATGCATCATGTTGGATGTTGTATATGATCAGTTGGATCATTTATATGTATGTACACATCATGTTGGATGCTGGATATGATTGGTTGGATCATGTGTATGTATTTTTGTATATGCATCATGTTGGATGCTTGGACCATGTATCTGTATTTGTATCAGGTGGATACATCGTATGATTAGGTGGATCATGTATGATGATATGTATCAGGTAGATACTTGGTATGCATCAAGTAGATGCATTATATGATCAGGATGATCATGGATGATGAGCTTCAGGATGTTTCTCCAGATGACATGCAGCAGGATGTTGCAGTAACGATGATCAGGATGATCATGGATGACAAGCTTCAGGATGTTGCTCCAGATGACATGCAGCAAGATGTTGCAGTGATGATGATCAGGATGATCATGTGTACATCAGGATGATGTATGGTGAGTATCAGGTTGATACTCTATGGCCGTGGATCAGGTTGTGCAGATGAGCATGTAATTCAGTGCCCTGGGAGATTTGCAGATAGTCTTTCGAGGTTTTGCCTATGGCATGTAATTCGGTTCCCTGGGATATCTGGCAAATGCTCTTTCAAGGTTTTGCTCTGGGAGGACATGTAATTCGATGCCCTGGGAGATCTGCAGATAGTCTTTCGAGGTTTTTCCTATGGCATGTAATTCGGTTCCCTGGGATATATGGCAGATGCTCTTTCGAGGTTTTGTCCTACGACATGTAATTCGGTTCCCTGGGAGATCCGATAGGTTGGGCTGTGTGCCCGTAATCATTCCTGGGATGCTCTTGTGAGGTTTTTCCATAACCACATGTAATTCGGTGCCTTGGGAGATCCTATAGGTAGAGCTGCGTGCTCGTAACAACTTGGGATGCTCTTGCGTGGTTTTGTGGTAGGGGTCACATGTAATAAGTCCTGGAGATCTGGACAGGATGAAAAAGGCCTTAGACGCTCTTTAGAGTTCTTGCTAGTCAAGAGACTCTTTTAAGGTTTTGTGACGCACGTAATCAGTCCCGAGGATTCCATAGTATGGCCAGTGATGATGAAGACCTGTAGGTGGTGGGCCTACATCCAGTATGAAAAAGGACTGGCTCTGTAGAACTTCCTATGACGAGTAGATTCAGAGAATGATTGATATAGCAGCAGCAGTGATGATGATGATGTCTCGATGATGATTATCCAGTGACGATGATCCAGAGAAGAATACTTGTGCTAGAAGACCTGCGCTGAGAAATACCTTCCTAGTTAAGAGGGAGTGTTGATGTATATGTAACTTTGGAATGTATTTCATATATGTTGTATGTACTCCTATAGAGATGGTATTATTCCTCTATATGGAAGTGTCGTCATTTATATTGTAAATGTCGTAACTTATACTTGATGGGTTATTAGACCACCTTGTTGGGGTCGGCCCTATATAAGTCATGTGGGTCAAAGGGTTATTAGACCACCCTATTGGGGGTCGGCCATGTGGCTCAAAGGGTTATTAGACCACCCTATTGGGGGTCGGCCCAGTCAGCATTATGTTATGTGGTTAAGTTTGAGCCTACATGAGTTATGTAAAAGTCAAGTCAAGTCAAGTATAAATAGAGTGCGGGAGGCACTCTATTTGATCACTCACTTCTCACTCATGCACTCAAGGAGGAGTGGCGCACTTATGGAGGAGGAGGATCCGCTGCTAGGTTATGTCTATCTCTCATGGTTGTATCATTGATCTATCTATCTCTGAGGAATTTATTGGGGTTTTTCACCTTTATGGTTTTCCCCAAGTAAATCTTTGTGTCTCTTGTGTGCTTGCATCATTGTCTCCATGATTGATATGCTGTAGATATGCTATACATGTTGTTCTCTCAGTTAAGATCCTAGATCAGATTGAAGTAAATTCTAAAAATTTAACAGTGAAACCATTCCAGCAACAATTATGAAGGATGCATCCAACACTTGAACCATTGATACAAAAGGAATTAAAAAAATTACTGGATGCCAATATTATCTTCAAAGTTCGACACTCTGAGTGGGTGGCTAATATGGTCCATGTACGGAAGAAATCAGGAGAAATAAGATTATGTATCAACTTTCGAAACTTGAATAGAGAGTTGGACAAAGACAACTATCATGTGCCACTGATGGAGAATATCTTACAAATGGTATCAGGATCGGAATTATTCTCCTTGTTAGACGGATTCTCTGTTTATAATCAAGTATTTGTGCATGAGCAAGATCGACTCAAGACTACATTTCGTATGAAATGGGGAACATTCGCATATAGGAGAATGCCATTTGGCCTAATGAATGCTGGAGCCACATTCCAGAGGGCCATGGATATTGCATTCAGAAGATTAGTCGGCCATTGCGTGGTCATATATTTAGATTATGTGACAGTTTTCTCCAAGAAAAGAGAGGGCCATGTTTTCCATTTAAAACGGATTTTTGACTATTGCAAAAAATATGGTATATCTTTGAACCCAAAGAAGAGTATTTTTGATGTTCTTGAAGGAAAAATTTTGGGTCACATCATCTCAAAAAAGGGAATCTCGATAGATCCAGAGAGAGTTGAAGCTATAAATCAGATTCCCATGCCCCATAATAAAAAATCTATACAATCATTTATGGGAACAATTAATTTTGTTCGAAGGTTTGTGCTTGATTTCGCACAAATTGTTAAACATTTGTAGCAAATGGTGAAGCAAAGTGTGCAATTTAAATGGACCGATATCGATAAGATTGCGTTTAAAGAAATAAATTCTGCCATAGCTCACGCACCTTCATTGAGAAGTCCATATTTTGAAAAAGATTTTATTATATACACTTTTGCTTCAGATACTTATCTTGCAGCGGTGCTCACTCAGAAAGGAGAATCCAGAGACGAATATCCAATCTCTTTCATGAGCACTAGGTTACAAGGGGCCGAACTAAATTACCCAGTCGTAGATAAGCAAGCATATGCAGTGTTTAAAGCAGTAAAACAGTTCAGGCCATACATTTTAAAAAACAGAACGAAAGTCATAGTACCTCACCCGATTGTCATATCTTTATTTGTGCAAAAGGAATTGGGGGAAAGAAGAGAAAACTGGGTAACTGCTCTACAAGAGTATGATCTATAATTTAAGCCAACCACTATCATTAAAGGTCAAGACCTATGTAAGTTTCTCACTGAAAACCCATCCAACAAAGATCAGGAGTGGGAAAATGAAGCTGAATTGAATCTAACTGAAGTATGTCCTATCTTCATTGCTCCAGAATCCTGGTATAGAGATTTGGTGCACTATTTACAACAAGGATACCTACAAGAACACTGGATTCCTAAGCAGAGAAGGGCACTCCAATTAAAATCAGCTTCTTATCATATAATTGATGGAGTACTCTTCAGGAAAAATTATGATGGGATACTTCTTAGATGTCTTGAGAAAGAGGATGCTTTCAAAACTAGTCAAAAAATTACACGATGGCCTTGCAGGGGGACATTATTCTTGGGATAATACTGCTCACAAAATACTAAGAGTCGAATACTATTGGCCTAATATTTTCATAGATTCTCATGCTCATGCCAGAAAATGTGATGTATGTCAAAGGAGTGCTGGAATATTTTCAAAAGTAGCAGGACTATTGCAGCCAGTTATTATCTTTGAACCATTCAAGCAGTGGGGCATAGATGTTATTGGAGAAATTAATCCAAATTATTCGTAGCAACACTAGTATATCCTCACAGCCACTGATTATTTCACATGGTGGATGAAAGCTTCTCTTTTGCGTAAAGTGAATGAAGACGCAGTCATCAGATTCCTGCAAGAAAACATCATAACCAGGTTTGGTATTCCAATTTCTTTAGTTTTTGATAATGCAACTTATTTATCATCTGTTAAATTAACCGCATTTGCTTATGAAAGAGTAATTAAATTGCATTATTCAACAAATTATTATCCCCAGGGAAATGGACTATCTGAATCTACGAACAAGAACCTCATACGAATCCTAAATAAAAATGTTATTGAGAGTCATAGGAACTGGCATACAGCCCTTCCAAATGTTGGTTGTGGAGCCAGATCTTCTAGTCTCATAGATGATATTGTCTCAGCCATGCACCTCAGAGGATTGTACACTCATTCCCCTACCTTGGGGTTCAGGGAGAATCCGTGGTATTTTTCCATTGTATTTCCCTTATAAAATAAAGACATTGTAACACGACTAGGGTTGATGTATTAGGTGTTATGCATTGTAAATATCTCTGAGATCGTGAAGAGAGACTATGAGAGAGTGAAGAGTAAGTGCAGCGGCTGTGCTACAGGTTGTATCCCTTCACCTTATTGGATGGTATAATATAAGGACTGGAAATTTCAGTGTGGACGTAGCCCAAGTTGGGTGAACCACGATATATCTATGTCTCTCTTGTAATGTGGATGTGTGATTATATTTGAATTTATGTTTATTGTTATTGCTCTGCGATCCTGTTTTTCTAACAATTAGTATCAGAGCCAAAGGTCTATTTGGAAGATAAACTCGTAGGAAGCTAGGGTTTCTGGGTTTGAGTGGGAGCAATGGCAGAAGAATGAAAGTTTAAGGTCAAGAAGTTTAACGGCCAAAACTTTCAGTTATGGAAGATGAAAATGGAGGACTATCTGTACCAGAAGGATCTATTCCTGTCGATGGGAGGAAGAGCAAAGCAGTCGGTGGTCATGAAGGACGAAGAAGGAGAGGTTATTGACAGAAAGTCTCTAGGAACAATACGGTTAAGCTTGGCTTCGTCGGTGGATTTCAATATCTCAAAAGAAATGACAACGGAGGGTTTGATGAGCGTATTGGGTAAGCTATATGAAAAAACCTCGGCCTCCAACAAGGTATTTCTAATGAAGCATTGATTTAATATGAAGATATCTGAAGGTGGATCTGTTACTGATCATTTAAATGAGTTTAATACGGTTACAAATCAACTAATTTCTGTAAGTGTGAACTTTGATGATGAGGTTAGGGCTCTTCTAATCTTGTGTTCATTGCCATAAAGCTGGAATATCTTGGTCATGGCTGTAAGTAACTCTGTCTCTGGTTCAAACACCTTGAAATTTGATGATGTTACTGGTGTTATTCTTAGCGAGGAAATGTGAAGAAAAAGAACAGGTGAGACATTAGGTAATGCGTTGACCATGGAGAGCAGGGGAAGACAAAAGGAGAGAGGAAAGAGTCAAGGTAATTGTGGGAAGTCTAAAATAGGCAGATCCAAGTCTAGATTGGGAAAGATAGAGTGTTGGAACTGTGGAAAGAAAGGACATCTGCAGAAAGACAACAGATCTCTAAAGAAGAAAGGAGATGCACAACAGGAAAATACCCAGGAAGCAAATGTAGCAGGTGATGTGTTACAAGATGCTTTGATTCTTGCATTAGATAATACTGGTGATTATTGGGTAGTAGATTCAGGGGCTTCGTGTCATGCTACACCCCATAGGAAATACTTTCATGATTATGTTTCAGGCAATTTTGGACATGTTTTATTGGGTGATGATGAGCCATGTAAAATTGTTGGAATGGGTAAGGTATGGATAAAAGTTAAGAATGAAACTGATTGGCTGTTGAAAGATGTAAGGCATATTCCTTCTATGAAAAGAAATCTGATCTCAATAGGGCAGTTGGGAGATGGCGGCTATCTATCTACATTTGGAGAAAAGTGGTGGAGGATAACTAAAGGATCAATGGTGATAGCGAAAGGAGATAGGATAGGTACGTTGTATTTATGTCCTCATAATACTGACCATTTTATCTCTTTAGCTTCCACAGGAACAGATACAACATTGTGGCATCATAGGCTTGGCCACATGAGTGAGAAGGGGATGCAGATTCTCCACTCAATGAAGTTGCTGCCAGATTTGAACCAGGTAAGTTTGGAATTCTATGAGAACTGTGTTTATGGAAAATAGAAGAGAGTTAGATTTCTCAGGGTTGGGAAACAGAAGAAGAATGAAAAGTTAGAGCTTGTGTATACAGATGTATGGGGACCGACTCAGGTACAATCTCTTGGTGGCTCTAATTATTATGTTACATTTAGTGATGATACAACTAGGAAAACTTGGGTTTATTGCATTAGACAGAACTCTGATGTGTTTGCTACTTTCAAGAAGTGGAAAGCTTTGGTTGAGAATGAGACAGGAAAAAGGTTGAAGTGTCTCAGATCTGATAATGGAGGTGAGTATTGCGGCAAGGAGTTTGATAGTTACTGTTCATACCATGGTATTCATAGAGAGAAGACAGTCCCAGGAACACCACAATAAAATGGTGTGTCTGAAAGGATGAAAATAACAAGATGGAGTGATAAAGGTGTATGAGATTGCATGAAGGGTTTCCCTTACAGTTTTGGGCGGATGTTGTAAATACAACTGTTTATTTAATAAACAGAGGACCTTCAAGTGCTTTGGATGGTGGTATTATAGAGGAGGCATGGATAGGTAAAAAGGTAAACTACTCATTTCTGAGAACGTTTGGTTGTGAATCATTTGTCCATATTGATAAAGATAATAAAACAAAACTTGAAGCTAAATCCAAGAAATGTACATTTATTGGATATGGGGTTGATGATTTTGGTTATCACTTATGGGATTATGAAAATAACAAAATCATTAGGAGTAGAGATGTGATATTCAATGAAAAGGTCATGTATAAATATCGGTTGCAGGGAAAGAAACGGGAAAAGGAAAACAAAGAGTACACAGTACTTGATGAAATTAAAGAAAATGAAGTTCCAAAGGTGCCAGAAAATCAAGAACAACAACAAGTACCTGAAACTTCTGCAACTGCAAGAATATCTACCAGGTTAAGTAGAATCCCTGAATGATACTCTCCTTCAATGTATTATTTATTGATGACTGATGCCGGTGAACCAGAGTGTTATGAAGAAGCAATGCAGGTGGAAACTAGAAAGAAGTGGGAGCAAGGCATGAATGAGGAGATGGACTCATTGGTAGGAAACCAGACTTGGGATTTGGTTCAGTTTCCTGCTGGTAAAAGAGCATTGTAGAACAAATGGATTTACAGGTTGAAGGAAGAAGAAGGAGGCAAGAAGCAGTACAAGACTAGACTTGTTGTAAATGGGTTTGCATAGAAGAAAGGTATAGATTTTGATGAAATATTTTCTCCTGTTGTTAAGATGACTTCAATTAGGACTATCTTAAGTCTAGTGACGATAGAAGATTTGCATCTTGAACAATTAGATGTAACAACATCATTTCTCCATGGGGATTTGGAGGAAGAGATATATCTGCAGCAGCCACAAGGGTATGAAGTCAAAGGTAAGGAGAACTTGGTATGCAGGTTGAAGAAAAGCTTGTATGGCTTAAAACAAGCTCCAAGGCAGTGGTATTTAAAATTTGACAGGTTTATGACAGAACAGGGTTATAGTAGATGTCATTCTAACCATTGTGTTTATTTCAAGAATCTAGGCAATGAGAGATATATTATCTTGTTATTGTATGTGGATGACATGCTTGTTGCAGGGTCTAAGTTGCAGGATATAAATGTGCTTAAAAGGAAGCCATCTAATTCATTTGCGATGAAGGATTTGGGTGCTGCAAAGCAAATCCTTGGTATGAGAATAACAAGAGACAGGAAAAATCACAAATTGACATTGTATCATGGTGAGTACATACAAAAGGTGTTGGAGAGGTTCAGAATGCAGAATGCAAAACCAGTTAGTACACCTTTGGCCAGCCATTTCAGTCTAAGTAAGGAAATGTGTCCCAAGACACAGGAAGAGACAGATTACATGTCCAAGATTCCCTATCAATCAGCAGTTGGCAGCTTGATGTATGCCATGGTGTGCACAAGACCAAATATTGCACAAGCAGTGGGAGTTGTGAGCAGATATATGAAAAATCCAGGTAAAGAACATTGGAAGGCAGTACAATGGATTCTCAGGTATTTGAGAGGTACTACCACTCAGGCATTATGTTTTGGAGGTTCAGACACTGTTCTATAGGGATATGTTGATGCAGATATGGAAGGTGATAAGGATAGCAGGAGGATCACCATAGGGTATGTGTTTACTGTAGGTGGAACAGTAGTAAGTTGGATTTCGAGACTGCAAAAGGTTGTTGCACTTTCAACAACGGAAGCAGAGTATGTTGCTGTTACAGAGACTAGTAAAGAGATGATTTGGTTGCAGAGGTTTATGGAGGAAGTGGGTAAGAAGCAAAAGGATAGCAGGTTGTATAGTGACATCCAGAGTGCCATTATTCTTGCAAAGAACTCAGCATTCCATTCTAGGACTAAACATATACAGCTGAAGTACCATTTTTCATATGCTCTGTTCTGGAAGATGAACTATTGAAGCTGGACAAGATACATACTAGGCAGGATCCTGCAAACATGTTCACAAAGGTAGTGACCAGAGAGAAACAAAGTTCTTGCTCGATTTCAGTTGGCCTTCTAGCATGAAGGTGAAGATGAGAAAGTTTCCAAGTTCAAGGTCCAGCAAGTACAACAGCGGTGGAGTTGTTGTAATCAATCTCCAAGTGAGAGATTGTTGGTTGTGGAGCCAGATATTCCAGTCTCATAGATGATATTGTCTCAGCCGTGCACCTCAGAGGACTGTACACTCATTCCCCTGCTGGGGCTATTTTCGCCAACAGTTTTTGGGCCCGTGGTTTTGGGTAACCCGTGGTATTTTCCCATTGTATTTTCCTTATAAAAGAAAGACATTATAACATGGCTAAGGTTGATGTATTAGGTTTTATGCATCGTAAAGATCTCTGATATCATGAAGAGAGACTGTGAGAGAGTGAAGAGGAAGTGCAACAGCTGTGCTACAGGTTGTATCCCTTCACCTTGTTGGATGGTATAATATAAGGACTGGCAACCTCAGTGTGGACGTAGCCCAAGTTGGGTGAACCACGATATATCTGTGTCTCTCTTGTAATGTGGATGTGTGATTATATTTTCATTTATGTTTATTGTTATTGCTCTGTGATCCTGTTTTTCTAACACCAAATGATTTATGGGCAGATAGGGTTACTCCAAAATATTCCTGAGGAGTCTCCCCTTATACACTAGTTTATGGGAAAGAAGCTATACTCCCACCTAACATACTTCTACCATCTCTGCAACTAGCCCAGGCCTCTCGAGGTTCCAGTAGTGAAATCCTACAGTCACGAATCAATACTCTGCTGAAACTCGAAGAATCGTGGCAAAAGGCCAAAGATAGATTCCATCAGCACTAAGATATTGTCAAGAGATGGTTTGATAAATGGAAGTCCGGTAAAAGAAGATTTGAGGTAGGAGACTTAGTTCTAAAGTGGGATCACCCACATAACGAAAAGGGGAAGCATACGAAATTTCAACAATTATGGCTTGGCCCTTATCAGATTGCCGAAAAGATTTGCTCTTCGACGTACAAACTGTAAGATTTACAAGGGGAGGGAGAGAATCTCCCTGTCAATAGCCTTGCTCTGAAACAATACTTCACATAAGTTTAGGAACACTCCTGTACATAAATAAACTTTTCCTTTCTTTATTTTTTCCAGTCTGTTGTTTTCTGAATTGATTAATCTAGTTTGTCTTGTTTTATTTTCATCAGCTCCATTTTTGTTTGCTTGTTTTTTATTTCCTTTATTTTGTTTCAAATAAACCTTATCTCGACATCTTGGTATTTGGAAATATAGGAATCTGAACAATCTCAAGGGCATCTCCTGAAAGTTCAGAATCTACTTATAAAGAGAGAATTTTCTATGTGACATTGCCATTTGTTGACCTGTTTTTAGAAAGGGAAAACCTGCTTCAGTTTCATAATTGACTCATAATAACCCCTGTGAAATAACTAAGACTTATGATTTCTGAATTACTATCTTGAGGCTCCATTCATCTCACATAAATAACCATCTTAGGAAACTCACTATGGTGGACCCACGGAGAGATAGCAGGTCTCATAGATGTATGGCATTTAAAATGATCCTATGCTGCAAATTAAAATCCAAAATATATTACATCAAAGAGTCACATTTATGCAAAATTTCAACTCCATTAAAGAAATGGTTGTGAAAAATGAAGACATCCAATCAAGAAAGTGGCCCCGGTGGTCAGCTCAACAAGGTTCTTCTCCATCCATGAACATGGAAAACAAATAAATCCCTTGCTCACACAAAAGGAAATTTTGGATGGAAGAACCCACGTCAAATGCCGAATATTGAATAAAAGATATCATGGAAGACTCAGACGAAAAAATTAGTCAATAAAGAAAGCATCTAAAGAAATGCTGATAGCATGAGAATAAGGAACAAACGAATACATCTGTTTGATCTTGTTACAATCTTATGGAGTCTTATTTTAGTAGGCATCCGAAAGATGGAACTAAAATGAAAGCCACATTTTCGCCTCAGTAGAGTTGTCAAGAAACCTGATTCAAAGTTACCCTTTCTCCCCAATGACCAATGTGATAGAAGAGAGACTACTCCCCTGTATGAAATCTGGTCTTTAAAACGTTATGTTATATACGAGGTCAATGACATGTAAGATTTTCTGACCTTAAAGAGGGATTATTCAGAGATCTGTGTTCACCAGTCAATCGCCAAATGTTGCTGCTACAACCTGATCCCCACAATTTTCCTAAAATTGTAGGGCCCCTCCTTTATTTTTTAGAGTTTAATTCTTCTTACAAGAGTCTCCCTTTGACACTTAGATTTTTCTTAAAAACTCTCAAAGAGCTAGTGTTTTTCAGCTAAGGTGCAAATCACGTTTTTTTCGTCGAAACAGTCGCAGCATTCTGGTGAGTTCACACCAACCAAATCGCAACAATTTGTTCAAAATGCACTGACGTTTCCGAACTTTTTGGTGAGTTTCGTCGATGCCTCGCTGCCTTTTGGCGGTTTTTTCCCTGACATTTCAGAGTTTTTTGGCGAGTTAGCAGTGACGTTTCGCTGCTTTTGGGCATTCATCGCCGACTGTATCACAGCCTATGGGAAAAATCTCACTGACAGAATCGCTATGGTGTTGACAAATATTGACAACCGTTTCACCACGGTTAGGCGATTCTTTGCCGAACTTTTCGCTGTTATCTGGCGAGTTAGCACTGACCATTTTACTCCGACCAGAGAGTTTTTTCGTCAGTCATTTCGCTGCCCTTGGGCAAGCTAGTCGTCGAACTGTCACTGCCTTCTTAGAAAATCTCCACCAATCATATTGGAGCATTTGACAGAATCTTGCTGACCATTTCAGGACGACTAAGGAAAGTTTGTCGAAACGATCAAGGAAGGTTGGCTTGGTAAACAGTCCACGAATCGAAAAGGGGGCATTAAAGCCAAAGGGTAGACTCATTGATTGACCACACCAACCAACCCCATTGCATTTATTATGAAGGTTTTGTTTTTGTCATATGTAGCCAACCCATTTTGGACCATTGTTTTGCCGCAAAAGAAAACGCCATTGGAGCACTTAATCCATCACCAATCATTGGATGTCGAACAACATGTCACCGCACAGCTCTTTTGACCCAATCACTCTGCAGGTGATAGGTAGGCAGCTTGATACCCTTTTTCCGTTTTGTTTTCTAGTTTATTTACTTTATTTTGGGTTTTCTTTTTCCTTTTTTTTTAGGCATTTTCCTACCAGCGTCATGCTTTTTAGTAGGGTTTCCCAGTTCAAGATTAGAGCCGTGTTTTTCTCATGAGGCTGCCATGGATGGATAAGCTTCCTGATCTAATTTTCCCGCCTTAACCTCTAGTCGAGTCTCCCCATCGTAACTCGTGTACCATTTTTTGGTCGGCATGACTGTGTGGTCGAGATGGCCGCAACTAGTGGAGTTTCATGCTTTTACCATGTCCCCGCCACCATGAGAGTCACTTTTAAAAGTGGTTTAGGCATTTAGTGGCCAAACGTTAGTGGCAAATAGAAAACTGGCTGAGTCCGACCAATAGTTTAGGATTTCTACACCAGCATAATCGCTCCAAACTTGTTGCGCTCAATAAATGTGTGTTTCTAGTTAAAAAAAGGAAGACATATTTTCTTTCGAACAAAGTTTCGAAACCAAAGTTAGCATTGTGGTGGATTTTGCCAAAATAGTAGTGGTTTTTTGCAGTGGCCTCCTCCCTTGTTTCTTTTCGTAATCCCAGTAGCATAATCACATTGAACGTGAATGTCAAAAAACTCTTTTGTTGACCAACAACACTACTTTTAAAGGAAGCCTTCTAACCATCTCACCGACCGATGAGGAAGTGGGTGCACTAGATAAGTACCAGTTGCACTTTGTTTTCCCACATATATACATATCACTAGGACATGTCAAACCGTAATAGCATTGTTTTGTCAACATGAAATTCATCATTTACTTAACTATTTGTGCATGTTGTAGTATCTCCAAGCTGCATTTTTTGCTTTTTATAATTTTGTTTGTGCATTAATCCAAAGGAAAATTAAGCTTGTTATTCACCCTAAGGTTTAAAGTTTTGATGCAAACAGTTTTAATAAGCACTTGAAAAATTCATCGCAATTTCAAAGCTAAACAAACAGTCATAGCAATCAAATGTTAATTTTATTTTTTCTCATCTATACCATGGATAATGAATTGTTTGTGAATAATTTGATTTCTCATTTATCCATCTTGTGTCTCATCAGACTTGATATGCATAAGTGGTCCGCCACGCAAAAGTCCAAGTTAGCATAATCAAACTCAGATGTTGAGATATTGTGGGATACCTCACTAGAGACAATGTTCAGAGATACTCAATCCATGACAGGTATCACCCCAGAATTCAAATGGGGAAAACTATATAGAGCCATCAGAGATGGAAATGTCCCTGATGCTTCCATCGAAGAGTTAATGGTCTACCAGAACATAAAAAGGTTCGGCCTCCATAAGGAAACCACAAGCCCAGATTTATTCCCATGCTCATAGGTTATCGGGTGGATTTTTCCCCAGGTTGATGTTAGCACCAAGATCATTTCAGATGTCAAAGGAGAAGGGATTGCATCCTTCCAACTAGCCCACATAGTTGTAGCAAACAAGCTTCCCTCCCCTAAAGTCACGATGACCAATGACTGGATAAGTGGGGTCAATATGGATCATTTTTATTATGCTAAGAAGATGACGATCCCTGAAAAGCAGTTGACACCATGGTCCAGCAGAGAATACAATAGTCAAAACTTGAGGACCCCATATAGGATCATTGTTCTGATGTTAAGCCATATTTTGGCTTGGCGAGCGGAAATACATATAAACTTTGATGGGTACCAATGATTTACCATATTTCCACACATGGTACAATTTTCAACTGGGCAGATATCATTTCTGAGAGTATGGTGTCACACATTGCTGCAGCGCAAGGAGGACTAACACAGAAAAGTGATGACTTCTTCATGTCCTCTTATCTCTTTGATTGCATATTGATTAGACAACCTTTCCCTGATTTGGTATGTGTTTAGAAGCTAGCTAAATCCCCCCTCCATGTAGCCTATCAGATGACATGGGCTCAAAAATACGCAATTCACTACAAACTGATTTGTGAGGGATTAATCATGCCACTATACTGGCTAGTCTTCAAAGAAAAACCAAATTGTATGTCCAAGAATGCCTTGTCAGTTATCGAGGAATATGGAGATTATTACTTCTCTATAGAAGGAACATATACCAGGATGTATGGGGGAACCCAACCCCCTTTTCTGTTGCCTTAGTATGCTACTGATTTTTTTGTGCACAAAGAGGCCGTAAGGCAAGTTTTCGTCAATGGGGTTGGGAATTTTATTCATGAGAAGAAGAAAGGCCTCCTACCCACCACTGCCATTCACTGTCGGCGCATACAAATTCCCCAAGGAAAAGGGTGCTGAGGATTTTTTCAAGGATTTAGAGGCCTTTCATTTTGGGACAAATATTTTTAGAAGGAACGATAGCCTAGATAAGGTCGCTGAGCATTGTGCCTCTTGCAGAATTAACTTTGAATACACACATCAATTCTTGAAGGATGAAGAAGTGTATCAGAATGCAAGAAACATGACAGAGTTGAACAACCGTTTTGGTCGCAAAGGTGGAGCTGGTTCCAATTCTAAGACTAACACTCTCAAGGAAGCCGAGAGGAAATGAAAAGAGGAGGCAGAAAGGCGAAAAAAGGATGAATCCATAAGGATGCAGGTAGCATAATCTATGAGGAAGCTACTGGAAGAGGCTAAAAGAATCCGGAAGGAAGAGGCAGAAAAAATCAAAAAAGAATAGGCCGACAAAATCCAGAAAGAAAAGGATGAAAGAATTCAGAGAGAGGAAGCCGAGAGGTTGCAAAAGGAGGAAGAATAAATAAGAGAGAGATCAGAAAGAGAAGCAGTGGAACAAAAAAAGCAAAAGGAAGTGGAAGAAAATTCCAAGGAGGCTGTGGAAAAGGGAAGCCTGAATGTGCAGGATATGTACATAGACCCACCTGAGGTTTCCACTGTAATGCTCATCGAAGGACACCTCTCATTGGCTGAGATCAGACTCACGCCATTCACCTCGTTAAAGCATCATACCATGGCCAAATTGGACACTATCATCTTTGATCAGAAAAGAAAGACCATCACAAAGAGGACAGAGAAAATACTGAAATTGGGTGCCCAACCCAATGTCGTTACTATCTAAGAAAGCACCATCATGGAGGGCACCCACAAGGACCCTAAATTCATGGCATATGTCAACATAGCTGTTGTGCAAGAAAGTGCAGATAATGTTGACAAATTGATGAATGACATTGAGCGAAACCAAGAGAATATGCTCAAATTAAAAGATAATTTGGTGAAAGCGCATGGAGAAGGTATAGAATTGAAAAGGAAACATGACTCCATTCTATCTGAGAAGGAAAGGATAATGAATGAATATCAGATTGTGGACGCTGAAAAAGATGCATTAACTGTGCAGTTAATGATCATGGAAGGGGAAATGGGTGACTTTGAAGCTCAGATGACTCAGTTAGAGTCAAGAGAGTCTGTCACAAACCAACAGGTCGAAGAATTAAAAGCTCAGGTGGAGGAGTTGGTCAAGGACAAGGAATCATTAGAAGAGAAAATGGAATTGGAAGAAAAGAGAAAGCATGATATAACTTCGTTTTGTGATCAAGTTTGCAAGATTCAGGAACAGATATATCACTCTCAGGAAATTCTCACTGATGGAATCTATAAGATGAATCTAATGATGGAGAGAATGAAATAAATAGTTGCGAAGTCACTAGAATTCAAGAAAGAGATGTTGGATGTAGCAGAAAGGATTAAGAACCGGATGTCTTGGAGAGAAATTAACTCAGAGTTCCCTGATCATCTATCCCATAAGACAATAGAGGACCTGAATTCGGAGATGGTCGTTCTAGAATTTTGAAGAAAAGCCGCTAGGAGGCTAAATAATGAAATTCCGAAGGCCATCTAAAAGTGCCATGATTTTTACAAGAAATTCCAGCAGGTCCATGAGAAGTGTCACATCCCTTTAGTCCTAAATATAAATGAGCTTCCATACAAGGAGAAATGCATAACACAGCTACATGATGGGATGCGAGGAGACCTAGAGTATATTAGAAAAGTGGATGCTCTCATAGAAGAAGATATTCATCACTTCGTGGGACATGCTTCTATAAATGCATATTTCCTGGAGGACAGTTGCAAGGCTACAACAGAAGGGGTGGCACATATAGAGGCGCAGTTGTCAATTCATGAAGTAACTTTGTAAGTATTGGATCCTATAAAATATAAGACCATAGATGAAGAATCTAATGCATGGGAAGAATATATTTCTAGTGTGGTAGGGCCCACCTAATTTTTAAATTGTAAATATCTTTTGTATTTTCCTATGTAAGCACTAGAGGACAAATTTTGGGGAATCCTAGGGTTAGGGTAGATGAAGAGTCGCTCGAAGACACAATTTTTGTAAGATAAATAGGGGAAGAGAATAGAGGGAAGGGGATTTTTGCTAGCACAATAGAAGCTGGACCATTTTGTAAGAGAACTATTTTTCTGCTAATAAGAAGGATCTGTTTGTTGGGGAAATCTTGCACAGAAATTTTTCCTGGAATGAATGGAATGTTTAATGTGGAACTATTTCTTCTTGCATCTGTAATTCATACTGTGAGGTCGTTCTAGCTTCTTGAACTACTCCATTGGAGATGAATGATTTTACTTTCTATGCAATTGTTTATGTGTGAAATGAGTAATAAATTGCTTTATCACGTCAGAGGTATCTTTGGTATTCTTTCTGCTTTAAATGTGAATATTGTGTTGGAACAACTATCTGTTAGACTTGTATGAACATTTCCAGTATATTACTCTTAAAGAATAATAGGATTAGATAAGTGATAAGGCAGGAGTGGTAAGACGGATGGTAAGAACCTACACATCGCTAGTTTGGTTTCTACCTATCAATTATATGCATTTTATTGGGGAATGTTCATCTCATACTTAAAATAAAAGAACATAAACGGTGGATCGAGCCACAATCAGTAAAGAACTTAAACAATCACACATACGATAGCTGGAGCATTAACCAGACGGATTCCCCACACCAAATGGTGAGCGATCTAATTGGGCTTTCTTACCAGGGAGAATCCCTACTGTTGGTGCAGATATTTTCTGGGCATCAATAGTACCCTTACTGTTGTCGTATTTAGGTAATAAATTCAAATAGTGGGTAGGAATTTCATTTAGGGGTGTAGGTAATTGTAGAGGTCCATGCCAACTAGCCACCCATATAGTTGTTCTAGGTGGTGGTGGTCCTCCACGACCTCCTCCTCCTAACATAAGGTGTTTGGTAATTAAATTCTTGGATTGAGGAGTAATAAAAGACTTGAGCGGGTTTTTTAGAGTTGAGGATTCTCCGATTTCACTAGGAATGTTTTGTGAAATAGGTAGACCAAATGGAGTGTTTGGATTCTAGGGAGGAGACTCTCGTTCAAGGGTTTGAAAAATAAACTCATATTCAATGAACTGAGGGCCAAACAGAGGAGGGGAGAAGCTTCGTCGGTGATGTCCAGGTGAAGTGGACTGATATTTTCCATGTCTATGTCTCCAGGAGACATGATCTTGGAGAGCCACCAATTATTCGTGGCTAGGGTTCTGGCGAGTATGCATGCATCCATATGCTAGGTTTTCTTAGGTGGAGTCACCAAGTAGATTTCACATCCTGATTCCTGGTTTCCTGCACTACGAAATCAGGGGCGTATGATTTGTCATTGTCCCCAGGGAAGGTTGATATTCTTGCTTCGTTCCTTGAAAAAGGCACAACAAAATATGTTAGTCCTAGAGATGTTCTAGGATGTATTTAGAACTGTGCATGGGCATCAATATTTTCCATTGTTTTATCTTTTTTCAATGCTTAATCAAGAATCATATCATTAAGAGTCAATATAGTAGTAATTAGACTTGGTAGAATGTGGGATGCACTTCCGATATGTTAGTATAAACTTTGAATAAATTGTGTTAACGGGATGGCATGAGAGAAGGTAATGCTTAAAGTAAATATTTATCTCATGTTTTTAGAAAATGTATTAAGAAAAAGAATTTAGTAGTTATAACAAAATGACAACAAAGTAGAACCTAGTCCTTATAGGATTGATACAATTAGATCTCTAAATCATGAATACTTCACAACATATATTACCCGTAAATGATACTTAAATCAAATACTAGTTAAAGATAATCACATCAGGATCTATGCTAACTTTTCCAATCATAGAATAAGTATAAATAGAGATGAGATTACAAAAGAGGAGAATACTAACTATGCATGTTAGAGTTTAGAATCCACATAAATGCAAGATAAAACTTGGAGGTTCTTTTCACATTCCTTGATCACACTGAAATCATAATAAGTTACACTTTTTACAAAAGGAGTCGACCATGCATCTAGATTACCTTTATCTATATATAACATCTATTGTCTTTACAAAATTTACAACAAAATCTATTGCAGCCCAAAGGATTTCAATTTTTTCGGTGGTTATCAACAAAATTGGTTACAACAAAATCTATCATTAGAGGAAATTTGATGTCTAAAATGGGCCTCATAAGGAAAATAATAAAATAATAGTTAAAATAATAAAATAATATTTATTAATTTTGGAGGAAGAAAGAAAAAAATTATTTTTTTTCTTCATATTTTCAACATATCTCCGTCAAAAGTATGCATTGTGGGTACTCGTTGGATGTGTAATTTAATTCCACATCCGACGAGTGCTCCCACTCAAAATTTGAGTAAAAACATAGGAAGATATGTTGAAAATACGCACAAAAAGTAGTATTTTTTATGACAAATATCTCAAGTAAACCATTATGATTGAGTCATTTTTTTGAAATTCTATTGGTTCTTTAATTCCAACTCATCAAGAAATTATGGTTGGCTCGTTTTCTTATAAGGCCCATTTTAGACCCTGAATTTCCTCTAATTCTAGTAAAATGATGTTGAGTTGCTGGTAGTGGAGACTGGGGTCTTCCTTGCTGAGGTGGAAGAAGGTTCTGTTGCTCTGAAGACGTTCCAACTGCTGGTTGCGCCCTTGAAGTCCTTTCCAGTTGCTACACTTGAAGAAATATTGTGATATTTTTCCAATCCTTTCCTATTTGATACTAGAAAACCCTTAGTTCTCTGAGGGTCATGTCTAACTCAGAATAATGTTCAAAAGTTGGTTTTGGTAGAGCTTTGAAAATGGCCTGAAGTCGATTAAGGATCTCAAAACTTGGGCTCATCTTATCTATAATCGTTTTTCCATTTAGTTCTTCATGAATGTTTGCTAGGTGTACTTCAAAATTCCTTGTGTCTAGTATCATAGCATTGTAATGATCCTTCTGGTATACATCTCCATGTCCATCACAAAAAGATGGAAGACCGAGTGGGAAGACATCTCTGAATAATTCCTTGAATGAATGGACATCTTGTTTTAGTTGGGTAGCCATGTCAACAAAATTCTGAGCCATTAATACTTTTGTAATCATTTTATTTGCTTCAATGATTACCTTCCTTCTATGTAACGTACCCACCCATCTATCCAAGGCAAGGAAGGGTACATGATGGCAATCTCTGGGGCTTTTCATAAAACTCATCCCATTCATTAGATTCACAGCCATAAATTAAATGTGTGCAGATGCAAATCAGTTAAACATGCACAGCGGAATAAAACATATTCATCCACACACTATTCATATGCATTCAACATATCAATAACAGTCATCAATTTAAACATTGCAGAAGTCAATACATAGACAAAAAAACACTTATCTTCATTATGCAATAGTCCCAAACAACTAGCTATATCGCTGCAACGTTCCACCCAACCATAGGCCAGTTGTGTTCATCAATCTCTCAACACAACTACCACCCCTGATATGGGCATGATTCTTACAAGGAAAAGGGGACATTCACTCATTCACAACCAATCAATCATTTCATCTGAGCCAAGCCAGTCCACAACTGGGTTTATCAGGCTACATTTGAACCTTGGAGGCTTACACTCAAGCTCAAACCAAAAAAATGGAGACCCATAACCCATACCCCAACATACTCTTTTCTCACACAACAAGCACAATCATTGGGCAGGGATACACATTTAATAATGGGATTTACAATAGGATGGTCATGGGTTTTCCCCAATTCGTTTCTAGCCAAAAATGGATTATGGAATGGAGAGAAACACTCACATGGAGGAAAATGATTTCTTCCCCAACTAACTAAGCATTCAGCAGCCAAACGATCTCTATGGAACCCCTAGTTCGATTCCCCTTCTTCCCCACTAGTATACAACACAAAAAAATTCTTCTCCCAGCTGAGAATGAAGGAAAACAGATAAGCTCGATGGGGAAAAACCCCCAGCAAACTCCCAACTCGTGGGAGAGCCCAACTAATTGATGGATAATGGCTTGGTGTGCAATTCATGGCTCTTTTATTGCCCAAGAAGAAAAACACGATTTCCCATGCAGGGTGGATTGCCCATACCTGAATTTGGACAACCATACCTCTCATTCCCCAAGGCATTAACTACCTCAACCAACTCTTGGGAGAAATCAATGATTGGGTACAAAAGTCAACATGGGTAGTTGAGGGTTTGATGTGTTCTCTCATTGACACTTGGCTTGACTTGATGGCTCCAAGGGTTTGAATTTTTTCCCTCCCAATTCCTTGTAAAATCATGCCCCCATCTCTTGTTGCATTGCATAGCTAGTTGTGGGTATTTTATTAAAATGCATATTTACATGATATTTGAAATTCCAATCTGTCTGGCTAGTACGCAAACCATATGCATGAATAAATCGATGGCGGGTCCTTGGCCTTGATCTCCTCACCATGATTTCATAACAATATTACATCATTTACAATTTTAATGCCATGGGGTCAAACTGGGGATGTTACATTCTATCTCAGACAACATAGGCTTGAAGGTCATCGAAGGTTTTCTCATTTAAGAAATCGATTACAATCTTGGCTAGATCTATCTTTTTGTTTACATTGTTCTGGACTAACCGAGAGTCGTGAGAAATAGCCTCGACAATTTCCTACTCCTCTTGGGATACTACGAAATGGCTCCACTGTACTTTTATCAGGGATACTATCTGTTCCCAAATTACGAACTTGGAACTTTTGAGAAAAGGATTACCTGCCATTCTTCTTGATAACTATTGAATGTTTTTATGGAGATATTCCTTCTTGATAAGTACTTAGAAATTTTTTTGTACCAACTCGCCTAGTCCTTCCGCCGTTGCAGACGAACTCACTGAGTTCTTCCGCCGTTGCGGACCAACTTGCCGAGTTCTTCAGCCGAAAGACACTTAGAAAATTTTTTGGACCAACTCACCGAGTCCTTCCGCCGTTGCGGACCAACTCGCTAAGTTCTTCCACCGTTGCAGACCAACTTGCTGATTTATTTTTCCGAAAGACACTTAAAAAAATTTTTAGAGCAACTCGCCGAGTCCTTCCGCCATTGCGGACCAACTCGCTGAGTTCTTCCACCGTTTCGGCTCAAAATTCATAACTTCGTGCCAAATTTTTCCTTCTTTTTCGGTGAACTTATTGATTTTCTGCCGGTTCGTTGTGGAGCAACTCGCCAAGTTTCACCACCAACTTTGGCGCAAACTCGCCAGTTCTAACCGGCAACTTCAGCGCAACTCAATGAGGTTCATTGAAATACATCGGCTCAACTCCACGAGACTCGCTAAATCAGTTAGGCAAAACACTTAGAAAAAGTTTTGAAAAATTTTGAAATTTTGAAACCTTTCTTAACTGTCTTTGCTAGGCAGGAAGCATACATACCTCTGCTACTGTGAAAGGTAGCCCATGAAGCCCCAATGCTGCAACCAGCAGCTCTGATACCATTCTGTAACGTACCCACCCATATATCCAAGGCAAGGAAGGATACATGATGGAAATCTCTGGGGCTTTTCATAAAACTCATCCCATTCATTAGATTCACAGCCATAAATTAAATGTGTGCAGATACAGATCAGTTAAACATGCACAGCGGAATAAAACATATTCATCCACACACTATTCATATGCATTCAACATATCAATAATAGTCATCAATTTAAACATTGCAGAAGTCAATACATAGACAGAAAAACACTTATCTTCATTATGCAATAGTCCCAAACAACTAGCTATGTCGCTGCAACGTTGAACCCAACCATAGGCCAGTTGTGTTCATCAATCTCTCAACACAACTGCCACCCTCGAGCTAGGCATGATTCTTACAAGGATAAGGGGACATTCACTCATTCATAGCTAATCAATCATTTCATTTGAGCCAAGCCAGTCCACAGCTGGGTTTATCAGGCTACACTTGAACCCTGGAGGCTTACACTCAAGCTCAAGCCAAAACAATGGAGACCCATAACCCATACCCCAACATACTCTTTTCTCACATAGAAGGCACAATCATTGGGTAGGGATACACATTTAACAATGGGATTTACAACAGGATAGTCAATGGTTTTCCCCAATTCGTTTCCAGCCAAAAACGGATTACGGAATGGGGAGAAACACTCACATGGAGGAAAACGATTTCTCCCCCAACTAACTGAGCATTCAGTAGCCAAACAATCTCTATGGAACCCCTAGTTCGATTCCCCTTCTTCCCCACTGGTATACAACAGATAGACTTTCTTCTCCGAGCTGAGAATGAAGGAAAACACATAAGTTCGATGGGGAAAAACGCCCAGAAAGCTCCCAACTCCTGGGAGAGCCCAACTGGTTGATGGATAATGGCTTGGGGAGCAATTCATGGCTCTTTTCTTTCCCAAGAAGCAAAATGAGATTTCCCATGCAAGGTGGCTTGCCCATACCTGAATTTGGATAGCCATACCTCTCATTCCCCAAGGCATTAACTACCTCAACCAACTCTTGGGAGAAATCAATGATTGGGTACAAAAGTCAACATGGGTAGCTGAGAGTTTGATGTGTTCTCTCATTGACACTTGGCTTGACTTGACTGGCTCCAAGGGTTTGAATGTTTTCCCTCCCAATTCCTTGTAAAATCATGTCCCCATCTCTTGTTGCATTGCATAGCTAGTTGTGGGTATTTTATTAAAATGCATATTTACATGATGTTTGAAATTCCAATGTGTCGAGTTAGCACGCAAACCATATGCATCAATAAATTGATGGCAGGGCCTTGGCCTTGAGATCCTCACCATGATTTCATAACAATATTACATCATTTACAATTTTAATTCCATGGGGTCAAACTGGGGATGTTAGATTCTATCTCGGACAACATAGGCCTTAAGGTCATCGAAGGTTTTCTCATTTAAGAAATCGATTACAGTCTTGGCTAGATCTATATTTTTGTTTACACTATTCTGGACTAAATGAGAGTCTTGAGAAACAGCCTCGACAATTTCCCACTCCTCTTGGGATACGATGAAATGGCTCCATTGTACTGTTATCGGGGATACTATCTGTTCCCAAATTATGAACTTGGCACTTTTGAGTAAAGGATTACCTGCCATTCTTCTTGATAAGTACTAAATGTTTTTATGGATATATTCCTTCTTGATAAGTACTTAGAAAAAATTTTGGACCAACTCGCCTAGTCTTCCGCCGTTGCAGACCAACTCGCTGAGTTCTTCCACCGTTGCAGACCAACTTGCCGAGTTCTTCCGCCGAAGACACTTAGAAAAATTTTCAGACCAACTCACCGAGTCCTTCCGTCATTGCAGACCAATTCGCTGAGTTCTTCCACTGTTCCAGACCAACTTGCCAAGTTCTTCGGACGAAAGACACTTAGAAATTTTTTTGGACCAACTCGCCGAGTCCTTCCACCGTTGCAGACCAAATCGCTAAGTTCTTCCACCATTTCGGCCCAAAATTCATAACTTCCTGCCAAATGTTTCCTTCTTTTTCGGCGAACTTATTGACTTTCTGTCGTTTCGTTGCGGAGCAACTCGCCAAGTTTCACTGCCAATTTCGATGCAACCTCGCCATTTCTAGCCGGCAACTTCGGCGCAACTCAGTGAGGTTCGCTGAAATACATCTACTCAACTCCACGAGACTCATCGAATCAGTTAGGAAAAACACTTAGAAAAAATTTTGAAATTTTTTGAGATTTTGAAACCTTTCTTAACTGTCTGTGTTAGGTAGGAAGCATACTTACCTTTGCTACTGTGATAGGTAGCCCATGAAGGCCCAATGCTGCAACCAGCAGCTCTGATACCATTCTTTAAGGTACCCACCCATCTATCCAAGGAAAGGAAGGGTACATGATGGAAATCTCTGGGGCTTTTCATAAAACTCATCCCATTCATTAGATTCACAGCCATAAATTAAATGTGTGCAGATGCAAATCAGTTAAACATGCACAGTGGAATAAAACATATTCATCCACACACTATTCATATGCATTCAACATATCAATAACAGTCATCAATTTAACATTGTAGAAGTCAATACATAGATAGAAAAACACTTATCTTCATTATGAAATAGTCCCAAACAACTAGATATGTCGCTGCAACGTTCCACCCAACCATAGGCCAGTTGTGTTCATCAATCTCTCAACAAAACTACCACCCCCGAGCTGGGCATGATTCTTACAAGGAAAAGGGGACATTCACTCATTCACAGCCAATCAAACATTTCATCTGAGCCAAGCCAGTCCACAGCTGGGTTTATTAGGCTACATTTGAACCCTGGAGGCTTACACTCAAGCTCAAGCCAAAACAATGGAAACCCATAACCCATACCCCAACATAATATTGTCTCACACAGCAAGCACAATCTTGGGTAGGGATACACATTTAACAATGGGATTTACAACAGGATGGTCATGGGTTTTCCCCAATTTGTTTCCATCCAAAACCGGATTATGGAATGGGGAGAAACACTCACATGGAGGAAAACGATTTCTTCCCCAACTAACTGAGCATTCAACATCCAAATGATCTCTATGGAACCCCTAGTTCTATTCCCCTTCTTCCCCACTGGTATACAACAAAAAGACATTCTTCTCCCAGCTGAGAATGAAGGAAAACACATAAGTTCGATGGGGAAAAACGCCCAGCAAGATCCCAACTCGTGGGAGAGTCCAACTGGTTGATGGATAATGGATTGGGGAGAAATTCATGGCTCTTTTCTTGCCCAAGAAGCAAAACACGATTTCCCATGCAGGGTGGCTTGCCCATACCTTAATTTGGACAGCCATACCTCTCATTCCCCATAGCATTAACTACCTCAACCAACTCTTGGGAGAAATCAATGATTGGGTACAAAAGTCAACATGGGTAGTTGAGGGTTTGATGTGTTCTCTCATTGAAACTTGGCTTGAATTGATTGGCTCCAAGGGTTTGAATGTTTTGCCTCCCAATTCCTTGTAAAATCATGCCCTCGTCTCTTTTTGCATTGCATAGCTAGTTGTGGGTATTTTATTAAAATGCATATTTACATGATGTTTGAAATTCCAATGTGCCTGGCTAGCACGCAAACCATATGCATTAATAAATCAATCGCGGGGCCTCGGACTTGAGCTCCTCACCATGATTTCATAACAATATTACATCATTTACAATTTTAATGCCATGGGGTCAAACTGGGGATGTTACATTCTATCTCGGACAACATAGGCTTGAAGGTCGTCAAAGGTTTTCTCATTTAAGAAATCGATTATAGTCTTGGATAGATCTATCTTTTTGTTTACACTGTTCTGGACTAAATGAGATTCTTGAGAAATAACGTCAACAATTTCCCACTCCTCTTAGGGTACCATGAAATTTCTCCACTGTACTGTTATCGGGGATACTATCTGTTCCCAAATTACGAACTTGGCACTTTTGACTAAAGGATTACCTTCCATTCTTCTTGATAAGTACTGAATGTTTTTATGGAGATATTCCTTCTTGATAAGTACTTAGAAAAATTTTCGGACCAACTCGCTGAGTTCTTCCACCGTTGCGGACCAACTTGCCGAGTTCTTCCGCCGAAAGACACTTAGAAATATTTTCGAACAAACTCACCAAGTTCTTCAGCCGTTGCGTACCAACTCGTTGAATTCTTCCGCTGTTGCCAACCAACTTGTCGAGTTCTTCCACGGAAAGACACTTAGAAAAATTTTCGGACCAACTCACCGAGTCCTTCCACCGTTGCGGACCAACTCGTTGATTTCTTCCACCGTTTCGGCCCAAAATTCATAACTTCCTGCCGAATTTTTCCTTCTTTTTCGGTGAACCTATTGATTTTATGTCGGTTCATTGCAGAGCAACTTGCCAAGTTTCACTGCCAACTTTGGCACAACCTCACCAGTTCTAGCCGCCAACTTCGGCGCAACTCAGTGAGGTTCGCCGAAATACATCAGCTCAACTCCACGAGACTCGCCGAATCAGTTAGGCAAAACACTTAAAAATTTTTTTGAGAAATTTTGAAATTTTGAAACCTTTCTTAACTGTCTATGCTAGGCAGGAAGCATACTTACCTCTGCTACTGTGATAGGTAGCCCATGAAGGCCCAATGTTGCAACCAACAGCTCTGATACCATTCTGTAACGTACCCACCCATCTATCCAAGGCAAGGAAGGGTACATGATGGAAATCTCTGGGGCTTTTCATAAAACTCATCCCATTCATTAGATTCACAGCCATAAATTAAATGTGTGCAGATGCAGATTAGTTAAACATGCACAGCGGAATAAAACATATTCATCCACACACTATTCATATGCATTCAACATATCAATAACAGTCATCAATTTAAACATTGCAGAAGTTAATACATAGACAGAAAAACACTTATCTTCATTATGCAATAGTCCCAAACAACTAGCTATGTTGCTGCAACGTTCCACCCAACCATAGGCCAGTTGTGTTCATCAATCTCTCAACACAACTGCCACCCCCAAGTTAGGCATGATTCTTACAAAGAAAATGGGACATTCACTCATTCACAACCAATCAATCATTTCATCTGAGCCAAGCCAGTCCACAGTTGGGTTTATCAGGTTACATTTGAACCCTGGAGGCTTACACTCAAGCTCAAGCCAAAACAATGGAGACCCATAACCCATACCCCAACATACTCTTTTCTCACACAGCAAGCACAATCATTGGGCAGCGATACACATTTAACAATGGGATTTACAACAGGATGGTCATGGGTTTTGCCCAATTTGTTTCCAGCCAAAAACGAATTATGGAATGGGGAGAAACACTCACATGGAGGAAAATGATTTCTTCCCCAAATAACTGAGAATTCAGCAGCCAAACGATCTCTATGGAACCCCTAGTTCAATTCCACTTCTTCTCCACTGGTATACAACACAAAGACGTTCTTCTCCCAGCTGAGAATGAAGGAAAACACATAAGTTCGATGGGGAAAAATGCCCAGCAAGCTCCCAACTCGTGGGAGAGTCCAACTGGTTGATGGATAATGGCTTGGGGAGCAATTCATGGCTCTTTTCTTTCCCAAGAAGCAAAACGCGATTTGCCATGCAGGGTGGCTTTCCCATACCTGAATTTGGACAACCATACCTCTCATTCCCTAAGGCATTAACTACCTCAACCAACTCTTGGGAGAAATCAATGATTGGGTACAAAAGTCAACATGGGTAGTTGAGAGTTTGTTGTGTTCTCTCATTGACACTTTCCTTGACTTGACTGGCTCCAAGGGTTTGAATGTTTTCCCTCCCAATTCCTTGTAAAATCATGCCCCTGTCTCTTGTTGCATTACATAGCTAGTTGTGGGTATTTTATTAAAATGCGTATTTACAAGATGTTTAAAATTCCAATGTGCCTGGCTAGCACGCAAACCATATGCATTAATAAATCGATGGCGGGGCCTTAGCCTTGATCTCCTCACCATGATTTCATAACAATATTACATCATTTACAATTTTAATGCCATGGGATCAAACTGGGGATGTTACATTCTATCTCGGACAACATAGGCTTGAAGGTCATCAAAGGTTTTCTCATTTAAGAAATCGATTACGGTCTTGGCTAGATCTATCTTTTTGTTTACACTGTTCTAGACTAAACGAGAGTCTTGAGAAATAGCCTCAACAATTTCCCACTCCTCTTGGGATACCATGAAATTTCTCCACTATACTGTTATCGGGGATACTATTTGTTCCCAAATTACGAACTTGGCACTTTTGACTAAAGGATTACCTGCCATTCTTCTTGATAAGTACTGAATGTTTTTATGGAGATATTCCTTCTTGATAAGTACTTAGAAAAATTTTCGGACAAACTCGCTGAGTTCTTCCACCGTTGTAGACCAACTTGCCGAGTTCTTCCGTCGAAAGACACTTAGAAATATTTTCGGACAAACTCGCCAAGTCCTTCAGCCGTTGCGTACCAAATCGCTGAGTTCTTCCGCCGTTGCAGACCAACTTGCCGAGTTCTTCCACCGAAAGACACTTAGAAAAATTTTCGGACCAACTCACCAAGTCCTTCCACCGTTGCGGACCAACTCGTTGATTTCTTCCGCTGTTTCGGCCCAAAATTCATAACTTCCTGCCGAATTTTTCCTTCTTTTTTGGTGAACTTATTGATTTTCTACCGGTTTGTTGCAGAGCAACTTGCCAAGTTTCACCGCCAACTTTGGAACAACCTCGCCAGTTCTAGCCGCCAACTCAGTGAGGTTCGCTGAAATACATCAGCTCAACTCCACGAGACTCGCTGAATCAGTTAGGCAAAACACTTAGAAATTTTTTTGAAAAATTTTGAAATTTTGAAACCTTTCTTAACTATCTGTGCTAGGCAAGAAGCATACTTACCTCTGCTACTGTGATAGGTATCCCATGAAGGCCCAATGCTGCAACCAACAGCTCTGATACCATTCTGTAATGTACCCACCCATCTATCCAAGGCAAGGAAGGGTACATGATGGAAATCTCTGGGGCTTTTCATAAAACTCATCCCATTCATTAAATTCACAGCCATAAATTAAATGTGTGCAGATGCAGATCAGTTAAACATGCATAGCGGAATAAAACATATTCATCCACACACTATTCATATGCATTCAACATATCAATAACAGTCATCAATTTAAACATTGCAGAAGTTAATACATAGACAGAAAAACACTTATCTTCATTATGCAATAGTCCCAAACAACTAACTATGTCGCTGCAACGTTCCACCAAACCATAGGCCAGTTGTGTTCATCAATCTCTCAACACAACTGCCACCCCTAAGCTGGGCATGATTCTTACAAGGAAAAGGGTACATTCACTCATTCACAGCCAATCAATCATTTCATCTGAGCCAAGCCAGTCCACATTTGGGTTTATCAGGTTACATTTGAACCCTGGAGGCTTACACTCAAGCTCAAGCCAAAACAATGGAGACCCATAACCCATACCCAAACATACTCTTTTATCACACAGCAAGCACAATCATTGGGCAGGGATACACATTTAACAATGGGATTTACAATAGGATGGTCATGGGTTTTCCTCAATTTGTTTCCAGCCAAAAACGAATTATGGAATGGGGAGAAACACTCACATGGAGGAAAACGATTTCTTCCCCAACTAACTGAGCATTCAGCAAGGAAACGATCTCTATGGAACCCCTAGTTCGATTCCCCTTCTTCCCCACTGGTATACAACACAAAGACATTCTTCTCCCAGCTGATAATGAAGGAAAACACATAAGTTCGATGGGGAAAAACGCCCAGCAAGCTCCCAACTCGTGGGAGAGTCCAACTGGTTGATGGATAATGGCTTGGGGAGCAATTCATGGCTCTTTTCTTTCCTAAGAAGCAAAACGCGATTTGCCATGCAGGGTGGCTTTCCCATACCTGAATTTGGACAACCATACCTCTCAATCCCCAAGGCATTAACTACCTCAACCAACTCTTGGGAGAAATCAATGATTGGTTACAAAAGTCAAGATGGGTAGTTGAGAGTTTGATGTGTTCTCTCATTGACACTTGGCTTGACTTGACTGGCTCCAAGGGTTTGAATGTTTTCCCTCCCAATTCCTTGTAAAATCATGCCCCCATCTCTTGTTGCATTCTATAGCTAGTTGTGGGTATTTTATTAAAATGCATATTTACATGATGTTTGAAATTCCAATGTGCCTGGCTAGCACGCAAACCATATGCATCAATAAATTGATGGCAGGGCCTTGGCCTTGAGCTCCTCACCATGATTTCATAACAATATTACATCATTTACAATTTTAATGCCATGGGGTCAAACTGGGGATGTTACATTTTATCTCGGACAACATAGGCTTGAAGGTCATCGAAGGTTTTCTCATTTAAGAAATCAATTACAGTCTTGGCTAGATCTATCTTTTTGTTTACACTGTTTTGGACTAAACGGGAGTCTTGAGAAACAGCCTCGACAATTTCCCACTCCTCTTGGGATACGATGAAATGGCTCCACTGTACTGTTATCGGGGATACTATCTGTTCCTAAATTACGAACTTGGCACTTTTGAGTTAAGGTTTACCTACCATTCTTCTTGATAAGTACTGAATGTTTTTATGGAGATATTCCTTCTTGGTAAGTACTTAGAAAAAATTTCGGACCAACTTCCTTAGTCCTTCCGCTGTTGCATACCAACTAGCGGAGTTCTTCCACCGTTGCGGACCAACTTGCCGAGTTCTTCCACCGAAAAACACTTAGAAAAATTTTCAAACCAACTCGTCGTGTCCTTCTACCGTTGTGTACCAACTTGTTGAGTTCTTCCGCCGTTGTGGACCAACTTGCCTAGTTCTTCCTCCGAAAGACACTTACAAAAATTTTGGGACCAACTTGCCGAGTCCTTCCGCCGTTGCGGATCAACTTGCTGATTTCTTTTGCCGTTTCGGCCCAAAATTGATAACTTCCTGCCGAATTTTTCCTTCTTTTTCGGCGATCTTATTTATTTTTTTGCCGGTTCATTGTGGAGCAACTCGCCAAGTTTTTCCACCAACTTCAGCGCAACCTCGCCATTTCTAGCCGCCAACTTCGGTGCAACTCAGTGAGGTTCACCGAAATACATCGGCTCAACTCCACGAGACTCGTCGAATTAGTTAGGCAAAACACTTAGAAAAAATTTTGAAAAATTTTGAAATTTTTAAACCTTGCTTAACTGTCTGTGCTAGGAAGGAAGCATACTTACCTCTGCTATTGTGATAGGTATCCCATGAAGGCCCAATGTTGCAACCAGCAGCTCTAATACCATTCTGTAATGTACCCACCCATCTATCTAAGGCAAGGAAGGGTACATGATGGCAATCTTCGAGGCTTTTCATAAAACTCATCCCATTCATTAGATTCACATCCATAAATTAAATGTGTGCAAATGTAAATCAGTTAAACATGCACAGTAGAATAAAACATATTCATCCACACACTATTCATATGCATTCAACATATCAATAACAACCATCAATTTAAACATTGCAGAAGTCAATACATAGACAGAAAAACACTTATCTTCATTATGCAATAGTCCCAAACAACTAGCTATGTTGCTGCAACGTTCCACCCAACCATAGGCCAGCTGTGTTCATCAATCTCTCAACACAACTGCCACCCCCGAGCTGGGCATGATTCTTACAAGGAAAAGGGCTCATTCACAGCCAATCAATCATTTCATCTGAGCCAAGCCAGTCCACAGCTGGGTTTATCAGGCTACATTTGAACCCTGAAGGCTTACACTCAAGCTCAAGCCAAAACAATGGAGACCCATAGCCCATACCCCAATATACTCTTTTCTCACACAACAAACACAATCATTGGGCAGGGATACACATTTAACAATGGGATTTACAACAGGATGGTCATGGGTTTTCCGCAATTCGTTTCCAGCCAAAAACGGATTATGGAATGGGGAGAAACACTCACATGGAGGAAAACGATTTCTTCCCCAAATAACTGAGCATTCAGCAGCCAAACGATCTCTATGGAACCCCTAGTTCGATTCCCCTTCTTCCCCACTGGTATACAACACAAAGACGTTCTTCTACTAGCTGAGAATGAAGGAAAACACATAAGTTCGATGGGGAAAAACGCCCAGCAAGCTCCCAACTCGTGGGAGATCCCAACTGGTTGATGGATAATGGCTTGGGGAACAATTCATCACTCTTTTCTTTCCCAAGAAGCAAAACACGATTTTCCATGCAGGGTGGCTTGCCCATACCTGAATTTGGATAGCCATACCTCTCATTCCCCAAGGCATAACTACCTCAACCAACTCTTGGGAGAAATCAATGATTGGGTACAAAAGTCAACATGGGTAGTTGAGGGTTTGATGTGTTCTCTCATTGACACTTGGCTTGACTTGACTGGCTCCAAGGGTTTGAATGTTTTCCCTCCCAATTCCTTGTAAAATCATGCCCCCATCTCTTGTGGCATTGCATAGCTAGTTGTGGGTATTTTATTAAAATGCATATTTACGTAATGTTTGAAATTCCAATATGCCTAGCTAGCACACAAACCATATGCATCAATAAATCGATGGCGGGGCCTTGGCCTTGAGCTCCTCACCATGATTTCATAACAGAATTACATCATTTACAATTTTAATGCCATGGGGTCAAACTGGGGATGTTACATTCTATCTCGGACAACATAGGCTTGAAGGTCATCGAAGGTTTTCTCATTTAAGAAATCGATTACAGTCTTGTCTAGATCTATCTTTTTGTTTACACTGTTCTAGACTAAACGAGAGTCTTGAGAAACAACCTCGACAATTTCCCATTCCTCTTGGGATACGATGAAATGGTTCCACTGTACTCTTATCGGGGATACTATCTGTTCCCAAATTATGAACTTAACACTTTTGAGAAAAGGATTACCTGCCATTCTTCTTGATAAGTACTGAATGTTTTTATGGAGATATTCCTTGGACTATTGTAGCTCTAAGATGACCATGTTTCGTTTAGCTAACTCTTCGATTACATTACTTAGCTTGTCACATTTGGATTTTAATTGATCCTGAGCCTGGTTTAGTTGGGAATCCTTAAGAGTCATCTCTACAACCTCCTATGCAAGTTTGTCAGTAGGGTTTGCTTAAGAGGAGGCTTGTAAAGCTATGGATTTTTTAAGAAGGATGTCCTAATTCCGCTTCTTGATCTCATTTAATTCATTCTCTAGAGTGTTTATTTTCTCCTTGATCGTTGGACTATTAGCTAGATCTTTTTCCAGTTCAAAGTATATTTCCAAGACATCAACGGTTTGCGAATGGTCAACTATGAGAATGTTGAGTTTCTTCTTTAGGCTAGAGATCTCTTTATCCGTTTCTTTTGGCATGGCTTGAAACAAAGTCATATCACTGGGATTTTGGACCAATTTGACAATATGCTCCTCTAGGTCAGCTATCTTCACAATTTTTCTTTATTTGATGACTTCTCATTCTTCAATTGTTTCTCTAGTCTTTGGAATGCAACCTGTATCTTATTAGTACTCATAGTGTACTTCATCACATCTCTATATACTCCTTCACTAGTTTGTTGGTGAATCTCCATGATATCTTTTGACAAGAAATTTCCATATTTAAGGTCCCTTGCCTTAGATCTAATGCAGACAACATCCTGGACTAGTGCCCTATCTCGAGATATTTCTTTGGGAACAGGGACTTTTGGAGATCAATGTTTTCATCTTTGATTTGAGAGTATAAGCCAAATGATCCTGCTTTAATTGGTGATGTTGTGACCAATGCACCTTCTAGGGACAGAGCCTCCTTCTTTTGGGGCCACGCTGTAAATGGAATGTTTTCCAAGATGACGGGTTCCAAAGAGGTGGGAGTTAGTTTAATTTGCAGTGTTGAGCTGGATACATTTTCGGATATGGACCTCTTTGATTTTGACTCGACGCTCACTGATTTGTCCTTGTCGACGTTCGAGGTCAGTTCAGGTGTGCTCCTTTTTACGAGATTATCCACTTTATGTGGTGTAAAGATGATAGGTTCCACAGTGGTTTGGATTGGATCCAACATTGCATTGGCCTGCTCCCAACTATCTAAGTTGGAAATTTCATCCAAAATTGGTTGTGACTCGTGGGAGTAAGCTGCTTCTCTAGCAGACTACCCGTTTGGGATCGTACTTGCATGTAAAGCGCACAGGAAGCTGAAAGCGACTATCATTTCTTCGACCACCTTCTGGGATGGATAGACCTATCATATTGAACCTTAACACGACGTTTGTTGGCATCTATATCCATAGAGGCATCTCGACGTTGCTCAAGGTGGATTAAACGTTGCTCAAGATCCGTCGTATCAGGGAGGAGCTCTATGGCCAGTTTAAGTGAAGGAATCTCGCATTCAATCGGTAAAAGTGACTCCACACCATCAACTAGCTGAAATGGTGAGAACTCGGTGGCAACCTTGACTGCGGTTTGATACGCCCACAAAGCAGGATATAACATGATGTGCCTGTTGGTCTTGCTTTGTTGGATGGTACATTGAAAAATGGTCTTCAAAGACTTATTGACTGCTTCTACTTGACCATTTGCTTGGGGATGATAAAAAGATGAGTGTTCTTGATGAAACTCGAGCTTGAGAGACAAATCCTCCATCATCTTGTTCTGAAAGTGACTGCAATGGTCAGTGAAAATCTCTTTCAGAATACCGAACCGAGTGATAATTTGATTGAATACGAAGTGGGTTGCAGTAGCACCATCGGCTTTAACAATAGGCATGGCCTCAGCCCATTTGGAAAAATAATTCACGGCCACTATGATATGGTGATGCCCCCCAGCTGAAGCTGGTTTGCAATCCATGAAATCCACCCCCGATTTAGTGAAGGGACCGATGGTGATGACCAGATGAAGGGGTACTAGATGCGAGCGCATGTTCCAAGAAAACATCTGGAAAGGGTAACATCTCTTCATAGCATTAACACAATACTTAAAGATGGAAGGCCAAAAATAACCAGCTCACATAATACGTTGGGTTGTAGCAAGCTCGGATAAGTGACCGCCACACGCCCCAGCATGGCAATCATTAAGCACCCGCTTCGCTTCTTCGTGAGTTAAGCAACAATGAAGGATAGAATCCTTTCCTCGGTGATACAAAGTGTCACTGATGATAATATAATCTTTAGCATGATGTTTTACATGTCGTCGCTCATCTTATGAATAGTGTGGAGGAAACTTCAAAGTTTGGAGATATACAATGACATCCCCATACGAAGGGTCCTTGGACGAGATAAGAAATAAGTGCTCATCCACAAAGGAATCTTCATGAATGACATCCTCATCAAGTCTTGGAAGGTCCGACATAAGCTCAGCAAACACCAACGATTTCACCGACTTCGCCGAAGCAAAATCGAGATCAAATTCCTAAAGGAGAACAATCCATTTATTATACTTCCCCCGATAAGGCGTCGTGATAGCATGAACTGAAATGGATTGATTGTTAAAATTTAATATGCTAAGACAGAAAATAGTAGCATTACATTCCATTTCACAATAATAGCATATACAGGATCACTGAAGAAACAACAAGCATAGCATAAACACAAGAGACACAGATTTATCCTGGGAAACCCTCATGGGGTAGAAAACCCAGTAAAGCTTCCTCAATATAGATGACCAACAATATGCAAAGATGCAAACCAAAGACATGATCTCCTTCTCCACCATAACAGACCTCTCCTCCACAAGTGCGCCTCTCTCAAGTGTGTGTGTGTGTGTCAAATGAGGAACACACCTCCTCAATTTATACACTACTCTGACATATCTTTTACACAAGTACACGTAGGCTCGTATTTAACCAATGGGTTAAATACCCCACTACAACTGACTGGGCCGACCCCTCTAGGGTGGTCTAATAACCCTTTGACCCACATGACACATATACGGCCGACCCCCACTAGGGAAGTCTAATAACCCGAGTTACCACATTTCGATGGAGGAATAAACATCTCCGGATATACAATAAGATCTTCACGGAGGAATGAAACATCTCCGGAATAATAAAGTACAAATATAATATTCTTTGAAGTTACAATATCTCAACACTCCCCCTTAACGAGAAGGATATTATAACAGCATCTGCACGAGCAAGGAGTCATCAACATCATACATGATACATCTATAAATCATTGGAAGCTTTCTCAACATCATCAGTAACTCAAGCAGTTACTGGAACATCTTCAATACTGGAACATCAACATCTTCAGTACTGAGTCTTTATCTTCTGCAGCACTCGAACAACTACAGCAACATCAACATCTGGATCCTCATGATCATCAGCATCATCATCTCACGATCATCAGCATCGTCATCACATGATCATCAGCATCACGATCATCAGCATCGTCATCATACGATCATCAGCATCATCATCACACGATCATCAACATCGTCATCACACAATCATCAACATCATCATCACATGATCATCAGCATCGTCATCACACGATCATCAGCATCGTCATCACACGATCAGCAGCATCGTCATCTAGATCATCACGATCAGCAGCATCGTCATCTAGATCATCACAATCAGCAGCATCATCATCTAGATCATCATGATAAACAGCATCGTCATCTAGATCATCACGATCAACAACATCGTCATCTAGATCATCACGATCAACAACATCATCAATACAAGTATACACATCATTAATACAAGTATCCTCATCAATACAAGTATACACATCATCAATACAAGTATCCTCATCAATACAAGTATACACATCATCAATACAAGTATCCTCATCAATACAAGTATACCATCATCAATACAAGTATCCTCATCAATACAAGTATACACATCATCAATACAAGTATCCTCATCAATACAAGTATACATATCATCAATACAAGTATCCTCATCAATACAAGTATACACAATAGCAGCATACCCTGCCACACACAAGATCCAATTACAGGATGATCAATCCCTCTCACTTTAGGACGTAGGTCCAAGGATGATACAATCCTGATCCCCTTACGGGATGATCAGTCCCTCTCGGTTTAAGACAACTCTCATGTCTATGGATGATGCAATCCAGATCAACTTACAGGATGATCAATCCTTATCACTTTAAGACACCTCACCATGTCTAGGGACAAGGCAATCCCAATCTATTTACAGGATGATTAGTCCTTATCACTTTAATACATCTCACCATGTCTAGGGACGAGGCAATCCCAATCTATTTATAGCATGATTAGTCCTTATCACTTTAAGACATCTCACCATGTCTAGGGACGAGGCAATCCCAATCTATTTACAGGATGATTAGTCCTTATCACTTTAAGACATCTCACCATGTCTAGGGACGAGGAAATCCCAATCTATTTACAGGATGATTAGTCCTTATCACTTTAAGACATCTCACCATGTCTAGGGACGAGGCAATCCCAATCTATTTACAGGATGATTAGTCCAATCAATCTCATTTAGGACTATCCTTCCTTTCGAATTACTGGATTTACTGTCCAAGGATGATTTAATCCATTCAATTCATTTAGGACTATCCTTCCTTTTGGAATTACTGGATTTACTGTCCAAGGATGATTTAATCCACTCAATTCATTTAGGACTATCCTTCCTTTCGAAATTACTGGATTTACTGTCCAAGGATGATTTAATCCACTCAATTCATTTAGGACTATCCTTCCTTTTGGAATTACTGGATTTACTGTCCAAGGATGATTTAATCCACTCAATTCATTTAGGACTATCCTTCCTTTCGGAATTACTGGATTTACTGTCCAAGGATGATTTAATCCACTCAATTCATTTAGGACTATCCTTCCTTTCGGAATTACTGGATTTACTGTCCAAGGATGATTTAATCCAGTCAATTCATTTAGGACTATCCTTCCTTTCGAAATTACTGGATTTACTGTCCAAGGATGATTTAATCCACTCAATTCATTTAGGACTATCCTTCCTTTCGGAATTACTGGATTTACTGTCCAAGGATGATTTAATCCACTCAATTCATTTAGGACTATCCTTCCTTTCGGAATCACTGGATTTACTGTCCAAGGATGATTTAATCCTCAACCGTACATTTAGGACCACGTCCAAGGATGACTTAATCCTCAACCGTACATTTAGGACCACGTCCAAGGATGACTTAATCCTCCACCGTACATTTAGGACTACGTCCAAGGATGACTTAATCCTCCACCGTACATTTAGGACTACGTCCAAGGATGACTTAATCCTCAACCGTACATTTAGGACTACGTCCAAGGATGACTTAATCCTCAACTTTCCACCAAGGACTTCATTCTTGAAGACATACGTCTACGGCTCTTCTTTCGGACTGAAGTCCAGGGATGATCCAATCCCCTCACATGTTCACCAAGAACTTCATTCACGAAGACATACGTCTACGGCTCTTCTTTCGGACTGAAGTCCAGGGATGATCCAATCCCCTCACATGTTCACCAAGAACTTCATTCTCGAAGACATACGTCTACGGCTCTTCTTTCGGAATGAAGTCTAGGGATGATCCAATCCCCTCACATGTTCACCATGAACTTCATTCTCGAAGACATACGTCTACGGCTCTCTTTAGAACAAGTGTTCAAGGATGACACAATCCCTCTTCTTTCTCGGAGACACTTGTCTACGGCTCACTTTAGAACTTGTGTTCAAGGATGATGCAATCCTCACATGTATTGTCATCAATTACTATCGATCCTGGAAACCCATACAGAACCTGATTCACACTTCTTCTTTAATTACACCATTAAGAGAATGGTCTTCTCTAGCCACTTGGAGCAAACATCTCATCATGATTCTCTTCTTCTTTCTAAGAGAATCTTCTAGCCACAAGCCTTCTATAGTGTGTTTGATTTGAAGACCTTTTTTTTTTGTTTAACATCCATCGCTTGTTCAGTGTTCATCATTCATCATGATCTTTCCTACAAATCAAAATTAAGTACATGATTAGTAATACTTCATAATCATCAAATCATATTGACATGATAACCTATTATGCATACAGATATCATTTACATAGTTATGCAACTATTTTGACCAACACTTTGGCACAACACTTTCCCATATCCTGTATGCATACAGTGGCTATCTAGATGCCTTCCATCTCTACCAGAACATACTATCGAGAGTGTGCACAGCTCTCAGCATGTCAGCAAAGAGGTTTCATTCTAGACAAGCAACAACGAAATGTTTGTCCAACTTACCAATCATATGCATATTAGTAGTATACTGTTCAATGCTCTATGAATGTTTACACTCAGCATGATATATTCTAGGAATACAAATATGCATACAAGCAATATCATTTACTATTTCAAATAACAACTCAAATACTTATCTTTTATGTTTGTGTGGTTGTCTCTCGCTTGATCTTCTGTATGTCTTCTGAACTTCTATTCATTCTGTACCACTGTGCATGCTCAAGTGTACACTAGTGTCATCCTCATGATCTCATACACAAACATACATTCATTAGTATATTCTCAATATTATCAAAACATTCTAATATTAAATAATCTTGAATATGTACAGTCATGATTATTAGTATTCAGGGTTTCAAGGAAGTCTTCTTTTACTCATGCATATTCTTGTTTGATCTAGTATGCATAAACCCTTGATTACTAACCAATCATACCAAGTATACTTACACAAGGTAAGATTCTAACATGACATAGGAAAACATACCTGGATTAGTATACCTGCTTAGTTATGTACAACATACCTAAACAATCTCTTCAATGATTTAGAGATCCTGAGCTAGAACCTGCATGTCTCGTAGGTTAAACATAATATAACAAAGTCATACATACCTCGTGAGTCTTTGTCTTCATGTTTTCATGGTCATGGAACTTGATTTGTCTTTTGTGATGTACCTGTGTCTTGTTAGCAGACAACATCAACCTTACACAATACCATAATGCATAAGTACAATCATATAGCCCTAATCAATGAATGTCTTCGATCATTCACATGCATTCATATTGTCACTAGGGTGATAAGATAATTAATAACATTAATCAAGATTGTACTAATAAATAACATGAAGACCAACACATTATGAACTTAATCAAGAATCAGATTTCAAGGCATACCTGAACCTCCTTAAGTCATACCTATCGAGACCTTTTGTAGTCTTCTTATGTAAGGCCTTAGCCTCAACTCCCCCTGAAACTTGATCTGGAGCTTGATTAGGGTTTGCTAGAGAAACCCTAAAAATTCAATCTTTGACTTTCACACTTCTGAATGGATGGAAGAATGTGTCTTGCTGAGCTGATCAACCTAGCATTCTTCAATTTTTTGAAATCTCCAAAATTTGACCCCTCAAAATTGCCTTCGAAACTTCTGGATCTTCTCGACAGGAACCCGAACTAGGGTTTGATGAAGCCTAGTCTTCTACCCAACCAAAAATTCGATCTTGGTCTCTAAATTTCAATTTTCCTGAGTAGCATTCAGCCGTGGACTCCGATTCCAAAAATTCTAACTACCTCCGAAACCCTAAATTCCGGAAGCCATGAATAAAGGTGCTCCAAAAATAATTCTGTTTTGACAGAAATATGTACCTGATTTTTTCTGCTATAACTCTGAAATTTCTCCTCCACAGGGTCTGAAAACTTTTTCTGCAGTAGCCTGACTTGTCATCTTTCCATCCTGATAGGTATGACCTCAATTGGATTTTCTGAGAGAGAGTTATGCCAAGTGTCGCAACGTGACCTGTTTATGGGATAAAACAGGAGAGCGAACTTGTACGGCGTTCCACGTGTCACTATTTAAACTTCGGCCTCTGAAAAATTTTCCTGAGATAGATCGCCCTGTTATATTTCCATCTTGATAGGTCTGACCTCAATTGGACTCTCTGAGAGATAGTTATGCCAAGTGTCGCAACGTGACCTGTTTATGGGATAAAACAGGAGAGCGAACTTTTACAGCATGCCACGTGTCACTGGTTCACCTTCGGCCTCTGAAAAAGTTTCCTGCGATAGTACAGTCTGTGTACTACCTGTCACTTTTTACGACATTTCATTTGGAGCTTCCTAGCCCAAGTTATGACCCTTTTTCCAAGGTGACCTGATTTTGACTGAGATCTGGAAGAGGCAGAAACCCTAACTTGTACTGATCATAAATCATAAAGTACAACGAATATGAGGGTTCCCTTTGGACACAAGATACCTGGGGATGTTATCTTCTACCTGTAAACTTTTCAAACCCTGAACCTTCGCAGAAATGGATTTATAGCGAAAGTTCCACGATGACTGGTTTTTGCTATGTAAAACCCTAACCTTCAAATTGTCGTAAGTAAATCAAGTGTCGTAAGTGCCATACCTTGTCTTCCTTTAGGTTAGCTCTGATACCATGTTAAAATTTAATATGCTAAGATAGAAAATAGCAGCATTACATTCCATTTCACAATAATAGCATATACAGGATCACTGAAGAAACAACAAGCATAGCATAAACACAAGAGACACAGATTTATCCTGGGAAACCCTCATGGGGTAGAAAACCCAGTAAAGCTTCCTCAATATAGATGACCAACAATATACAAAGATGCAAACCAAAGACATGATCTCCTTCTCCACCATAGCATACCTCTCCTCCACAAGTGCGCCTCTCTCAAGTGTGTGTGTGTGTCAAATGAGGAACACACCTCCTCAATTTATACACTACTCTGACATATCTTTTACACAAGTACACGTAGGCTCGTATTTAACCAATGGGTTAAATACCCCACTACAAATGACTGGGCCGACCCCTCTAGGGTGGTCTAATAACCCTTTGACCCACATGACACATATAGGGCCGACCCCCACTAGGGAAGTCTAATAACCCGAGTTACCACATTCCGATGGAGGAATAAACATCTCCGGATATACAATAAGATCTTCACGGAGGAATGAAACATCTCCGGAATAATAAAGTACAAATATAATATTCTTTGAAGTTACAATATCTCAACATTGATATGCGCGACAATTGTGGTTGTTCTAAGCAGAATGTAATGTCGTAACCGCTGGACTGAATGAACAGTCACAAGCGCCAGCTTTTCCACATGAGTATTTCTTAGCTCAACATCTACTAGATTTCGACTAAGGTAATAGATGACATGCTCGACAAGTGCATCATCAACCTGAACCAAGGCCATGCCAATCGTCTCTTGAGACGCGGCCACATAAAGGATAAAATCTTGTGCGAAGTCTAGTGGACTAAGCACAGGGGCTGATACCAAAGCTTTCTTAAGGGCGTCGAAAGATTGCTGGGCTCACTCATCCCAGATAAAAGGTGTGTCCTTCTTCAATAAGCGCACAAAACCTTTGGTAAAATTAGCATAATTGACTACGAAATGACGTAGAAAAGTGGCTCTCCCTTGGAGGCTCTGAAGTTGTAACAAATTGCGTGGAGGAGGCAACTGAAGTATTGCCTCAACTTTGAGAGGATCGATTCTAATACCCTCTTTAGAAACTATGAAGCCTAGAAGGCGACCCGTCCTTACAACAAAGATGAATTAGTTAGGATTCAATCGAATCTTGTATCGTATCCATCGTTCGAGAATCATGTGGAGGTTCTTGGGGTGGTCCATCCTCTTGCGAGAATGGCCGGCAAAATCATCCAAGAAAAACTCCATAATTGTTTTAAGATCGTGAAAGGCGTAGGTCATGGCATGCTGAAATGTAGCTCCGGCGTTTTTAAGGCCAAATGGCATTTTCCAATATGAAAACATTCCCCAAGGACAAATAAAAGCTGCCTTATGTTGATCCTCGGGTTTTATTTGAATCTGGTTATATCCGGAAAATCCGTCCATGAAGGAAAAAATCTCACTTCCGGCGCAAACATCCAAGATTTGATCTATGAATGGTGTGGGGAAGTTGTCTTTTGGACATGCACGGTTCAAATATCTAAAGTCGGTGCATACAGGGATCGTTCCCTGCTTCTTATCCACATGAACGGGGTTTGACACCCATTCGGTAAGGGGAACGAGGTAGATGAAACCAGCCTTGAGCAGTTTCTCCACCTCTGCCTTGATAGCGGCTGCTTTTCTAGGGTTCAGAGCATGTAAGTGTTGTTGAACCGGTTTAGCGTTGGGATACATTCTAATCTCATGTTCAACAATGTGGGGGTCTTTTCATGGAATCTCCTGATATGACCAAGTGAAAGCTTCCCGGAGTTCTGTAAACAATTCACTGTAAATAGAAATCTCCTCAGGAGTGCAATCGTCACTGATGTAGACATTCTCAACTATTCCGAGAGTACGAGAGATATTGATCGACGTAGTTGGGGAAATGTTAGCCATATTCCCTTCCGCAAAAACATCATGTGACTCCAAAAGAGCCACAGGGTGACCAACCATCTCTGCTAGAGTCGTCCTAAACTCTTCTCGTTTGGCGAGCTCGAGTTTGGGAAGGAAATAAGAGCGATGGTGCATATCTTCCCAAGGTCTCTCACTACCACACATGGCCTCCTTAATAGCTTCATCAGAAGGAAAAGTATCATCGAGGCAATCATGGGAACAAGACGAGTTGGATGCCCAAACTAGCAGTGTAACGAGATCTTCCTCAACTGTCTGGGAGGAAGAGAGATCCAACTCTACAGTGCCTTGTTGAATATGCTGGTAAGCAAGCTAAGCTATAGACAGTGGCATAGACATTCCAACATGCGAAATGTTTCCAGATGTGGAACTCGTGGACGATAAAGTCCACGGATCATCAAAATAGGAAGTCCAAAATGACATATTATGCAAAGGAGGAGACGCATCGTCGGTAATGGTTCCAATAAAATTCACAGGTGCAGAAAAATCATAAGTTCCCATCAATGAAGGGTACATGCCAACACCCATGTTCCCAGTTGTCGGCTGAGAATGAGTAACCTGTGGGACTATGGATCCCATGGATGCTATGGAAGAGGAGTTAACGTAATCCAACTGATCGATGGTCACAATCTTGCCTTCGTGAGGAAAGCAGATAACTCTAAATACAATGGACACGACAGCTTCATGGCATACATCCAATTCTGACCCAGTAAAAGGTTGTAGTCGATGGGTGCATCAACCACCTCGACTTCAATAGGCATAGACTTACCTCCCAAGGAGACAACAAGGGAAGGGATAATTCCATGTGGTTTAAAAGAATTACCGTCGAATGCAGTGAGCGTGGTTCTAGACACGAGTAGGGGAGGAGATCCAAGAGCTTTCCAACAAGCTAACGATAGTACTGATGCGGAGGCACCTTCGTCAACCATAGTACGTTTGACAAAACTCTGAAGGCACACCACCTGGATTTGAAAAGCCACATGGTCGGGTAAGAGAGGTTGGATATCAGTAGTGTCGAACTTGATAAAAGTGGAACTTCCCCCATCCTGAACTCCTAACGCACTCAAAAGAGCATGCTTCTGAGAAGGAAATGCTTGCAAAACTTCAAGAGCCAACATGGCACACGGAGTTTGGCCCAAATCTTCCACAATAGAGTAGTTATGGGCGGCTCGAGCATTAGGATTATGCGCGGAGTGCTTAAGAACACCTTTCAGTATCCGCGGCATAATAGAAGGCTTCTTGATATGCAAGGAATTGTTAGGAGGAGGGGGAGGCTCTCTCCCCAAATTGGGTTGTGGTGCATCATAACCGCACTGACGAGTGGCAACACTAACCTCTGACTAAACCATGTTCACACATCCATAACCACCAATATTGGAAGAAGATGTTGTCATCTCAATAGGTCCATAACCAATGGTGGGAGCAGGCGAACCCATGTTTTGGTGATGAGGTAGGGGATCCTTCAACACAGCTGGGCTCTGTGCCAAGTGCTTCGATGCTTCTTCAATACAAGAACATAAATGAGTAAGATGGTCTTCCCCACAAAGCTTGCAAGGAAACTTCACCTTACGCCTAGTTTTACGATCCTCACCAACATTTCCGCCTTCCCAAGGAGGGTTGGCATTATCCTTACGGGGGGTATTGCGATTGCTATTGTTATTCCCATTGTTTCCACCCTTACGATTATTTCTCCCCTTTTTCTTACCACCAGGTTGTTGGTTACCTGATTGGTTCGTCGTTTGCACATTGTGTACATAAGGCGATGGGGTGGAAGTGGACAAGGTGTGAACTTGTCCGGGAGTAGGCTGGTTTAGCGACAAATTTTGCATTTGATTAGCTACCAAATCTATGGGGAAGTGCTTGCAGATCCTACGATGCCATCGACATGCAGTCCAGGAACTGACGTGGGCTCATGACGTGTGCACGGTGCGTCAGGGATGATGTCATACAAAATGCCAGACTGAGAGTATAATAAGTCTAACTGCTGGACATTCAAGATATCTTGTTCCTCAGTCACAATACCGAACATCGAAACATCCTTAGCAATGTATGGGAGTAGAGACTTGAGGAACCATTCCAACAGGAACTCTAGAGGAATGTTGGCCTTCACTAACCTCTTCCGCCGACGCCACTCTTGAATGTGGTCAGAAATATGTGTGGCCTTGTTCTGACGGATGGTAGATAAAAGTTCAATACCAATATCATAGCAAACCGGTAACCGTAAATGATCTAAGAAAACCAAAGATATCTCATTAAAACCCCTATAAGTGTTTCCAGGAAACTCGACGTACCACTTCACGGCTACCCCTGTAAGGGTGCATTGAAATAGTCACAATATAATGGAATTGTGATTCAATGAGTTGGAGGAGCACCAAAGGTGAAATGTTGTGACATGATCTCCCGGGTCCTCACCACCTTTCCCCTCAAACTTAGGAATGTCTGAAGGGAGCTTGGTAGGGACCAGGGGCCAAGTAGGGTTGTGACACACTGGATCATTCGTGAGATTTGAAAGATCCGAAAGATTCAAACGTGCAAGGAACGGGAGCTGAGGTTGGAAAGCTTCATTATAAGCCGCCATAAAAGGTTGGTTAAACGGAACTGTATTATAAGATGGACCAAAAGCTTGACCATGAGGATTAAACTGCTGATAATAAGGGCCTGACGGACCATAAGCTTTCCCATGGCCATAAGATTGATAACCTCCTCCTTCCTGACCCATTTGATAGTAAGAAGGTATGTGCATGTTTTGGGCACCATATTGGGGTAGTGGGTTGTACTAGTGGCCAGCACTGACTGTGTTGTAGTAAGAGTTTCCACCATGAGTATGGGGCATATATGTACTATTCATAGTGGGAACCGTGTTGTAATGACCATAATGGTATGGTATGTTCCCACCCCCAGCATTAGGATTAGCTTGAGCAGTCGTGTGGTGACCAGAAGCATGAGATGTATTCCCAGCCCCAATATTTGTGTGAAGAGTAGTAGGGATGGTGGAATTATGTCCATGTGGATAGGATATATTCCCACGCCCTACATTGGCATTACTAGTGGCGACAGTGGACGCAAAAGTATGTGGTATATGTCCCACCCCCGTGGTTAGGAGGAGCATTAACATTCGTAAAAGTAGTCTTGGGTTGACGAGTAGCGGTATGTGTATTAGGTGGTGGATGACGAGTCGTGTTTCGAACAACATTTCTATTAGGTTGGGAAATCCTAGTAGGTGGTCTTCCAACATTAGCATTGTTAGGAGGAACATGACCAGTCCCCATACTATGTGTGTGAGTGGAAAACATAGTGCCCCCAGTGAGGGTAGTGCCCTCAGTGGGTATAGTATGGCTAACACCATGACTGGTGCTAGCGTGACTACGAAACGTAGTGGAAGGTTCAATTGTACTATGACTAGGCATACCAAAAGATAGTGCAGTTGGGTTGATCGTAGGACTAGTGTCATCATGTAACTCTAGTATCCTGTATCTATAACTACATGGAAATGAAGGAAAGAACGGATTGTCCTGTTCTTCGTCCTCGGGTAAGGTTGGAAATCCGTGAAGATAATTATTCAGATTCGAAGGATCGAATGGATCTTGTTCAAGTGGATTCGGCCAAATCGAACTAGGTTGAGTCTCAGGTGGATCACCTCCTTACGCCTCACGAGGAGTATGGAGATCGGAAGTGTGGTCAACTCTACCCGATGGAGTCGAATTTTTTTCCTCAGTATCGAAATGTGTAGTAGTCATGATGTCTTGGACGTATGTCTCATAAGAATCCGAGACTCAGAGGGAGCCCTCCGGCGTCCTCTAGCAACACAGCGTGAAAACTCGTCTACCTTTAAACCAACCAACTGATGGGATCGGCGAAGAGTAGGGCTTCGCACCACGATATCTCCAAAGAGAATATATAATCAAAACGTCCCCTAAAGGCCAACTATTGATCAAAAACAATAAATCAAAAGCACACACCTAGAGAAACTATAGTCAAGAGCAGACAAACAGAGTGGCTAAATGAGCTCCCAACACTAGAGCTGGTATGTATCACCTAGGAGAGGCTTGAGACTCCCAAACTATAGTTGGAGGTAACAGAATCAGTTATAGAGACACCCAGGCTTCACTACGTGTACAGGGTCATGTCCATTGCACAAACACAACTGTGCTGTCCAATCCCTATCTGACTTAGGACACAAACAGCATAACCACTGCAAGTACCCTGTGCGATACCTAGGTAAGGCAACTATGGTCACCGCAATATAAACAATGCTCAGGGGGACAGTCGTAGGTGGGATCCATCGTATGGGCAAGGTAGCTAATCTTGAAGCACAAGAGGATGAACCTCCGGTACCCCCAGATACGAACAAATCCTGGAAATATCTCCCACGTTCAACCGATATCAGAGGGATATCCGTTCAACCAACCTCTCGTGACCTCGTGCTTAACTCTGGCTTGAGTAGAGCTTCTTGAGAACACCGATATATACCATGGATTCCTCCACTCCCTGGTCAGACACCTAATGTTTCGTCTAGTAGCCTTGGATTGTTAACTCACCATGATCTATTCCAAGACTCTAAACCTATGCTAGTTGGTGTACCCTATAAATAAAATCGGTCTAATCAATTTTAAGATTAAGCGTTAATTTTAATGGCTGTGATTACTCAAGGGATATGATTGTGAAACTAGTGATGTGTAAGACTCAATAGTATGCAAAATCGTCAAATCCTAGACTCATCTATCCAATGAAAACAATGCCACTAACATGCACAATCAAACCAACAATTTCGAAATAAGTAAGATTAAGCGTTAATTTTAATGGCTTTGATTAATCAAGGGATATGATTGTGAAACTAGTGATGTGTAAGACTCAATAGTATGCAAAATCGTCAAATCCTAGACTCATCTATCCAATGAAAACAATGCCACTAACATGCACAATCAAACCAACAATTTCGAAATAAATATGCAATCCTTTTATATTTTTCAATGCACAATCAGAATCTAAATGAAGGTGGAAAGCACTCAATGCAAGATGCAATACATAAAAGCAATTTTTTTTTTGTATTTTCTCTTATAAATGAAAGGAAAATGCAAAAACTATGTGTATTTTTTGTATTTTTCAATATATGGAAATAAAAAATGCAAGCAAAATCCTACTATCTAGTCACTGATATGCTAAGGAGATCACTAAGACAACCAAGCAGATACTAAAAAGTAAGACTCAACCAAAGGAATGAGCTCAAAAGGAAAAAACCAACAAGGCTCAACCAAGAGAAACCAAGAGTTCTGGTCACAACCAAGGCATGGAACAGTCAAGAAACAGGCCAACAAAGACTCAGGATCAACCAAAACCAACCCAGCAACAACCAAAGGTCATAAACCAACAAAAGTCGGAGTTATACGCTACTGTCAAAGGAATACCTGCGGGTATCCGCGAGCAGCAGAGTAAACAGAGGTAGGTATACGCGGGCAAAGCTAAGCTAGCCCATAGGTGAGGAAAGGAAAATTGGCAAACAAAGAGTCCAATGGCTCAGGAAAATCAAATTTTCTATAGTGTATCTCAATGGAAAATAAGTGACACAGAGCTTCGACAAATAGCAACTCCAATTATGGACTAATGCTCAAAAAATTTCCCAAACATGGATGTTTTCCCCAGCGGAGTCATCATTTCTATGTTGGAGAAAACTCACTATGGCTTGGGAGACCACTACATACAGTTGACTACCAAAAATCAACTCAATTCTCAGAACTATGTTATTATAAATGACAATGCTAAGATAATGGAAAATGTAACCAACCTCGATCCAAACATTTGATGTAGATCCCCGTTGGAGCTTTCCGATCCGTGCACTTGAATCTACAAATTAATCTTGACAGCCAATATACAATAAGTACATATAATATATAAACGACATTAACATCATCAATAGCAATGGCCCATGATATAACAAGTAAATGCAACCCAATGTAAGATAAAGAACATTTACAACATTAATGGACGAGAATATGAGTATTTCTATTAATAAACAAGAAGAAGTACAATGTGATACGACCTCTTGCCGGCAACCAATCTGAACCGAGATCTAGATCAATCCACTTATGCCTCCACCACTTCAATCCTCCATTAATGGAAAACTCAAACTAGAATAGGAGTTTGGAAGGTGAACATAAAGGGTTCACAACTACAAGGATCAATGAGTGTAGACTCAAGATAGGGAAAAAATCCACTAGAGTTCTCTTTCTCTTCTTTCTCCTCCCGTCCATAAGCCATATGTGTTAAGATCCTAGTGGGCGGCCTTCACTAACACCTCGAGGTTTTGGTGTAATGGTTTGTATCATTTGGTATCAGATCCTCCACCCAGGTTCAAGTCACAGAGCGGGTGGCAACGCCGGCATTGCAGTGTTCGCCCGGGGCTCGTACGGCGCAAAGGGGACACCACCGTACGCGCGTACATCCAGCCCAAAGTCTGGACTACGGAGCATGGTGGGATGTTAAGATCCTAGTGGGCGGCCTTCACTAACACCTCGAGGTTTTGGTGTAATGGTTTGTATCAATATGTGCTCAATATATAGTCCTCTCAAAGGTAAGTGAAAGGACACATCGAGACGTTTCTTGGGCATATGGAGAGCCAAAGGTCACCTAATGACCACTTTTTGGGAGTAAAAAGTAATAAACTAGTGATTTTTACCATTTTACTTGATACCCGCGGGCTATAGTGATGCAACTCGCGGGTATGCTTGCTATAGTGATGCAACAAGTGAGTAGGAATAAAAATAGGGCAACATAGTATCTCTAAAGGATATAAGTGGATCTGAGTCAGTGAAATGGATCCTACAGGCCAAAGAATGCTGATGCTCACATGGTGGAAGATTACGTTGTAACAAGTTGGTCAGTGGAATTTTTTGAGGACATGGCACATAAAACTGTAGCTTTGGCTAATAAGAAGTCTTGATTATACTGCTTGAGTTCATCAATTTGGTTTTCCATGGTTTCAATTCTTTCCTTTAGCATTTGGTTCTCCATGGTAAACTTATCCTGCTCTTCCTGGACTAGTAAAAATTGATCCATATGTACATGCTTAGTCACGGTAAGCTTCAACCTTTTCTTCAGGGTTGTAATCTCTTTGTCCCTTGCTTGTTGTAAATCCTATACAAGGGATGAATCAATAATATATTTTTCCAACTTTGCTATCTGTTGCTCCAATTCTCCTAGACACAGTTCTTTGTATTTGGTATATTACATTTAGTTTTTAAGTAGACGCTCCAGTCTATCGACCGAATTCTACAATTTATTGATCTCATAGTGTACTTTAAAAAATCCTGATATACTCCTTCTCTAGTCTATCTATGTAATTCCATTTTATCTTTAGAATAAAAGGTATCCATATTGAAAGTTACCTAGTTAGTTTTGTAATTTGACGAATCTTCTTTCCACCAAGAACAATAGGCTCTATAACAACCATTTTGATAAATCCTTGTCTCAAATCAAGGGTTGATAACAGCCTCACCTACTAACCGGTGGAAATATACTTTTTTCAGGAACAGAGACTTCTGCAAATCTATGTTGTCATCTTTGATCTAGGCGTAGACATCAAAGAGACCAGATTTGACTAGAGAGGCTTAAGTTGTTGCCAATGTATCCTTCTTTGAATATGACCCTTACTCTTGGGGCCATTTGGATGATGGAAAAATCCTAGGTAGAACTAGAGCCAATGTGGTTGGAGTTGGCCTTTCAAGAATCACCATTTCAGACTATTGCTTAGTCTTGGACATTTTAGCCTAAGAAGCCAAGCTTCTAGATTCTTCCATTTCAGTATCACAAGTCATTTAAGTTAACAATATTTTACCCAATGCAATTTTTATGAGGATTTGGGATGCCATGGGATATTTTTTGGGGATCCGTAAACAAAACTTTCTTTACCTCCTCCCAACTTTCCAAGTTGGCAATTTTGTTGAGCTCCTTGTGTGGTTCATGCTTGTACTCTAACGATCTTACCAGCCTCATTTTATTACATATAATCCCATTGGTTTCATATATCCAATTGAATCATGTGGGAATATTTAGGCTAGATATCATCTCTTAAACTATGGACTAGGCCACTCTGTACTTGAAAATAAAAGGGCTTGCTTCTTGGGGCACTTTGAAAGTTTTGGAACTATTGTGCTTTAAAAAATGCAGGGCATCAACATCAAACCTCTGTCGAATATATTCCAGTGAAAAAAATCTAGGGGTTAGGAATATAGAAAGATGATACAATGGCATCTCATACCCGTAAACCCGGATTTGAATATGATCCTTGTAACAAAACCAATCCCCAAGAGGAGCTTCTAGATTCAATTGTAATTTATCTTTACATTCTAGAAAAATCCTAGTGGTAGGAGCATCAATTAGGAGGTTATAAACTTTAGAAATAACAATGTTTCAAAATTCTAGGAATCCCTCATTGGTAGGATGAGATATGGACCTTTTGAAATCATCCTGGTCAAAGAAATCCTTATTGTGGTATAAAATCATATATAACATATAAGATTGGTACCTAAAGAATATCATGGAGGAAAAATTATTCAGTTGATCATGCATCATATCTATCAAGAAAGAAACAAAATCCAACTTATGTCACGTCCCCTCTCATCGATCTAGTGCAATGGAGAGAACATGATGCTAAGGCCGGGCATCTAGCCCCACGATTATTAACAAAATTCACTGAATATAAAAAGACATATGTAGATGTGTATATATATATGTAAGAAACAGAGCGAAAGTAAATTCTATTACACATCTAACATACATTCGTAATTTTCATACTAGTCATCAATTAAAGACATTGCAGAATTAACACAAGAGAATACTTATCTTGAAACAAAGTAGTCCCGAGCAACTGACTATGCAACAACAACATTTCACCCAACCATAGGCCAGTTGTGATCATCAATTTCTCAACACAACTGCAACCCCCATGCTAGGCATGATTTCCATAAGGAAAAAGGGAACAACAGACTCACACATAGCCAAATATACACCAAAATAAGCTAAGTCAATCCACAATTGGGTTTATCATGCTTAAGAGGCAATGGAAAGGAAGAATTGCTAAGCTAGTGATCTCAACCACAGAGCTATGGATACCCTCTACAAGATCTATCTAGATTGGTATCCACAATACCTACACACCCGACACAAGGAAGTATTCCCTTCACTACTACACAATCCCTCAGGCCATACCTTCCATCCTAGTGTTCTTCAAGGTGTGCATAGAAGAGTAGCCAGCCCTTTTGATATTTCTTTGAGGTTCCTCTCTTCACTAGGTTTATCAAGCCAATTCAGGTCCTCTTCCACTCCTACTTATTACTTACAGTTCAAACCAAAACAGGGATGAAAATAACAACAAAACAAAAGTGCTGGTATGAAGAAAAACGTTTTGACTATGCCAGATGCACAAGATGGGGTTTCCATTAGTTTCATAAATTGTGTGCAACCAAAACTAATTGTTGGATGGGGAAACAACCCTGGGAGAGAAAATCGATTTCAGAAAATGTTTATGGGAATTCAAGGGGCAGAAACGGCCTCTATAAATCCATGAATCGTGACTCTCTTCCTCCCAACCACTATGCAACACAAAAATGAGTTCCCAGCTATGGAAAATGAAGGAAAATGGTGGAAAACGCCCCCATCTAGCTCAGACTGGGCGATGGAGCAAATAACATGGGTGAAGAATGGCTTCGGCACCATTTCGTGGGTGTTTTCTTGCCCAAGAAGCCAAAATAAGATTTCCAAAATTGATGGCTTGCCCATACACGAAATTGGTTGCCATACCTCTCCATTCTTAAGGCATTAACTACCTCAACCAACTCTTGGAAGAATTAAATGATTGGGTGCATAAGTCAAAATGGGTGGTTGAGGGTTTTTGGGTTCATTCATTGACATTTGTCTTAACACCATTAGCTCAAGGGTTTTAATACCCCCCCACTATTCCTTGTAAAAATCATGCCCACATCTCTTGTTTAATTGCATAGCTAGTTGTGGGTATTTCATTAAAATTCATATTTACATGATGTCTTAATTTCTATTGTGCGTGGCTAGCATGAGAACCATATGCATCGATTTTTAATTGCCAATACATAAAACGTTAAATCAATGGAGGGGCCTTGGCTTTGATCTCCTCACCATGATTTAATAACAATATTTACATCATTTACAATTTTAATGCAATAGGGTCAAAATCAAGATTTTACGTTCCCCTCCCCCTTAAATTAGCACTATCCTCAGTGCTCTTCAAAATTGAACAAAAATGGATATGCCACTCTCATGGCATCCTCCAACTCCCATGTAGCCTCATCGGGATCGTAGTTCTTCCATTGCACATTTACCTATCCAATGGCTCGGTTCCAGAGCAATGTTAGCTTCTTGTCTAGGATGCGCAATGGGTCAGTTTGGAACTCTCCTCAGGTTCCACCTGGATCACATCCCAATTAATAACATGGTTAGGATCATGTAAATATTTCTTAAACAAAGAGACATGAAAACCATTATGAGCTGTAGTGCTATCAAGCAATGCAAGTCTATATGCAACTTGCCCTATTCTTTCAAGCACTTCAAATGGCCCACAATATCTAGGTGATAGCTTGGCACAACTCCCAAGATTCAAAGAAATCTTCCTTGGCCTCACTCTAAGATACACATAATTCCCAACACTGAATTCCCTATGCACTCTATGCTTATTTGCATAGATTTTCTGTCTAGCCTAGGATTATTTTAAATTCTGCATAATCTTTGCAACCTCTTGTTCTATTTCCTTAAGCAATTCTGGCCCAAGTACAATTCTATTCACTGGATTATCCCAAGTCACTGGTGTCCTACACCTTCTGCCGTACAAAGCCTCATATGGACTCATTCCCAATGATGCTTGCTACCCATTGTTATATGCAAACTCTACCAAGTGTAGATAATCCTCCCACTTGGATGGCTTGTCCATTACATTCATGCGAAGAATGTCTTCAAGCACTTGATTTACTCTTTTTGTTTTCTCATCTGTTTGAGGATGGTACGCGGTACTAAAGATCAACTATGTACCCAAATCTGCAAAGAGACCTTTCCAAAAATTGGAAGTGAACTTGGTATCCCTATCAGAAATTATTTCCTTAGGAAATCCATGTAATATGAAAATTTCTTTCATGAAAATATTTGTAATGGCATCGGCTTTATATGTGGAATTAACCAGTATAAAATGTGATGCCTTTGTTAACTTGTCCACCAAAACCATGATGGAATCATGTTGTCTCACAGTCATTGGAAACCCTGTAATAAAATCCATGGAAATTACTTCCCATTTCCATTCTGAAATCAGCAATGGATGCAATAAACCTGCTGGGTGTTGGCATTCAACCTTCACCTGCTGACATTTCATGCACTTAGAAATGTATTAAGTGATGTCCTTCTTCATCCATGTATATTGTTTTCTTGCTGTAGCAATTGTTTTCTGATATCCTGGGTGACCAGAATATGGAGCTTTATGGATTTCATCCATAACAATCCTCCTCAAATCTGCCAGATTTGGAATTGAGACTCTATTCTTATAAGTAAGAAGTCAGTCTTCTTCCAAATGATATCCTTCATACTTATTTTCAAGGTCTTGCTGCTGCAATTTGTCCTTTATCTGCACATACACTTCATCCTCAACAATATGGTTAACAATCTGTTGCCTCAAATTTGATTGGAAAGTACTAAGCGCCACCACATGCATTTCATGTACTTTCTTGCTGAGTGCATCAACCACCTTGTTTTCTTTCTCTTTTATGTGTTTGATTTCAAAATCAAATTCACACAAAAATTCCAACCATCTAGCTTGCCTAGCATTTAAAGTTGTCTTGTCAAACAAGTATTTCAAACCACAATGGTTTGTCCTTAACTCAAATTTCTTTCCCATTAATTAATGCCTCCACATCTTTAAAGCATGTACTATGGATGCAAGTTCCAAATCATGAGTAGTATAATTCTTCTCATGCTCCTTCAATGTAACATCCCTCAAATTCAAACCCTATTGTTATTACTCTGGTAAATGAAATTATGAATTTTGTAAATGTCCATGGTGAGGAGCTCAAGGCCAAGGCCCCACCAGTGGACCTCGAGCTAAGTATGATGCTTATAAGTCTTCGTTTAAGCCTAGAAGATTAAGGTTGGTAATGAGACTAAACAAAGACTCTACATACCTACCTATGAAGAATTTCTACTACTACGTTGGCTTTTTTTTTAAGTTATGTATATATATATATATATATGAACGCCCTCCTATGAGAGAAAGAGGTAGAGTAATTATTAGATGAATTTTATTAAAATTCTCTCTCTCTCTCTTTCTCTCTCTCTCTCTCTCTCTATATATATATATATAAGATAATGAAGAAACCATCTAATATATTAAATACACACTCCTATAAGATATAAAGAAAGTAAACTAAAATATTTTCCTTATGAATTATTTTAATCATACCCCTTCATGAGGTTGATAGAAAAGACCCCTAAAATTGAAGGAAGCTTAAGTTAATGGGTATATTACTTAATAGCTATGTTAATATACTTGTAAAGTATTTAAACCCTAAATGACTTATTAGTTAGAGTTAAGTTATGAATTGTCTTACCTTATGAATTATTGAAACAAAGGGAAGCTATCCTATTTGATATTTTAAGACACTTATAGAAAATATCTAAAAATATTGTTAAAACAAATGTAAATTATATATATATATATATAAGATTTGAATGCATGATTACTAAGAAGTTCAACAAGTGTAAATTATATAAATTATATATATGACTTATTTTAGTGGAAAAGCAACTATCTTTAAAATGATCAAATTATAATATATGGGAAAAGGACAATAGTTATATATACATGATGAAAGTCATAATTATGATAATATTTGTAAAGTACATCCTAGAATGAAGTGAATCCCTATATATTTGAAATCTATATATAGATATCATTACTTTAATCAATATTATTTGTGGAATATTTATTACATCACCTAGTAATGTATTGAATTAAGATATTTAGATATATATAGGTAGACAAATCACAAAAGCGTTGCTCAAATATATTTTCTTTATACAATGATACACCTCAAATTTTAAAAAGGATTATCAAAAGATTTTTTTAATATAGAATATATATATGATTACGAGGCAAGAATGATTTTATAATATTGGAATTAATACTTGGAATGAATAAATAGAGTACTTTAAAAAATGTAAAGATCGGAGTTGTCTTTAGGATTGAGTTAGTGATCTGTTTTGAGCCATACTACAATCAGTGGACACGTGAGAAAACACAATCACGGTTCAAACATAAAAGGTTTAAATATAAGTTATCTGGAAAATTTCTTGAAAGTATCGTAGATTTTAGTCGCCACCTTGAGATGGACTACTCCCACTCCTCACCTCACCACAGACATCTGCCTCTTTTGTAGAGCACTGTCACTACCTTAATTTTTTACCAGTGGAACGGTTATGAAGATTTTCCAGGACTTTGTCTCCTTCGTGGCATGGTCGCTGAACTCACAATAATGCCATCTGGCTAACAGAATTGCCAGCACTTTCATTAAGGATATTATTCTTTAAACGTTGGAAGGACAGCGTGGAAGGAGGTTAGTCGTGCCTTCCTGAAATTTTCTTTCCTGTATCACTATGCTGCAACCCTAAGTTTATTATGTTTGACTGTTATTTCAATATTGTAATATATATGTTCTATTCGAACTCTGTTTAGTTGTATCATCCTGCCGCTCAGAAGTTAGCTTCCAGTTTATTATTTTTACAGTATAAAGGTGTGATCTCTAAGTTAGTTTACAGTTTATTAAATACCTTGGCATGATATTTGATCTCTGCAAAAAGGGTGTGAACCTTACATTATGGAACCACGTACCAGGACCAACACTTCACATCTCAATCCCAGCTAGAAACCGTGAGATTATGGGTAGTTGACTTAGTTAAATCTCTGTCTTGGTAATTTTATTCTGCTCTGCATTTTGCAGTTCACGTCATCTAAGTACGAAGTGGAAACTTGAAAACCATGTTGGGATCTTCATTATACCAATACTGGATATTACATAAGTTTTTTTTTATAGTATCGCTTTATGAAAAACTAGGTATCCGTGAGGGTTTTTGTGAACACATAATATATTGATTTCAGAATCTCTAGGCTTGCGAAAATCTCCAGATCTAATATATTAGAGAGCTCGCTTTTCGACAGTGTTAAATAGTTGTATTCTGATTTATGTGTGTTTATCTCTGTTATTGGAAGAGTAAACACTATCTTGACGAAATCCTCGTATAGAAAAATTATGTATGCTTTTAGATAGGTTTAAATCCTTATACAATAATCGTATAAAAGAATTGAAAGATTTTATTTATGTTAAGGTTTTAGTAAAAGTCGAATTATGGAAAGAAGGTATTCTAGTTAGCAAATTAGAGGTCTCAAATAAATATTATTTTTATACTTTTGAAAAGACCTATAAAAGTCGAGGGTGTCGATACTCTAGACGAAGAATTGGGGCTTAACCCAAATATATGTAAAAGTATGTATAAAAGTTTCTTAAAGGAATTTTTAAAGTTCATTATATTATTTAAAGTATAAATTGACTAGGAACTCACAAAAAGGTGATCACGGGTACCTTGGTGGAAGATATAATGAAGCTCATAATTATTAGTCCTTACCACCTTATTGTCTTTTAAAAATGAAGAACCATTAATTATATTCACTCATGACCTAAAAGAAGAACTTTATAACAACGTTGAACATGCTTGTATGCTGGAAAAAAAAACCATTTAGATAAATTTTACTCTTTGTACCAATGGATAGATATAATTATTTAAAAAGAACATTATTGTAAGAATGTGTGGGTTAAGTAACCTTATTTGTAGTAGTTATTATATGCTACAATGCAAAACCTTGGTATAATATATTTTATAGTCTAAAAGTTAATTTTACACGTGTTATTAATGTTAACTTAATATGTTATAGAATCTTAGGATAAGAATATTATTATAGGTAATAAATCATAGGCAAAGTTGAGAACTAAAAAGGCATTAATGTTACATACAAAAACTTTTAGAATAAGGAGGTATTTTATAAAGAACCCCCGAAAATAATTGTATTTTTAGTACTCTTGATGATAAGAGGCTAAGAAAGTAAAAAGATAGTAGTTGCAACAACCATGTTGCTTGATGTAAATCTCCTTCCTTGATCTAATTAATATAACCAACCTTTTGTGGACGTAGCCCAAGATACGGGTGAACCACGTCAAAATGTTCTTTGGTATGATTGCCTTATGTGTATATCTCGCTGGTTAATATGGTCGTATTTGTGCATCTCTTTTGTGTATTTCCTTAATAATGTGTCTAAATTATTTCTTCAGTTTTAATTTGTGTACCTTAGGCAATTTATTAATATGATGGTTGTTATTTATATCTTTGTTTATTATTCACATGTAATTAAGTTTGATTATAAGTGTACTTCGTGAATCGCTTGATCAAATAAATATATATATTATTACTGGAGGCTTATATAAATAAATTATTTCAGGTTTTGATGACTAACTGTATTTCAAACTTTGTAATCTTCAAGGGTGAATAAATATGAATATGTTAGATAGAATGTCTTTGCAATGACTAAGGAAATTTTTGGTGCGATGTATTGTTCATTTTAATGTTTAAGTTAGAAGAAGAAATTGGTCAAGGTGGGACAAGTAATGGTACATTGTTAAATTATGCTATTAGAATAAGATATCTTATAAAAAGTTGTATATTTTATAGTTGGGGTTGACGGTGATAATATAAGAAGAATATAAGAAGAGCTTGTGTCGACAAGCAAAGCTTTATTAATGCTCACATTTAAATATTAACCGTTGTGAACGCTTATATTAAAACAGTAAATATAGATGTTGTGTTTACATTTTATCTTCCGCATAGCACTTAATGAAGATTGGACGATTATAAAAGTTTTAAATTTTTACGAAAATTTGGGTACGTGACAATTCTTGACTCATAGCATACCACGTGGTTGTCCTGCATAAGAACTCCTCCAAGTCCTTGATTGCATGCATTGGTACACACCACAAAGTCTTTTTCTAGGTCTGCAATTTTCAAAATCGATGCACTCGTAAGGAGATTCTTCAACAGTTGGAATCTTTCCTCACATCTTGGTGTCCATTCAAACTTTATCCCCTTCTTTTACAAAGAAGTGATAGAATGTGAGACCTTGGATAATCCTTCAATGAACCTCCTATAGTACCCAGCAAGTCCCATAAAGGATCTCACATCTGTCACATTCCTTGGAGTTGGCCAATTCATAATGGCTTCAATCTTCACAAGGTTCACATATATTCGTTCGTCTAAGATGATGTGACCCAAATATTGAATTCTATCTTTATAAAAGTCACATTTGCTCAACTTTGCATAAATTTGATGCTCCCTTAGCATTTACAATGCCATTCTCAAATGTTCTTCATGCTCTTCTTCGTTCTTAGAATAGATAAGATGTCATCTAGAAAAACAAGAACAAACTTGTCCAAATACTTGCTAAAAACACTATTCATGAGACATATGAATGTAACTGGTGCATTTGTGAGACCAAATGGTACCAACACAAACTCATAGTGTCCATACCTTGTTCTAAAGGTTGTCTTATGAATATCTTCCTCTTTGATTCTTAGCTCATGGTAACCAGACCTCAAGTCAATTTTTGAAAATACCTTTGCTCCTCTCATTTGAGAAAAAAGATCATCAATTCGAGGTAATGGGTATTTGTTCTTCATAGTGACTTTGTTCAACTGCCTTTAGTCAATACATAACCTGAGTATCCCATCTTTCTTTTTCACAAATAGAATAATTGCTCCCCACGGGGACACACTTGGCCTAATATATTTTCTTTCCAACAACTCTTGTAATTGCATTTTCAATTCTATCAATTCCGGTGTACTCATCCTTTAGGGTGTCTTGGACACTGGTGTATCTCCCGGCACAAGTTCAATTGTAAAATCAATGTCTCTCTTTGGAGGAAGTCCCGGAATCTCATTAGGAAAAACATCCCTGAATTCTTGCAATACATGATAGTCCTCCAACTAAAGAGTTTCATTCTCTGTTGCCTCTAAAACATGGACTGCATACAATTGACAACCTTTCCTACAGAACTTCTTCAGCTGCATGGCTGAAACCTATCTAACAGAAATCACCTTTGGAATGCGTTTTACAACCCTTAGGTTTCCTTCCTCGTCGATGCATTCAAACCTCTTATTGTAGCAATCAATTTTAACCTTGCGTGCTTATAACCAATCCATTCCAATGAGAATATCATAGGAACCAAGTGGCAAAATAGTCAGATTTGCATAAGTGAATAGCCCATCCACCTCTAATGGACATTTCTCTACAATTTCACTAACTTTTCTCTTAGTTCTAGTGGCTAGTTGAACTAACCATGACCTACTATGCTTTAATTTCTTAAAAGCACAAATATCAACAATTTTAGGAGTGATATAACTGTGAGTAGATCCAGGGTCAATCAAAATAGAAACATATTTCTTATCAATCTTACCTTCAACTTCAACCATATTTGATTGATGATCTGCCTGGCGGTCGTCTAGTGCTGCAGATTCTAGGGATGGTCATCGCCACTCGATCCACAGTTTCATCTCCTTGGATGTTGTGAACTTGATTTCCATTCCCATTCCGATGTGGATAGATCCTAAGCATGTGGTCCCCTCCACATCCCCAAAATCGAAGTGGTTCTCTTGGCTCCTTTGTATCTCTTGGCTTGTCTCCCATCATCCTAGTTGGCTTGGTCACAACCTGTGATGGCTGCCTTTTCTGATTTCTAAGATGAGGAGGTTTGAAACCTTTCTTCCTTTGGTCAAACTTCTCATTTTTCTTGTCCTTCCATGCCTTATGGAAATAAGGTTTGATTCTTTTTTGATCATAGCAATACTTGGCCTTCCTTATTGCCTCCTCTAGAGTTTGAGGTTCATCAAATTCAATCCTATCTTTATATGAATGAGGTAGTCCACCTAGGAAATGATGAATTTTCACCTTATCATCTCAAATATACCTGACATACCTCAGCAGGTCCAAGAATTTGTTTGCATATTCTTCCATGGTCACTTGTCCCAATTTCAGCTCATGGAACTCTTTGATCTTATCATCATAGTACCTATCACAGAGGTACTTTTGCTTGAAGTATTTCTTAAACTTCTTCCACACAATCTTTCTTTCGTTGATCTTCTTCACTTGCCTGATGTGATCCCACCATATAGATGCTCTTCCATTCAAGTTGAAGATGGCTACCCTTGCCTCCATATTTCTAGAGTAGTCTTGGACTTGGAAATACTTTCTCATCCCAAGAAGCCAAGCTTCAGCTTCTTTCCCATATTTTACCTCTCCATCAAATGTAGGAGGTTTTTCCTTCTTAAATTCCCCATGTGAATTGTTCTTGTAGTGCCTCTTCCTCTTACTCCTGCGAGATGAAGAGCTTGAACCTTTAATGGATTCTTCAGAGTCGGATGATCCACTAGAAGAGATTTCTGGAGTATATATCCTGTCTCTACAAACTCTTTTTGAACTATTGGCCCTCTTGCGGGAATTCCTCCTTGAACTACTCCCACTCCTTTCTAGATTTGATGTTTGATGCCCAGATTTTATTTACCTTTGGATGTCTGTCAAACTCTACAGCACGGTGGCATTCAACTAATTTTGTTCTTCCTAGGCTTTAATCATCCTTTGATTATCTTCTCTACAAATTTGCAACTCCACCCTTAGGCAATTTTTCACTTTCGGGCACCTGAAAAATCCACCTGGAAATTGCTCAATTTTCTTGTTTCGACGGATTTCAAATTTCTCCTCCGAGCTGTTTCAGAGGAAAACTCGCAATTCGGTGCCTACCATTTCGGTGATCTAAGCTTTCATCGCTGACGGATCTCCTTCGACCGTGTCACGTCAATCTCAGCGAAACTTGCTGACTGTTTCACGGCAATCTCGACGAAAATCGCCGAATGATCTCCTCCGACTGTGTCGCGGCAAAATCGCCAACCGATATCCTCTGACCGTGTCGCGGAAATCTCGGCAAAACTCACCAACCGATCTCCTCCAATCGTGTCGCGGCAATCTCGGAGAAACTCGTCGACTGATCTCCTCCGACCGTGTCGTGGCAATCTCGGTGAAACTCGCTGAATGATCTCCTCCGACTGTGTCACCGAGAACTCGCATTTGGTCGCCAACCGTTTCGTCGAAATTTTCTCTTTTACGCCAACATAGACTTAGACGAAAATTTCAAAAAACACTTAGAAAAATTTGAAATTTTTCTTTCTTTCTTTGATGACTAGTTCTCAACAAGAGGTGATCTTACCTCTGCAAACTATTCAACTTATCCCATTTAGGCCTGATGTTGTAACCTGTGGCTCCGATACCACACTGTCACGTCCCCTCTCATCGATCTAGTGCGATGGAGAGAACATGATACTAAGGCTGGGCATCTAGCCCCATGATTATTAAAAAAAATCACTGAATATAAAAAGACATATACAGATATATATGTATATGTAAGAAACACAACATAAGTAAATTCTATTACACATCTAGCATACATTCATAATTTTCATACTAGTCATCAATTAAATACATTGCAGAATCAACACAAGAGAATACTTATGTTGAAACGAAGTAGTCCCGAGAAATTGGCTATGCAAATACAATGTTCCACCCAACCATAGGCCAATTATGCTCATCAATATCTCAACACAACTGCCACCCCCGAGCTGGGCATGATTTCCACAAGGAAAAAGGGAACAACAAACTCACACATAGCCAAATATACACCAAAATCAGCCAAGTCAATCCACAATTGAGTTTATCAGGCTTAAGAGGCAATGGAAAGGAAGAATTGCTAAGCTCGTGAGCTCAACCACAGAGCTATTGATACCCTCTACAAGATCTATCTATATTGGTACCCACAATACCTACACACCCGACACAAGGAAGTATTCCCTTCACTACTACACAGTCCCTCAGGCCATACTTTCCATCCTAGTGTTCTTCAAGGTGTGCATAGAAGAGTATCCCGCCCTTTTGATCTTTCTGTGAGGTTCCTCTCTTCACTAAGTTTATCAAGCCAATTATGGTCCTCTTCCACTCCTACTTCTTACTTACAGTTCAAACCAAAACAGGGATGCAAATAACAACAAAACAAAAGTGTTGGGTATGAAGAAAAACGTTTTGATTGTGGAATGCCCAAGATGGGGTTTCCATTAGTTTCAGAAATCGTGGGAATCCAAAATGAAATGTTAGATGGGGAAACAATCATGGGAGAGCAAATCAATTTCAGAAAACATTTATGGGAATTCAAGGGGTAGAAACGGCCTCTGTAAACCCACGAATCATGAATCTCTTCTTCCCAGCCACTGTGCAACACAAAACCGAGTTCCCAACTATGGAAAATGAAAGAAAATGGTGGAAAACATGAAGGAAAATGCCCCCAGCTAGCTCATACTGCGCGAGGGAGAAAATAACATGGGTGAAGAATGGTTTGGGCACCATTTCATGGGTGTTTTCTTGCCCAAGAAGCCAAAATACGATTTCCCAAATTGATGGCTTGCACATACACGAAATTGGCTGCCATACCTCTCCATTCCCAAGGCATTAACTACCTCAACCAACTCTTGGAAGAATTAAATGATTGGATGCATAATTCAAAATGGGTAGTTGAGGGTTTATGGGTTCATTCATTGACATTTGGCTTAACACCATTTGCTCAAGGGTTTGAATATTCCCCCCTTATTCCTTGCAAAAACCATGCCCCCATCTCTTGTTGCATTGCGTAGCTAGTTGTGGGTATTTCATTAAAATTTGTATTTACATGATGTCTTAATTTCTATTGTGCGTGGCTAGCACGAGAACCATATGCATCAATTTTTAATTGTCGATACATAAAACGCTAAATTGATGGCGGGGCCTTGGCCTTAAGCTCCTCACCATGATTTAATAACTATATTTACATCATTTACAATTTTAATGCAATAGGGTCAAAATCAGGATACTACAACTTAATAGATGAATCTTGACATGAGAGATTAATCATTAATAATAATCCCACTACAAGGAAAATGCCCTATAGCAGAGGTCATAGTGGAGGTTTTTAGTGTTATAAGATTGGAAAAAATGGTCAAACCCTTCGCTACAACCTTTTCCAATGGAAGCGGATGTTTTATTGGACGTTAATGTGGATATATTTTATAACTAAAAAAATTTGGCGGCTGAAGGTTATAGTGAATATTTTTTAACCAGTGCGCTTTGTTGAAAACAGGTGCATCGGCGCTTATCTTAATCAAACGCACTGGTTCACTGAAACAGTTTGAGCATGAGAGAGCACCAAATTTCAACGTTGCATTGGTGCTTATGTATATATTATACGCACTAGAGCTAACTTAAAATAGAAACACACAGATGCGATATTATATCTCATACGCACCATAAATTTTTAATATTTTTAAACTTTAATGGTGTTGTCTATTTATAACAACGCCCTAGTTCATTTCATCATAATAAGCACCAATGCGTACAAAATATTAAAATGACTCGATGCATTTAAGCAATTCAAATGCATCGGAGTGATTAATTACAAAGAGCACTCTTTCATAAAATATCTAAAAAATATCAGTGGATATAAACAATTAAAAAGCAATGGTGTGATTAACAACCAAAAATTCATTGATAAATGTGACTAAGAAGTGGACATTTTTATTTTTTAAGTTTAATGATGTGTTTAATTTACATTGGAGTATCGTACGCATCATTTATATAAACCATTGGTGCGTATTGTTTGAAAAAACATACCAGAGCGACATCAAATACCAAAAGCACCGCAGATGATTCTTTAAACAATGACTACTAACATTGCAATGAAATATCTATATTATATATTTTTTTTTATAATTTCATTATTCATGAGAAGTTGATTTTTTTTTATATTACTATTCATTAGAATTTTAATTATTGTGTTTGTTTGGATTAATTTATTATACTATATATTCTAGCATCTATTGTAATATTTAATCATCCATACATTTAATTACCAATGTACCATTTCACATGTAACAGTTGACAATAACATTGGAGAATGCAATAGAATAAACAAATTAATTTTATTATATCTCGATAAGAGGGCCTTTGTCATACAAAATAGGACAACATAGAGACAACAATAATCAAAATTTCAACATGCTTGTAATTGTTACACTTATTGGTAACCCGTTGTCTATCAATTTGAACATTATGTCCAATACATTATACATGATGTTTGATTTTCACAGACAATTATTTCAAAATATATAGCCGCTTGCATTAACATCAAAAATAAATATGGATCATCATTCTTCATTGGAACTGTTATCAATGCTTGAGACACTTTCATTAATTGGGTTATTTGGTCGAATTTTTTGTTGATTGGCTCGATTTTTTTCCTCTTCTTAAACTTCCATCTGCAAACATAAAAATAAAGTGTATTGAGTGTATCTACATTTCTGGGAATAATGAAAATTAAAATAGATAATATACATGAATGTAAATTGAAATTCGACGTACCAGAGCAATAATTGCATATTGAGTGTCACACATTCTTTCAAAACCATGTCTTAAGCCATCTATAAACAACTATTCTATTGGTTGCACTCCACACTTTATTTCTTGCAAGTTTTATACCTTAAGAAATCATAGATTTAACATTTATGATTTAAATTTGTTGCTCTATTACTTATACAATGAGAGAAGTAAAAAAACATATATACTTACAAAATCCACAATTATTTTTTGATAATCCAACATATACTCACAACCCTTGCTTAACCCAATGTCCGTCAATTCTTCCACTGGCTCATCTTTGTATGTTAACACTTGTTTCAAGGAATTTAAGGATGGCTAGTGAAAAAAATAAATAAATGTAAAGAACAAAACCACTATAAAATCTTAAATTTTTATAAGGAAAATCACAAATACTCACAAACTTTGCTATCAACCCCTTTTTTCCTTGTCATCATGTCTTGTGTGTTGAATGGGTTCCATTTTGTTTTATTTTCTGCAACAAAAAAAATGAAAATTAATATTTAATTTTGAATTAATTAATGATATGAACATAATCCAAAAAATCAATTATTTCATACATTTGAATCACGACGTTATTGAGATGACTCCTCCTGCAATGCAATTATTTCCATTTCCTTGACCATATCCTTGTACACTTTTTTGGACATCCCTGCTAGAACATTTTCCATATGACCTTGTTCATCCTTTGGGATCTTCGTAATCTTCCCGGAAATGTAAAATGACATTAAACTATTTTTCTGTTGATATGAAAAATAAATATTAGATCATGTGGTTCTCATATTTATGGTAGAAATGAGGCAGACATGTAAACAATGAGGTTTACATGTCAAGCCATTGTATTATATAAAACTTTTATTCTATTTTTATAGATAAACACAAGGGGATTAATGTAAACATAACATTTCCTATCTTTTTATAGTAAAGAAAAATCTGTGAATATAATGATTTATATCTACAGTTAAATTGAATCCCCATACTTGACAGAGTTTATAAATTCCTATTGAATCTGTATATAAATAACATTTATTTCTAGCATGGAACTCAGATTCGTTTCTGTCAACTCTGTTTATGAATAGCATTTAAATTTTAGTATGGAACCCAAAGTATTTTCTATCTGATCTATACATAAATAACCATTTAATTTCAGGATGAATATATTTTCGATTTCATTTTTATATTTTATATGTATGCCAGTACTCTCGGCATAGGAGCTCGAATCCATGGTCGAGCTGCAACCTTCATTGTTTAAAACCAAATCATTATACAGTGAATAGAACCATCAATAACGCAAACTGTTCCAGAAATTAAACGTTGTATGCATTCACACACAGGCAAGAGCTTTATTAACCATGGTTCCATGATTTATATAGTAATTATTTCATTAAATGATGATGAATTAGGAATTTGAATGCGAGTCTAACTAGGAAGCTACCCCATATGTTTGCATATTTTAATGCTCGGGGAGAAACTAGAAAAGAGATTTCAAAAGAACAAGAAACGATTCTAAAAACGAATTCCATGCCATGCTTCGCATTTTATAACCGTTATGAATATAAAGAAATTATGCACAAACAGTAATGGAAAATAAAAAACGATATTGTTTCCATTAAAGAGTTTGGAACAGTAACACATAAACCCCGACAAACATTTCTGAGACAGAGTGTGGTTTAACCAGCGAATGCTTATGCGCTTCCTGGAGAAATAGTATTAAGTTATCAACATTTAACTATTTACACAAGTCTGCATTGCTACAAATTACATCTTAAGGTCATGAAGACCATTCTCGTAGAGTTTAGCATTATGCTTCAGAAAACAAGCCCAGCGGCTATTTTCTTTTCAACCTAGACAACAACAAAAGCAAAAACCCTAGCTAAGAACTCTACCCACGTTTTAAGTAACTCTTCCCCCACCAATGGGGTAAAACACAACCGAGTCTTATGGGCTGGCGAGTTACCTAGCCAGCTGGAGAACCCTTATTCATGCTCGGCGTCGCTTATGGGAGTTACCACTACTGCTCCCAACCTCCACCTTCTCCTTCTCACCTGCGCGGGCAGTTTACACAGAGTTAAACCCAGTAAAAAATTGCTTAAACAGAATATTTACCACAATGTACATTATATTTAAATCAACACGTTACTTGTGGTAGAGCGAAGGCGTAACAACACTTCACCTGAACAAGGAAAAACAACGACGAATGTTAGACGTTGCAGACAGATTGTTACATAAGGATAATTTAACTAGTTAAAGTATTGAAGTTTACACACAGAGGGATGTTTTTGCTTACCTTCGCATGCATGGATCACCGGGAACCTTCCATTACTGTCCACCGACTCACAGTGGCATCGAGATCTTCCATTGTAATTAATGGCGTGAACCTTTTGGGTAGAGAAGAAGCTCTCTGCGGAAGACCCTCATGTCGAGCGAAAATGAAATGTCTCGAAGACCACCACCCTTACCAAATGATGCAGTTACCAAGACTGAGAGGTAAGTATCACCTCTGAATTCGGTGAGTATGCTTTTAATGCTGATTTAAGTGTGGTTGTTGGGTGCGAAAACCACAACGATTCAACTTCAGGATCAACGACATAGATGTTTCACGAATGCCCATAAACCAATACTGAATCAAGATCAACGGTGGGAAACAGCTTGAAATTTAAATGAGTCTGGAACTAGTACTCAGTACACCACTTAACCTGGCATCACGATGTTAAGGTTCGATTGTGAGTGGGGAACTTCATTAATGGATTCGACCAACTAGGATCATGTGGAATCAAGCCATAAACGCATGGTGTTGGAACCCTTAAACGCTTCCGAAGGTATCGTTCACCTGCCATAGTGGCAACCCAAATCCAGGGTTTAAAACACAGGATGTATGAAGGTCAAGCCTACATGGCACAACCACATCACCATCACGGTCACACTTGTAGCGTGTAACATTGACCAACCATTCGTTTAATTGCCATGTGAATTATATCAATTTTGGTATGTTTGTTTATGTAGCCCTTAGTTCACTTTTAATAGTGCATGAAACCCTTAGTTCACACTTTGGGAATCTATTTTATGCATAAGTGTTATATCTACGTAGTGTTATGGTTAAACCATCAATTATGTTGGGGTTGATAACCTAGGTAGCGCCAATTTGTAATATATAGATATGGTGCCTATTATATTCTAAAGTCCATATCACTTGGTTGATATTTATATATATATATTGCATGTTAATTCAAGACTTAATGCTTGGTCATTTGTGTATGTTTGCATGCATGTCTTGGGTTAAGACTATTGCTATTTTTTGTATTGCATATAAAGGATAGGAGTAACATATATATATATATATATATATATATATATATATATATAGTCTAGTGGGAAAACCTTTGTTCATATAACATTTGGGTTGATTATAATATAATCTATGTATTATAAAGTGTGAATATTACTTGTGCTTATAGTCCTTAGGACTATAACACCTTATTAATTAATGACGGTTATATTGGTAGGGTTATAATATGCCTTACATGTGAATAGTAATAATACATGGGGATAGTGTAGATTAATCGGAATTATAATCTAGGAACTTTAATAACAAATTGGGATTATAATTGTGTATGAATTATTTAACCTGTAATATGCCGCATTGTATTTTGTTGCAAGTGGCAAACAAGTGTATGCCTAGAGTATACATTAATGTGCAAAGTTACATAAGGTTAAACATAGGACAGGTTTTAGTTGAAGTTCACAATTCTATCAACTTAATCTTTAACCCAAGAGTATTACTCATTAAATTATGAGTTAAGCAAACTTGGGTACATTAGTTTGCACACGACCGCGTTTTCAATTCTTATAGGCTTAATCACATCAAATTAAAATAGTATTAAGGCAGTGGTTATGGTCGTTGGACCCTTACAAAAAAAAAACTGGTGAAGAAGAGACATGACATGTCAATTATTAAAGCTAGTTATCAATATTTTTTTGTTATGTTGTTTGTAGATTCCATAATCAATTCACTGCAATAACATCGCAATCGGAAATCAAATGAATGCATTTTGTTTTACAAACATCGCAAGAACTGTTATGATGCTCCACATAAGTATATGGGTTTGATAATTGATAGCATGGATCAGAAAAAAAACACTCTTGCCACATTTTGTCTGTGTGCGAAAGAATTTAAATGAGGAAAATTTTATTCAGTTTCACTTGGTTGGGTGTATGGTTTTTAATGGTGAAATGTTTCCAAAGGTTTACTTTATAGCTCCAAATATTCACAATGATGCAAATTTGACCATCACCACAATCCACCATGCCCTTACTCATTGTCTTGGTGAAATTCTTGAAGTTCTATATCTACAATTGGACAACACAAGCCAAGAAAATGAAAACCAAGTCGTCACGTTTGGTTATCTAAGCATGCTTGTTGAATTAGGAATTTTTAAAAAGGTAAAAGTTGGTTTCCTTCTTATTGGCCATAAGGATGATCATATTGATCAAATGTTTAGCCATTTTGCAAGGACATTAAGGAGAAAGAAAGTTGGGAGCCTACCATCATTGATTGAAATTATAAGAAAAGCATACCATCCAGAGCCTATTGTACAGAAATTGGAAGAAACTATTGACATGTGAAGATTTATGTTTGGATCGCATGGTGAATAAAGGTGCATTGAAAAACTTAATGACATTAGCTTTCAGCATCATTTTCGTATAAAAAATATTGATGGAAAAACACTATTGTGGGGCAAGAAGTACTCAACTAGCACATAGTGGGGGCCTTCATAAGGTTTGGCATTTATGAAATTCATCCCAAATAGTCAAATGCATGCTTCAAAAATATTGTTATTGCAATCATCTGCAGAGATTCATAATGCAAGGTGACATAGTAGAGATGTTGATTCTTCTTAATGCTTGGAAGAAATAAAAAATTCTATCGAAGATACATATGAATACTTTAATGTTGTTGATTCTGTTTGGTGAGAGTCTTTTTTCATGGAGCAGAGTGACATAATTTCAAACTCTACAAATGGAGATATATATTTGAAGTCTCCATTTGCTTGGTCACAAAGTTTATCAAATGAAAACGAGGAAACAAATGTTGAACATCGAGGTGTTGATTTTTCTCAAGTAGAGGAAAGAAAAATGTATATTGGCTCTAGAAGATCATCCGCAAAGCATCGAGAGATGGAATACCTTTATAAGGGCTCAATACAAGATATCAAGGAGGGTTGCATGATTACAGTTTTGGCTACAGATGATGCACGTCATTATCCATTCTAGATTCCAAAAGCTATGAAGGTCAATAAATAAAATAAAGAAGTAGTATCAGTAGAAATGCATTGGTATGCAACAGATACACACCCATTTGATGGTGTGTACAAGGCAAAGATGGTGGTTGAGAAAAAGGTTTGCAGAAAGAGAAAAAGAAAGGGTCAAAAAATAAATCATCGTCACATTGACATATTGAAATGAGAGGAAGTTGATATACTTGTTTACTATTTCGAGTTGGCAAAGAAAGACACTCTTTGCTCCAAGACTATAGATATTATCAAGAGGTTGCTTCCAAAACAAGAAGTTGCAAGATGGGAGTCTGTTAAACCAAGCCATAGATCCCGAAGGAATATGAAATCTGAAATGATGGGCATAGATGTAGACTCAGATGGTGCACACATTGATAATAGAGAAGAATATGGGTCATCTACATCTTCATCCAGTCCTTCATCTGTAGAAAATGTAGATTCTGATGGGGTGTCAGAATCCATGGATGAATTTGAATAATTTCACATGAAGCATTTTAGATTTGTTTTTATTAGTATGGTGCTTGTAATTGAAACCCTAAAGGAGTTTTTGAATATTTATCTGAATCATTTGTTCTTGTATGGTCTAATATATTATTTCATTATGAATCGCATCATAATTTCTTTGTTTTATATTGTTAGAGTGGTGAAATTATTTATGAATTTTTGGTTTTTGTTTAATATGCAAATTTAAAAAAGTTGTAATTTATCTCTTGAAGATTTTTTTTCCAATTTAAGGGTTTATTTTAAAGTTTTTGTAAACAATAGTATGGGATGTTTAGGCCATGGCTCTATTTTTTACCTCGAAAAAAAATGTGTATACTAGTATCAACACTTTTCTATTTGGGGGGTGTTTTTGGTGTTTTTTTGCAAAAACCATCGTTTTTATGGCTAGAGTTCTCTTTCATAGTATAAAGTTCTTGTTTCATAGTATATGTGGTTTTTCATTCTAGTTTTAGTCCATTTCAATATCATATGTGCTAAGCTAGTCATATTAAATATGGAATCTAAATTGATACACTACACAATAAGAGATTTCATAATATTGTAAGATTTGTTGCGGCAAATTGTTCTAGTGGAATATCCATAGAAATTTACAAATCATTTCATTCTCCATCAACTCTAGCATTCATTCTATATTATCACTTGGTTGATCTAATACATTCAGGTTGTGTTCTCCATTTATAACTATTACCAAAACCAACACTTTCAGGAGGAGAATGAAAAATTGGATTGAAATATGGTTGTTTGTACATGAGCATAGACATTGGGCAAGTTAGTAACCAATCATCCACTATGCATTTTTTGGGTGGAAAACCAAATCTTACACAACCTATTTGTTAGAGATTTAAGTTAAAATTGTTATTGTTGTTTATGAATATGCAAAATTCAGGTTATTTTTGTTATAATCTTTTATGTAGTATGCATGTTATGTGTGATTGTGCTTGATTCTATTCATAGGCATTTGGTTTCCATGAATTTTTATGCATCCACATACACTTAACCTATTGTATCATTTATTTTCACTAAGCATGCATTTCATTTAATTATTGTCCTCCCTAGGAGGTTTTCTTTTTCAGTGTTATGGGGAGATTACCTTTGAGGGTTGGAATTGGAAAGCATTGTATTGTGGTTACTTTCCTTGTGGCAGGAATGTTGAGTAGGGATGCCACAACATCCTATCTGATAGGTATGCATGTGCTCATCTACAAGCCATACCCTATCGCCCTTAATTCCAACAAGATCTCCATATCTAATGAACATAAACATTATGGATGTTGCATTTATCTTTTTCCCATTTTCCATAGGTACATTCGTATAATCCTCATATCCAAAGTCTCTCAAGTGAGAAATAGATGGCATGTTTTGACTCTAACGTTCCTATATTTTATTTTGACCCAATCATAAACTATATAATGATTTGACTAAGTAGTAAAATGTTGTAATTGCTTTAGCTCAAAAACCTCTACTGGAAATTGTATCATATACCATACACCTTGACTTCTCTACTAGGGTCCAACTCATCTTTGCCACTCTATTTTGATTTCGAGAATATGTTGTAGCTTTATGCCTTACAATTTGAGGCATAAATTTGATAGAATTAATAGAGCAACACCAATAGAGGGCACATCCATATGTGACATATGTCTAAATGCACTAAGATTAACATGTCTCTAGTTCTACAATAGATTAAAGAGATTAAAGAGATTAAACAAAACTTAGCCCTTGCATGTTAACTTAACATGCATGATTCACAAAACCCAAAGGAATCGAGATTAAAATATCTTTATCCACTCTTTTGGAGTGCATGTCTTGTATATTTCTCCCATTCAAGTGCGCCATCCTCCAATGCTAAAGCACGCATCCTTGAGCTCCTTTAAATGCTTCCTTGGTGCCTTGACCCTTCCCGAATTTTACAACATTACTCGAAAACCTCAACATAAATAGTAACATCCAATATGTAGAGAGTACCAAACCCGATGACCTTAGCAAATAACACTACACCACTCCCACACTTGCACATATTCCATGTGAAAATCACATCAACCCCTACACCAATGACTTGGCTTGCTAAAATAAAATTCCTCTTCATCTTAGGTGCATGTCTCACAACAGAAAATACCTAATTCTCCTATCTCTATGTTGGAATGGATATTCTACTCGCTACATTACCAGCTCTATCATATCTTGAGATGATCCTCTCTCCATTTGATCATTTCCCTCACTATTGAAGTCATTTGTAATGATATTCAAGAAAGTATAAATTATGTTTCACTTAGGCCTGGACATATAAACAAGAAATGAGAAAATACATGAGATGTTTTCTTTGTCCTCTTTTCTAATAGAAACTATCACGATGGCATCTTCTTTCTTATTATTTTTTCCCATAGTCTAAAAGTTCTACGATTTCAAATGGAAAATTTTGATTTTTTGAGTATAATTTTGAAAAAATCTGACAAAATGTTTTAAAAATCCTGGTTACAACTCCCAAACTCAGTTTTTTTTTTATGGTGTTGAATCCATTTCTATCATCAAAGTTGCCATTAAAACACACTAAAATTCAGATTTCGCAAAATAAAAAACGCCAATTTCAATTAAAAGCCCCCGTCATGGCAAAATGGTCTAATTTTTAGACAGCTCGTTATTTCCTTTGTAAAGAGGGCAATCATTACCAATAGAGCTTAGTGTGAACAATCCGGAGCAAGGCACATCTTGTGTATGGAAAATTGAAGCACTTAGTGATGGCCCGATTGACTCGGGAATCGGAAATAAAAAGCGGTGCCTTACTCTAACACGTTTTATTCGACCCTCTTTTGGTCGGTTGGTGCATGTCTGGGAAAGCAAGGGTTTTGGTCCGTGAATTCCAATTTCCAACCTGTTTTATTCCAAGTCAAAAATTTGGTTCCAATACTTTCTTTTGGTCTGTTCCTTGGGAAGCAAGGGTTAGTGCGCCTTTGAAAAGCAAGACATATGACCCTACGGTCGTTATAGATTCGGTATGACAGCTATTTTTTCGGCTAAAAATTAGCTGTATATTTTGACCCAAGTCCTTTTCAATTGAATAATTCAGTACTGAGAGTGGGAAAGCGAAGGACGTGTTTCATCCTTTTTCCAGAGAGAAAAATTCGGTACTCGCGGTTGTGGAAAGAAAATCTCATGTAAAGTCGTCCGTTGGTCGGCGCACATCACACAGTCGTGAGTGGTCGAAAAATAATCACACCCTGTGACATTGATTTGTTTGTTTGAATATGATAAAGTTAAGAAAAAAGTCAAATATGAAATAGTATTAGTGTGAAGTTGTGAAGTAGTAGAATAGTTAATAAATTTAGTTATATTTTTTAAAAAAATATATGTTTTTTTTTGGTTTCTTTGTTTGTTTTTTCTAAGGTTCATACCTATTGAGTTTGGTGATCTTAAAGACGAGTGCCTTTACACTACATCCATTAGCCGTATCCAGGATGTAAATTATTAAATTAATTGATTAATGTTTAAGTCCTATGGAATTGTAACTGAGTTTGAAAAATCTTAGGTCGATGATTTATCGGTTCCTTGGGAATCTTTACTTATTTGTAAATTAAAAATAGCTACAAAGTAGCTAGTCGCTGTTTTAGAAGTATGTTTAATTTGTTTAATTGATTAAACAAATTAAAGTATTTTATAAAAAAAAATTAGTTAAATGTATATATAGATCTTGGGACATTATGGGACTCTTAACAAAATGAAATTTATTACAAACATTCTTTATCTGCTCCATTTTGCTATAAATAACAAACAATGAGTGATGTTGATATGGCCATCACAACAAGTGGAATTCTACCATCAAATTAAGAACCAGGAAAATGATTATAAATGAGTCTTAATAAGGAGGCAACCATTGCTTGCAAATTTGACAACAAAAAATGGCCATTTTTATCAATGAACTATTTAGTTCAATAATGAAAAATGAGATCTTCCCCTACCCATTTCACTAGCATTCAACCCTTCATATTAGATAAAGCTATTACAAGAACAAACTTACTATGATGGCATGGCAGAAGGCTCAATTTCTTGAAGGCATATAACGCAGGTCCTCGACTTGCCCTTGTCATGAGTAGGTGATGTGAATATGAGAGTTGGTAATGTTTTCAGCTCTTCACAACTCATAGTGTTGCTTAGTACGTGCCTCTTATATAAAAATCCATATAAGAAATATTCTATTAAAAGTTATAAACAAAATGCAAATCTAAAACTAGTTTCTATACTTAAAAGTTATTACATTCATATAATTATTAATATTGATCTATTAATATTGATCTTGTTAAACTTAGTAATTTTATTTCTTTGATAAGTTGAAACTTGCAAAGGTAATAGTGATTTTAAACATTTAAATCAAAATAGTTGTTACAATTTAGAATAAAAAATTAAACCAATAAAATATGATAAAAAATTAAACCAAATCAAGTTATTCTAAAAATATTTTTTTTTTATAAATATATTGTATATAATTTATACAAAAATTCAAATTAATTACTTATCATTCATATATATATATGAATTAACAATCTTAAATTTATAGAATATATAAATAATATTAAAATAAAATTATTTTTTATAATGTTAACTCAAATTTTGAAAGAAATAAGATGGGCTATATACTAACGCCATGAAATCTCATATGATAATTAGTTTCGGTATCTCTGCCGATACCGAAATGCGAACACAGCCCTACATGAATGGCACGCGGACATCCGCATGAACCCTACCTTGCATGAAGGTCATGCAACAGTCCTCCACTAGCTACAAAACTACACAAAACATGTTGAAACCTTTCCCTTCACGCTCATTTTTACTCCGCCCCCAACTGGAATCCCGTCTACCTCTAGCTACAGGCCATTCAAAACAGGGTTTGCAAGTTCGCAATTTTGTTGTGCTTTTCATCGAAGGAAATCTAGTTTGCGTTTGTTGAGATTTGATGTCTCAATCCAAGGGGATTGAACCCGCGATGGGTCTAGAAACAGATTGGAAGGAATAATCCTTGCACGGAGGCTCTCTGCAGTAGGTAGATCCTGAAAATGGTGTCAATGGCTGGTTGTCCCCAGCTGGAAACTTGTTTCAGGATTCCAATTATTTCACCAAGAGACAGAAAGTCCATGCTGGAGACTGGTTGGTGAAACCACTGGGCATGGACTGGCTCAAGGCTAGCTCGAAGCTCAACAACGTCCTCGGTCGCCTTGATAATAGAGTGATGCCAAACTAGAATCTGCTTGCTGTCTCAGGAAGTCAAAACCGCCTTTATTGATCACGAGAGAATCTTTGCCACGCTCTTTATCAAAACAACGATAAATAGCACAAGCTTTTGCAAAAATCACAGGCACCTTAGCTGAAATCAGCCTCACATCTTCATATGTCTTCATAATTTTCAGGTTTGTATAAGTGCCATAAATGCGCATAAGGTATAGATCGGCTGTAAAATATCATCGTGGATCGATTCTTACGAGGAGAGCTCAATGGAATTCGATGGCAGATGAGTGAGCAAAATCACTGATAATTAGTTTCGGTTCTTTGCCTGATACTGAAATTGGAGGTACTTGGATTTATCGGCATCATGTTGAGGCTATGGGCCTTTCATCCAACCAATGAAAATATCGTGAAGATTCAGTTGCATCCTAAGCATCCATGGCTCGTTACCATAGATTCATTTGATAATGTTGTCGTATGGGATTGGGAGCACCGCCAGGTACATAGCTTACAATTGATAATGTAGCATACAATGATAAACTATGTATATAAACACACATGCATTGGTCAGTGGTGTATACATATACAATTGGGTTTTGACCTTGTTATAATTCAATCATATGGTTATTATGTTCTAAATTTATCCCTGCCAAATATGTACCTAGTTTCTTCTTGAGACTTTATACATTCAATATGAGTTTTGTTTCGTAATGTCATTCGTACATCACTGCATGCGTTGTAAATACTATGCATTTAATTCTTAGTTTTTTTTTATGCCAAGTGTAAACTAGAAATGACTCCATTGAAATTACCATCAGAATTCAATCCCATGTATAGCATTAGTGGTGGTATTTGCAATTGTTTCTATACTATTTTTGTTAGGCTTTATTTTAGGGTTGTCAAATCTTTCATATATCACATTAACTGTATTAAATGAATGGATATTTCCAAATGTTTACCTGGCAAGTTTTAAATTTTTCTCTCATTTTTATATTTTTAATTATTTTTATAATTCAATAATTATTTTGCACAATAGGGAAAAATGGTAATTAATTTTGAAAACTTCTAAAAATAATTTTAATTTTTAACAAATTGATTTTAATATAATAAAAATTTGAAAAAACTTTATTAAACATTAGCTTAAAAATTTGAAACTAATACGGTCAACCAAATTTGGCGACCAAACTATCACTATAATCCCTGCGAAGCAAGGACTAATAAAAAGGATTCGGTATTCCAAATAGATTTTATGAAGTAAATGTTACGTGAAAATTACATTCTGAGTAGTAATCTTGAAAGACAACGGAAGAAAAGAGTGTAAAAACCCCAAATTAGTTCAAAAGTAATATATATAGCTTATGATGATATAATATCCATAAATATGTACAACAAGAGAAGAAACCCCCAAATTAGTGTAAAAGCAAGATATCTAAGTTGAAGTTGTGATTATATAATATTTATATTTATGTATTAAAGAGTAGATTATTTATTCTACGTTTTGGATTTTATGGTAGGTTTTGGGCGGAATCCAATTATTGTTTTTGGTAAAATTTAAATTTGGAAGTGTTTAAATTGTGTTTTTGAATCTAAAAATAGATTCAGCCCCTCTAATACCCCATGGCACCTAAATTGTACAATTCCCATAGCTAATATAGGTGATTCTAAGATTTTGTAAAGATTTCTATTCATACTCCTAACAAAATAAGACAGAAAATAGACTCGAAAAAGGTTAAAAACTCATAACAAAATAAGACCAAAAAATATTGAAAAAGTTGAATATTTAGACTACATCGTATTTAAATAATTAAAGTATAAAGCTCATGAGTGAGAAAGATAAGAATCATTCCTCCCAACCATTTAAGATAGATTCAATTGACAATAAAGAAAATAACTTGAATGAATTTTATATAATTTTAAATATAAATTAATAAAATATATAAACTTATTAAATACTTCTATAAATTATGTTTTTTTGCTTTTATAAAAATATTATAAAGTTAAAAAAAAGTCCAATTTCCTACAAAGTTAAAGTGTATTACCATGTTGGTGAAACGATTATGTGTTCTTCATTTCATATTATTTACCATGAGAGGAAAACTTGTTTTATGTCTATTACCCCATCATGGATTAATCAACAAACATTCAATTTTCACAAGCATAATATATACAAAGAGAGGAAAACATGTGTTATGTTTATTTTGTCCAATGCGTTTAGCCTTTAATGCAAGGCTCGTCGTAAATGTTTGTTGTTTGCTCTCTAATGATTTTGGCACAATATTTACAAAGAGGGGAAAATATGTGTTATGTCTATTTTGTCCAATTTTTCTAGATTTTAATGCAAGGTCTAACTTAGGAAGCAATCAACAAAAATGTTTATTGGTTTTTCTTTGGTGATGGGCATTATATTATGTTGAGTATGTGTTATATTCTTTGCAAGTGTGTGTAGGGGGGGGGGTGTATTTGACTGCGCATGCCGATCCCCTCTATCTAGCGCTATGTCATATGCGTGGGGCATTACACGTAGAAATGGCTGAAGGGGGGTTATAGGGGCGGGGCGTGCTGACGCCCTCCCCTTTGCGAGTTCATAATTTTTTGGGCTATTTTCGGCCTATTTTTGGGTTCTTTCTAAAAATATGTAATTTAATCCCGGATAAGGGATTGGAGTCTATTTTCTAATATGGGTTAACATATTATGGTTTTGGATGCTGCAGAATACCTATATTTGTATTATGACTAGTTAATAATCATGAGAAAATAAGAGGTGATGCTCTAATTTTTGTCGATTTTCCCGATTAAGGGTTTCCAGGATAAATCTGTGTGTATTATGTGTGAATGTTGTGGTGTAATCTCTATTTTGCTTAAAATAATATGTATGCTTTGTTTCTCTACAACAAGTTCAAAACTTACATGTGGTATCGGAGCTTGATTATTGGCTTAAGGGGGACGTCTTTGTTGTTGAAGGTTCGACACGGTTGATAGATCTTGGGTCTGTGATAAACCTGGGTTCAATGGGAGCTTTGCAGCGTTGATTTTTGCATTGAAACAGAATGACGAGCAGTTCAAGAATTAAGATTGAGAAATTTAATGGTTAGAAATTTGAGCTATGGAAGCTCAAAATGGAGGATCTTCTTGTAGATCAGGAACAATGGATTCACATGAAAATATGAACCCAAAATCTGACGGCATATATGTTTGATTTTTTACATCACGTTGTCAACAATCTGACAAGCCTTTCTTTTTTTAAACGTCGGTTCAACTTCGGCAGATATCCGACAGCAACAATCTCTCGTCGGATATCCAAAAATAAAATGTCGATTAACTGACACAAATGTTGTAATATAAACCTCGCATAATTGACCAAATTTACGTCGCCTATCCAACATTAGTTACATAGGGAAGGGTTGGATATCTGACCAAGAAGACGTCGGACTTTCTGTCGCATATCTGACATAAATTACACAGGGAAGGGTTGGATAGCCAACCAAGAATACGTTGGATATCCAACTAAGAAGACATTGGATATCCTACAAAACTTGCATACTCCTAAGTCGGATATCCGACGAAGGAGGCGTCGAAGTTCCGATAGATGTAACCACAGACAAATGACAAAATCCAATGACATTTTCCGTTGGAGGTATGGCAACATCATCATATTTACTGGAGGTTTCATCAGATATGCGATGACATTGGGGAATTTTAAAAAAATAGTAATTCCAAATGGGGTTCACCTGGGTCCAAGGTCCACAATCATGTCTTTTTTCTGCTAAATCTATTGGATAGAGACTTTCCATATGATCTATTTCTTATAGCCCATTGGATTTTCCAATACTTATACTTTATGATAACATTATGGACTTTGTTATCAGACTTATGGAAAGATATCAATATTCAATTTATGACTATAAGGCTTTTTTTCTTTGTGTAGTTCTAAGTGAAAACTGGGCTAGGTCTTTGTTATCATACTTATGGAAAGATATCAATATTCAAAATGACTTTAAGGCTTTTTTTCTTCATGCAATTCTAAGTGCAAACTGGGAAAACAACACTATATGCTCTACATATAAAATTTTACTCAATTACAATTCAATTGCTTACTGATTAACTCCTAATGGTTTTTGAATCACCTAGGCTGCATGTATATCTTATTGGTTTTCTTGTACTGGTATGAGATTGATCAATAGCTTGTATTTTCCTTCAACCGATATGAAGAAAGAAGAAATCATAAGAGAGGGTGTAATATTTCAATTGCTATATATATATTTTTCTTAATTCACTAATAAAAATGCAATTTATACTACGATCATCATATTGTGCTAAAATTTTATCAAAACTCATCGAAACGAGTATGAGTGAGAGTTTAAAAACTTAATTCCATAATGCATGACTTCATGTTAAGGAAACAAATAATCACTGGAGGACTGAAATTCAGTAATCCTATTAAAATTGTGGTCTTAAATTGGTAGAGATAAAACCTTGCTCCCTTTTGGTCTTAAAATTGTAGAGATAAAACTTGCAAGCAAGGATCAAGGGAAAAGGAAAATAAGTAAAGACTAAGCCTCCAAAGAATAAGATCTATAGATTCAATAACTAAGCAAAATGTTGAAATACAGACACAACCACCAAGAAATTTCACAAGTATCATTATAAGAATATATGTGAACTATATACTAAAATAAATGCCACTCCTACAAGTTAGTTTATATCAAAATGGTGCTTCCCATATAGTTTTTGTTAAGGTAATAATGGATTTTTCAGTCTACCATATGAAGAAATTGTCATGACATAAGATATAAATTCCAACACTATACACCAAGAAGGGAAATATGCATGCCAACAAATGCTCCATCCGGGCTCCAAATACATCGGTTCATTTACACAATTGATTGCTTTGAAAAGCCCCCCTAAACACATAACAAGAAATGTGTTTGAGTCATCAAAATCACTATACTGCTAAGAATAACCTAATAGGAAAGCACTTTTGTTATGAAAAATAAAGTATAAAGGATGTTTCTTCACCCAAATCACTTAAAGCTAAAACTAAATGTGATATTTACACCTGCACAACCATTGTGCAACTAGGGAAATCCCGATATTTGAATGACTTGTGAGTTAACTTTTCACTTAATCCCATTTTCTAAATTCCAATATTACCAACATTAGTTCAAATTGAAAATATTCATCCAATTACTAGGTTTAGAAACCATTTCATGGTTAGAGTGCATTTAAAACAAAACTATAGATGAATAAATTAACTTTAAGATCCTAATAGAATACAAAATCATGGCAAATGAAATTGAGTATTACCTAATAGACTTGTCTGTTGTTGAGGATGAAAAATCATGCTAACAACATTTCAACCTTGGTTGAGGCTCAAAAGTGAAGAGAGAATATGAGAGTGAAATAGAGTAGGGTAATTGTTGTTAAGGATTATACCCTATAGCAGGGGATGGATGTTATCAACATACATGGGGCTAAAAGATAGATATATTAGGGTTTCACACTGATTACTGTAAACCAATGAGATTAGGGTTTGAGAAAGAGTACCTTATTTATGGCAGCTAGTACTAGCTTTCTCTCGATCTCAACAGCAATATACCTGCAAAACCAACAGACCTTCCTCAAAAATGATTTGACTCTAAACATATAATGATATTCATGAGACAATATAACATTAATTATAATCAAACATCCATTAAAATTGACATTCCATTGGGATGGGAAGAATATCTCAACCTTTATTGTAAAAGAAATGCAACAAAATACAACTGATATACCTGATCTTGTTCTAAGCACTTATGCAACCAAGTTCTAGGCTCCTGCTCCTCTCTTGACTAGAAATTCCTTCAGCATAACAAAAGCTCTCTTCTTTGTTGGCCTTTTCCTCATGGCTTCCTCTTGTATTTATGACCAAGGTAGGAAGTTAGATTCATGAGGAAGTTGGATTGGGAAGTTGGGGGAGTTATAATACCAAACTCAACTAATCCCAATTGTATTCTTTAATATATTTTTTAATTCCATCTTAAGATGTGCGTGGGTATGATACTAGCCAACCTGCGCATGGTGCACAGCTAGCGCTCTTAACAACTCGCACATACTCCTTTTAAGTGATGTGTGCGGGTTGTGAATACTAGAACCCGCTCATAATGTGCAAGAGTCTATTTATTAGAGTCGCACTTTTCCAATGAAATATACTGAAAAAATATAGTTGTCAACTGAAGATATGGGATCTCAGTATTAAATCATCTAAGGTTAATCTAGATCTTCCATCCATAGGGTCCTGTTGTGTGGTCGACAGGGAAATGTGATACAGAGGGAGAAGTATTGTTTGACCTATAATAGATGCCCCCTAATGTGTGAGGTTAGAGGGAAATGATGGCCGAAATACATTACAATCAAAGTCAGAGGAGGAGCAAGGAAACCACAGGACAAAGTCACAAAAGTGCCTGAAAACAAAAACCAAGGTCAGCGGGAAATTACAATCTTGACATCAAATAGATGTTCAATATGATAGAACATAATCTCCAATACAAAATTGGGAGATGTATATAGCATGGCCATTGAAATAAAAGCTTGGATCCATGTCAAAATAGGAGATCATATCCATAACAACAAGCTGGATCTATGTCTCATGAAGAGACAAATATGAATGTGGCTCATTCTTGCACAACTTGGGTAATAACATAAATATGACAATGCTATTATAGTCCCAAGGTCTTCATCCAAAAATCTCAAGGTACGAACCCTAACAATGTGAATAAATGAGGTGGAGTCAAACATGGGGGGTACCGTTTGATTACCATCCTTTGATGTATACCGTTAACAAACGCAAGGATGTCCACCAATAATGTAAATGGAGCCCGAGGTACCTAGTACATTCTAACAAGTGCGAATAAGTGGACTTGAAGTCGAACACTTGAAGAATCCATCGAATAGGAGACATTGATGTATTCCCACTATCCAATAGCGAGGGAAACAACCATTGATGACTGCAATGCCCAAGGTACTATCTGAAACTCTAAACTTCGTTTCCATAGCATGATGAGTTGAATTCAATGGGAAGAAGTTTGCTGGAAGGAAGGCCTTAATGCATCCTCCATCATCCAACACGAAGAACAATCACAAGATTGAGTTGATTTGGAGTAGGACTGCTACAAGATGAAACAAACTAACACCAGGGATGGCCGATAGATGAATTCAAGGTAACTACAGAATGGCCGACACAGGATGTATCCTTGAACAGTGACCATGACACAAAAGTGACTTAGGAGTCTTATAACATGACGGGAACGTGATATAAACCTGCAATGTAGGAGACATTAGCAGATTCTACATATGATTGGAAGAGTAACCAATCGGAGGAGTAGAAACTCTGAGATCAAGTTCATCCTAAGGTCAAAAAATGAAACCCAACTGAATGATAGACTCAAAAGATACTTTTTTCAAGGATATGACTGACATGCTACCTTTGAACTGAAAATATGTTTGATACCCTTCTGTTTTCTCTTTTTATCAAAGAATATCCTTCTTGTTGGTTTTAATGAGTCCAAGAAAGAAAACTCAATAGTCTCTCTTCATTTTTGAAGCAAGCTCGAAGAAAGAGGGAGAAGATTGCTTGATATAAATTCCAACCATGTGTAAATTTAATGAGCCGATGGGAGGAAGAATCAGGACCTTCTTCATTTTTTACAGAGTTTGAAGAAGAGATAGACGAATACTCTATAACACTGATCCATGGATTTTAATATCGAGCTTGGATCGGTTTATGCTCGCTGGTGTTTTGTTTTTTGAGGAGTCTGAAAAACGTAAACAATAACTCCATACACCTACTCATGGATTTTAGTATCGAGCCTGAGTTGGTATGTGCTCGCCGGTGTTTTCTTGTTTAAAGAGATTGAAAAACTTAAACAATAACTCTATATACCTTCTCATGGATTTCACATCGAGCCTGAGTAGGTGAATGCTCATTGGTTTTTTAATATTTCAAGAGTCTCAAAACCCTAAAGAAGACTCCTAAAGGTCATTTTCCATACAGTTAGTATCCTCACCCGAAAAAGTATAAAACAATGAAAGAAGAACTCTTCTAGGAACGTATGACTAGAGTATACCTTTTTCATAAATGATCCACAAAGGTCCAGAAAAGGGGTAAACGTATACCTTAGTGGATGTTGCTTCAAATCCTTTAATGAGTCTGAAAAGACAACTATACTCGGCGAGCTTGTTTATTTTGAAAAATTATAACAAGGGATTAAAAATACTTTATAAGCTTCAGGGACACAAGTTCCATGGTATGTCAAGTGATACAAACTTTTGACAACCAGATTAGTGATATATCACCTAATCAAGAAAAAAATCCTAATTGACATAAGATAACAGGAGGATACTGTACTTAACTTTGACATGTCAACAAGGGAAACAAACCTTGATAGATCGCCTTCGTGGAAATATAGGGAAGTTTTGTCATTCGCATTTTACCTAATCACCAAAACTCATAAGTGTATTAGTGAATTAAAAAAAAATATTTAAATAATTTTGAAACTATATTAAAAAAATGAAAAGTGGGTAAAAATTTAAATTGACTTTTCTATAAATAGTTTCAAAACATATCAAAACTCACCATTTCCAATTGTTGGGGCGAAGATTGGAGAACCATCCTCTACTTCCGTTGCTTAGTACGATCATTCCGTGCTACCAAAATGTCTTCCATCTCTTCCAAGTAAGTAATATCCTACCCCCTTCCATTTCAATGCAAATATTTAGGTTTTTAAAGGTTAATTTAATTTTTTATTGGGCCTTTAATTTTGAATCTACGTGTACGCGGGTTCCTTTGATGAGGACTAGTGCATACGAGAAAAATGTGCTCGTTTATCTTAAAGGGACTCGCGTGAGTGCGCCATTGTCTAATAGGGACAGTTGCGTACTCCGCAATGCAAAATTGAAAAAATAAAAACTAACCAATGAAATGGTTTAACAATTGCATGATGTTTTTAGTTTGGCATGAAAGAGAGCATGAATATTTGGACCGACAAGCCATGGGGGATCCATTAACCCTTCAAGCGTTGAGAAGATGTGGATTACTTAAGTTCTACCGAACCATAAATATGCGAGCACAAACACAATTGCTCGAAATGATGGTGCAATATTGGGATGTCAATCAAGGAGTCTTCAATCTCCAGGGGGAGATCCTTGAGCTCACTATCGATGACATATATTTTATCATTGACCTCTCCCGAAGAGGGGAGATGGTGAAAATCAAAGGAACATCTCGAGGTGCGGGTTCCCTCTCCATACAAGAAATTTATATCAATGCCTACTATCTATCGGGTACTGAAAAGAGCGGCAGTCAAATCTCTATAGCGACTCTTGCTAGCTTTCCGCTAAGAGCTATCTTAAGTGTTCTAAACCGGATAGGGGGAAGCGGAACGCAACACCTTGCATCACGGAACTATATGCAAGTAGGCATAGATTGCTTGCGTGGGATTGTCTATGATTGGTGTTCTAGCTTATTGGTGAACATGAAACTTCAACTTACCGCGTGTAAAACCGGTAGGAGGAAGAACTTTGGTTACGATATTATTCTCTGCACCTTCTTCTTTGAGAGCATTCCTGCTTTGATTCCAAGGATGGCCTTGCCCCCACTCAATCCTCGCGAGCTACTCCTGACTCGTTGGGGAGATATATTCAAATGCCAAGGTGGCGGTGAGAGCAATCTATCTTATGGTGATGAGGATTATTAGGCATGGTGGGGTCGACAGGTGCCGTAACTGGAGCAGTTTCCTTATGTGAGGATGGAATTCCACAATGACCCTGAGTTGGCTCTTCCTCCAAGATCTTCCTGGGGAGAGATGGGTAAGAAAAAGTTCTTTTTTGAAAAATTATTTCACTTTTAATTTTATACATATATGATTTTTTGATGAGTTGGAGTATTAAGCAAATTGTCTTCTAGAGATGTTGGACCTGTGCACCTTGATGGACACCCTCGTACCTTTGTGCGACCAACCAACGTAGGGGAAGCCAATGCCATGTTGATGAGCATAGAGGGAAAGATGGGTCGGTTGACTCATGACATCCCCACTTACAGGATAGAGTGGATGTCGCTTTCCATGCAGGAGGACGTTGCGGGTGTGTCCCCCAGCGTGGATTCAACTACTTAGGAAAGTAGCTAGACTAGTCATATGGTACAGAGAGGCTATGGCTGAGATGGCATAGGCCCATCTTTCTCCATAGAGGAGGACATATGTATACTTTTGAGGCCATTGAGCTCATTTTGTATATCGATATGACATTCTAATAGACTTGTTGACCCAAACTCATATTTTTTTGATACGACTTATATACAATATCGACTTATTTACATGTGTGTCTTGTCTTTATGTGTGAATGGTTTATTAAGATTGTGTGTGATGTAGATGCCAGTCTAAAACATAATTTGCATATGAATCAGCTAAAGCATTTAAATTCCTTGGAATATGATGATATGTAATATAATTGAATTGTCTCTCAAGCAACTTAACTCACAAGAACAAACGTAGCAAAATAGGATCTCTAACTTGATATTCACCCATTAACTGAAACACAACTAGTTGCGAGTTGAGTCTTACCTCTAGACGTTAAATGTTGTGATGAAGGGCATCTCGGAATAACTCAATGACCGCACTGTATTCAGCTACATTATTCGTTGTGGGACCCAAGCAAGCCCCTTCCGAAGATACAAGTTGGTAAGTCGGTGAGTAAATAACCCAAGCTGCTGCTGCCAACTGACGAGTGTGGCCACTAGCGCCATTATCAAATCCTATAAAGTATTCAGTCAAAATCTGAAAACACAAACCAATAGATACATAAGACGCGACAAAAACCACAAGCAAAGCTAAATCTACAACAAATGTACAACTATAATACATGAAAAAGCATAGAGGCCTAAGCATAATACTTTTTCAAGTAGAGCCCATTTCTAGTCTCTGACAAATTATTACCCTCATAATCCATCAGCTCGTAAGCAACTTTCTTCAGAACTTTATAAACTATGTAAGGACCGAGCCACATAGACTTGAAATTTCCTTTCCCCAAGGGCTCCTTGTCCTGGTCGTAAAGCTTCGAGAAAAACCCTAGGTTTAACAGACTTATCGTACTGACTCTTGAATCGATTCTTATGAACATCGTTTGTTGTGAGCACATCGCGGAGGTGCTCATCAAGATGTTCTAGGTGCAGCAAACGTTCTTCTAGAACTGGATTATCGAGGAGTAGTTGGATGTCCAACTTTAATGAAGGAATTTCGCATTCAACTGGAATAACTACTTCTACTCCATGAACAAGTTGAAAACGAGAGAACTTGGTAGCAATCTTAAAATTAGACTGGTATGCCAAAAGAGCTGGATACAACATGATGTGCCAATTGGATCGACTGGCATTAACGGTCCTTTGAAGAATGGTTTTCAAAGTTTTGTTGACCGCTTCGACCTAACCATTCGCCTGCGGATAAAATGAAGATGAATGTTCCTGCCGAAAACCTAACATAGTGTATAAGTCGGCTATCATGCTATTCCGAAAATATAGACCGTGGTCTGTAACGATCTCCTTGGGTATTCCAAACCTAGCAATGATCTAGTTAAATACGAAGTAAGCAGCCGTTTCTCCATCTGCTTTGGAAGTGGGCATTTCCTCGGCCCACTTTTTGAAGTAGTCGATGGAAACAATGATGTGATGATGATCTCTAGCAGAAGCTGGATTACAATTCAGGAAATCAATCCCCCACTTGGTGAAGGGGTCTGTTGTAATCACATGATGGAGAGGAGCTGGGTGTGCTCTCATCTTTTTGGTGAAAAAAATGACATGGCTGACATCGTTTCACAACTTCCACACAATCTTTGAATATCGTGGGCCAAAAGTAACCAGCACACAGTATCTTCTAAGTTGTTGCCAACCAAGAAAGGTGACCCCCACAGGTTCCACTGTGAGGATCATTCAATATTGTTTTGGCTTCCTCTAAGGTCAAACAACGACGTAAAATGGAATCTATCCCACGTCTGTATAAAGTATCAGAAATGATGAGATAATTATTTGCATGATTCTTTAGTTTCCATCGTTCATCCCTAGAAAAAGTAGGAGGACACCTCAAAGTCTGAAGATGTACTAAAATATCCATGTACCATGGGTCAGAGGATGCAATAAGGAAGATGTGTTCATCCAGGAATGATGACTCTTCCTCATTGTGTACCGTACGTACACAATGACTTCCGATATAAGTTTGGCGAAAACCAGTGACTTCTTTGACTTAGTAGATTGAAAAACTAAGTCAAATTCTTGCAAAATAACAATCCATTTATTGAATTTCCCACCGATGATACGTCGGGTAAGAACATATTGAAACAGATTGACCTCTGCAATCACTGTCGTGGTTCGCAACAAAATGTAGTGGCGTAGCCTCTGAACGGCATGGAAAACCGCTAATGCCAACTTCACAACGTAAGAATACTTAATCTCAGGAGCTATTAATGCACACGATAAATAGTAAATGACATGCTCTTGGAGCTTGTCATCCTCCTGAACAAGTACTATGTCGATTGTGTATACATATGTAGCCAGATATAATAGGAAATACTTGGTATAGTCTGGTGGGCTCAACAAGGGGGTTGATAGTAACGCCTTTTTCAAATCCTCAAATGAAGTTTGAGCAACCTCATCCCAAAGAAAATAGGTGTCTTGTTTGAATAGTCTCATGAAACCTTTTGTAATTTTGGCATAGTTAATGATAAAACATCATAATAAGTTGGACATACCCTACAGACTCGGAGGTTGTCGAAGGGTTCGAGGAGGAGGCAGATTTACAATAGCCTCAACTTTGAGTGGATCGACCATGATGCCATGACTGGATACAATAAAACCCAGTAAACGCTCGGACTCGACACAGAACACACACTTATTAGGATTCAGACGAATCTTATAGTATCTGCATCGTTCAAACACGAGTCTCAAGTGATCAGGATGATCCCGTCTCTTGCGAGATCACGTTGGGAGATCATCAAGATAAGGTTCAACCACATGTTTGATATCATGAAAAGAAAAGTTCATTGCATGCTGGAACATAGCCCCAACGTTCTTTAGGCCAAATGGAATCTTCTAATAAGCGAAGGTCCCCCAAGGACAAATAAAAGCTATTTTATGTTGGTCTTCAGGTTTTATCTAAATCTGGTTATATCCTGAAAAACCATCCATGAGTGAAAACATTTCATGGCCCGCACACGCATCGATAATATGATCTATGAAAGGTGTGGGTTAATTTTCTTGAGGACAAGATTTATTTAAATCCCGTAATTTTTTGTAGGCTCAAATGGTTCCTTTCTTCTTATCTACCGAAATAGGGTTTGAGACCCATTCCGTCATATCAATTGGATAGATGAATCCAACTTTAAGCAATTTCTCAACTTCTACCTTGATGGCTGCTGCTTTTCTAGGATTAACTAGATGGAGCTTCTGTCTCACAGGTTTAGCATTGGGATAAGTTGTGATGACATGCTCCATAATGGCGGGATCGATTCCTAGCATCCCCTCGTAAGACCAGGAAAACACGTCGCGGAATTCCTTAAACAGATTGGTGTATAGAATGATCTCCTCAAGAGAACAGTCTGCTACAATGAAAAGGTTTTCTTCAACGCCAGGTTTGATGGAGATGTCAATCAAAATGGTTCTCGATATGTTTTCCATATTCCCCTCAGCATAAATATTTTGTATAGAAGGGGAAGTGGACAAATCGACATCACCACCAAGTCTCATTGAAAACTCTCCTCTCTCAATCCTGTCCAAGTCAGGAAGAAAATAGGACATGTGATGCATATGTTCCCATGGATTATCCAGGCCTACCATGGCTTCCAAAATGGCCTCGTCAAAGGGAAAAAACAATATCTAGACAATCAAAAGAGTGAGTTGAGTTAACAGACCATGCAGGAGCATAGGCCATATCTGATTCTGTAGAGACAAACGGAGTCGAGATACGTTCTGTTGCAGCATTCTGTGATGCTTGATAGGCCACTTCTGCAACAGACAGGGGCACTACTGGTTCTAAACGAGTAGGGAGAATCCATGGATCATTTGTTTGACTGACCGTGGAAATATCTGAAGATGAGCCATCGGTGGTACTCATAGAACCAATAAAATTAATGGCATCAAGTAGGTCAAATGTGCCCATCACTGATGAATACATGCCTACTCCCAAAGTCTCACTGGATGGGTGAGACTGATCAATCAACAAAATTGTAGAATCCGACGAAGCATTGTTGTTTTTTCGAGTAAATGAAATTTGATCAACTGTAATGATCTTTCCTTCATGTAGGAACATTAGTACTCGAAAAACAAATGACGGGATAGCTTGCATGGCGTACGCCCAACTCCTCCCTAACAACGAATTATAATCAAAGGAAGCGTACAACACCTTAGCCTCCACAGACACCAACTTACCGGTAAGTTCAACTTCAAATGCAAGCAAGACTCTATGTGGATGGAAAGATCTCCCATCAAAAGCCGTAAGCATAGTGTTGGAAGGGTCTAACTCAGGCGAGCGTAAAGCCTTCCAGCAGGAAATTGACATTGCGCACATAGATGCACCCTCATCTAGCATAGTTCGTCCAATGGTTTTAGGACCATGGAGTACTTCTATCTGGAGGGAGATGTGATACGACAACCGGGGTTTGATATTAGACATATCAAACTGAGTGAGCATACTAGATGAATCCAAGCTCCCTATTGCTGCTAGAAGTGCATTTTGTTGCAATGGATAGCTCTGCAGAACTTCTAGTGTGGACATCGCATAGGGTATTTGGGATAGATCCTCTACAACATTGTAGTTTGGAGCATCCCACGCATTAGGGTTCTGCACAGCCCATTTGAAAACACCTCTTGGGATCTTCGTCAAAGGATCTATAGGTCTCTCAATGTGAAGAGGTGTAGATGTTTCGGGAACGTCTTTATATTTCTGTTGTGAGCCCAGGGAATAGTTCCTAGCTCGAGTTTGCAGAAGCATATATGAATTAACCATGTTTATGAATGATTGATCAGCTGGCGAGGCACGAGTTGTGCCCCCAGCACTAGAGTTGCCAGAAGGTGAACCTTGTTCGTTAGGGAATGGGTCCTTTAGAACAGCTGGTTTCTTTTCACGGAGAATCTTCTGGGCTTCTTCCATCAGAGGGAATTGGTGGGTAAGGTGGTCTTCCTTACATAACTTGCAAGGAAATTTAACCTTCTTTTTTTCCTTCTTTCCCTAGTCGACATTTTTAGTGTTTTTGGGCTTTGGATGGTTCCCCTCCCATTCTTTCCCTTCTTTTTATTGTTGGGTTACTGAGGACCCTTTTGATTGGTCTGCAATTGTTGTATAGATTCAGTTGTAGAAGGGGAGGCTGCAAATGTAGTTTCATCTTCCGCAGACTGCTTAACATATAAAGCATGAACTTGCTTGGTCAAAGCTTCGAATGCTACTGAACCAACGATGCCATTGGCATGCGGTCCAGGCTTAGGTTTACCCAGATCAATATTATATCATGGCGCGTCAGGTATAATCTCGTACAGGATCCCAGATTGAGCATATACAAGATCAAGTTGTTGAGTCCTGAGTATTGCTTCTTCCTTCAAAGACACTCTAGAAGTTGCTACTTCCTTAGAAACATAAAGGAGGAGTGATTTTAAATACCACTCTAAAAGTAACTTTGGAGAGATTTCATCCTTAATGATCCTCTTTCGCCTTCGCCACTCCTGAATATGGTCAGATAAGTGAGTGGATTTATTCTACCTAAAAGTTGACAGAAGGTATGTGCTGACATCATACTGGATAGGAAGCTGAAAGTGATTCAAGAAGACTGTTTCCAAATCCCAAAAATTATCATACGCTGCAGCAGGTAGTTTGATGTACCACTTGGCCGCGACACTAGTCAAGGTCCTCTGAAAGAGCCTCAACCTAATGGAATCATCATTCAGAGAATTGGAAGAACACCAGAGATGGAAAGTAGTGACATGATCACCAGGATATTCCCCAGTCTTGCCTTCAAACTTCAGAATGTCAGAAGGAAACTTACTTGGAGCTGGTGTCCATGCCAAGTTATGGAGCACTGGATCATTTGTTAGTTTCAAAAGATCTAGCAAATTCAGAGTTTCCAGAAAGGGAAAACGCGGTCTTTCCAATGGCATTTTATAAGCAGGAGTTCGGTAGGGGGAACCACCCGAAACCTGGCTCGTATACTACTGGTTGGGGTTTCCCCTAGCCACCGGTTGTGAAGTAAAATCATTACTGAAATTGCTCCAACCAAAAGAAAAAGGATTACTTCCTTGGGTATTCATCCATTGCGGTTGGGTGTTAGCCCCTCCGAAAAGTGGGTTAAACGTGTTACCACCCCCTCCACCAAACAGTGAAAAGGGGATACTCCCTACAGGTATATGAGACATTTGCACATTCGATGAATGTATATTAGGACCTGTAGAGGGGTTAAACCTAGGCATATATATAAAGGACGAAACAGGCATCAAGCCTACAAAAGGTGTAGATGAAGTGGGCATCAAGACTATAAACGGTGTAGAAGGAGCTATGTGTCCTCCATACCAAGGAAAACCATGATTAAAAGGAGCAGATTGTGGAATTCCCTGGGATTGTTGCATGAAAGGAGATGAAGTAAACGGTATTGAAGGTATCCCTAAAACAAGGATATTTGAAAATCCACTAGTGGAACCATAAGGAGTCATCAACATCACTATTCATGTCATTGTCATTGTCATTTCCATCATTGTCATCATCATTTTCATCTCCATCTACATTCTCTTCATCTTCATTGATGTCATCATCATCACCTTCATTGTCATCATCGTCATCACTATCATCATCGACATCACTGTCATCATCAGCATTGCCATTGTCACTGTCATTGTCATCATAATTGTCATCTTCATCATCATCATCATCATCTCCTTTTAGCCTCCACCGTTTTTATTGGTAGCTCTAGAATAGTTATAGATCACATCATCATCATCCTCATTGACTTTGGAACTATCATCACCCTCATTTACTTTGGCATCATCATCATCGCCGTCGTCGTCATTGTCATCATCATTTCATCATCATCCTCATCCATGCCATTGTAATTATCATAATCATCAATGACAAACAATGACGATGACCAATGATGATGATGATCAACATCATCAAGGTCATGATCAGCATCATCATCATCATCGCCATCATCATCATCAAGACAGTGATCATTGTGATCATCATTTCCATCATTATCATCATCATCGTAATAGTCACTATTTTCATCATGTTCATATAATCACATCATCATCATTAGAATTAGCATCATCATCATTGTCATTATCATGGACATCATCATCATCATCATCATCATTCATTACATCATCATCATTCATGTCATTGGTGATGGAGATGACCTAGATGATGATGATGGTGATGACCTAGATGAAAATGACAAAGATAATGATTATGAATCATGATGATGACAATGATGGAATTTTAAGAATTGGGAAGATTCTCCAAGGTCATTGGCATCGTCATAGTCATTGTCATCATCATCATCATCATCATCACTTACATTGTAATCATAACCATTGGCATTGTCATCATCAGCATTGTCATTATCATCATAATCATCATTCATGTTACCATCGTTCTCATCATCATCGTCATCATCATGATTATCAACTCCGTCATCAGTTGTTCATAATTACCTTTTCCATAATAAATATCATCGACCTAAAAGATGTGATTAGTGGAAAAGGGTCGTGGATGACACATACGATCTATGCATTGGAAATAATAACTCTATTTTGGAATATTATCATCATCATCGTTTTCATTGTCATCATCGTCGTCGTCATCATCATCATCATCATCATCATCATCATTGTCATCATCATCATCATCATCATCATCATTGTCATCATCATCATTGCCATTGTCTTCAACACCATCATCATCATTCATTTCATTGCCATCATCATCATCATCATAATCATTGTCATCATCACCATTTACATCATTGTCATCATCAACAGAAGCAACATTATCATCATCATCATAGTCAATGTGAATATCATCATCATTATCCTCATCGTCATCTTCAACATTTGGGTGCAAAACTAGACACAAAACTGGACACATAAAACTAGATGAAAACATGGACGCAAAAGAGGATGCAAATGTGGAACATGCAAAAGTGGGTGCAGAATGGGGTGCAAGAAAAGTGGATGCAATTGTGGATGCAAAAAGGGACACAAAATTGGACACAACCATGGGTACAAAAGTTGATGCAAAAGTGGATGAAACAAAAGTAGATGAAAAAATAGACGCAACACCTGTCACAAAGGACAACCTGTTCCGCAGTTTCCCAATATTCCTTTTGATAGCTCCCCCTGTCAGCATGTCTCCCATTGTCCTCATGGTTTTTCTCCCTTTAATTCACTGTAGGGAGATTACTCCCAATTTTTGTTTGAGATGCTCAAATGCTTCTTTGGGTAGTGGCTTAGTGAAGATATCAGCTATCTGTTCCTTTGTATCAACATATTCCAGTTTGACAATCTTTTGTGATACTTGATCTCTTAGAAAGTGATATTTTATTGGAATGTGCTTTCTCTTGGAGTGCATAACAGGATTCTTTGATATGTTTATGGCACCGGTATTGTCACAGTTTATCACTGTGGGATGCTCATACTTCACTAGTAAGTATTCCAATGTCTGCTTCATCCAAATGACTTGAGTACAACATAATGCAACAACAATATATTCAGCTTCTGCTGTAGATAGTGCAATGGAGGGTTGTTTCTTGCTTAGCCATGATACCAAATAGTCTCCCAAGTAGAATGCTGCTCCACTGGTACTCTTTCAGTCATCAACACTTCTTTCCCAATCTGCATCAGTAAATTCTTTTAAAGTGAAGTCTTGGATTTTTGGGTACCATAAACCATATTCCATAGTCCCTTTTAAATATTTGAGAATTGTTTTTACTGTTGTTATGTATGTGTTTCTTTGGGGACTGATTGGAATCTAGCAACCAATCCTACAACTTGCATCACATCCGGTCTTGTAGCTGTCACATATAGTAGGCTACCTATCATATATCTATACATAGCATGATCCACTTCCAAAGACTCATCATCCTTGCTTAACTTCCAACCAGTGATCATGGGGGTACTAACAGGCTTGGAGTCTTCCATATTAAAATTTTTTAGCATCTCTTTAATGTACTTGGTTTGAGAAATGAAAATCCCTTTGTATGATTGAGTGACTTGTAATCCTAAGAAGAATGTTAGTTCTCCCAACAAAGACATTTCAAACTCTTTCTTCATATACGAGGAAAACTTTAAACTTAGGATTTGTAGATGGCTTCCAAATATGATATCATCTACATAGACAACAACAATGATTATATTCTCATTTTCAAATTTTATGTAAAGGTTATTGTCAGTGGCACCTCTTTTGTATCCTTGTTGCTTCAATTAGTTGTCAAGTATTGAGAACCATGCCCTTGGAGCTTGTTTGAGACCATAGAGTGCTCTTTTTAGTTTACAAACATAATCCCTGTTTTCTGATAAGAGAAAACCTTTGGGTTGTTCAATATAGACTTCTTCTTCAATATTTCCATTCAGAAATGCAGATTTAAAATCCATTTGATATACTTTGAAGTTTTTGTAGCATGCAAAAGCTAAGAACATCCTGATTGCTTCAAGTCTTGCTACATGAACAAATGTTTCTTCAAATTCAATGCCTTCCACCTGGGCATATCCCTTGCATACTATTCTGGCCTTGTTTCTTATTACTTTACCATCTTCATTTAACTTGTTCTTGATGATCCACTTGGTCCCAATAACATTCTTTCCTTTAGGTCTTGGTAGAATTTCCCAGGTTTGGTTCTTCTCTATTTGTTCCAACTCCTCATTCATAGCTTTGATCCAATCATCACTATTTATAGCTTCTGCAAATGTTTTAGGATCTGCCAGTGAGAGTAGTGCTTGTTCTTGATCATATATTAACTTTCTTCTTGTTTTAACTCCAGTACTTATGTCGCCAATAACTTGACTTTCAGGATCATTTCTTCGAATTCTTCTTGATGGTGCTTTAGTATCAGATCTTGGAGAATCTTCTTTGTCATTTTCTTGAGACACCTCATCTTCCTTTTCTTTCTATTAATTCTCTTCTTCATCTTGTAAGTCCTATTTCCTTTGTGAGTCTTTCTCTTCCTTATCATTATTTTTTATCTCATCATCTTGATTTCTATTTCTTCTTGGTTTCATGTCATCTACTCTTACATCTACACTCCCTATGATCTTGTGTAGTCTTTGATTGTAACATCTATATGCTTTCTTGGTGGATGAATATCCTAGAAATATTCCTTCATCGGTTCTAGAATCAAATTTACCAAGATCATCTTCATTCCTCTTTATGTAGCACTTACTACCAAACACTCTGAAATATTTGACAGAGTCAGGTTTTCCATACCATAGTTCATAGGGAGTCTTTCCATTATTTACTCTGAGTTGTCCTCTATTTATTATATAGACAATTGTGTATACTGCTTCTCTCCAATATGCATCTGAAAGTTTTGCTTCATTAAGCATAGTTCTGGATGCTTCTTGGACTGTCCTATTCTTTCTTTCCACAACACCATTTTGCTGAGGAGTCCTTGGAGCTGAAAATTTCCTTTTAATTCCATGAGTTTCACAAAACTCATTGAATTCATTTGAGGTAAACTCTCCTTCATTATCTGACCTTAAACATTTAATTTTCAGATTTGTCTCATTTACAACCATTGCTTTAAAAATTTTAAATTTCTCAAAAGCTTCTGATTTTTCTTTGAGGAATGTTACCCAAGTCAACCTTGTATAATCATCAATGAACAACATGAAATAATATTCTCCTTGCAAAATTTTAGTTCTTGTTGGTCCACAAAGATCAGTGTGAACTATTGTCAATGGTTGTGAGGTTGTATACTCTTTTACTCTGAAGCTTGCTTTAGTCTCCTTCCCATGTTGACAATGTTTACAAACTGAATTTAGAGGCTTCACAATTTTTGGTAAGCCTCTTACATCTTCCTTCTTACTTACCTTCATAATATTATCAAAGTTTAAGTGTCCCATCCTTCTATGCCATAGACAACTTTCATCTTTCAGACTCATGTAGCATTGTTCTTCATTTTCTAGGGTGTATACATTGCTTGAATTCCTTATAGCAGTCCCAACAAGTTTTCCTGAGTTTTTATTTTTGATTTCACATTTCTTGGAATCAAATATGCATATGTTCCCTTGATCACATGTTTGAATCACACATAAAAGATTAGGCTTTAAATATTCTACTAGCAACACATTTTAAGCTCTGATTTTATTTCTGATAGCCATTGTACCCTTTCCAATTATCTTAGAAGACATATTATCTCCAAAAGTGACTTTTCCCTTTTGATCTCTTCTTAGATTTATGAACTTGTTTGGATCTCCTATCATGCGTTTTGAACATCCACTATCAACATGCCATATATTTTTCTTTTATGTTGCACATAAGGCTATCATGGATTATGTCCTCTCTACTACCTCCTTTTTCTTCGAGATCTTTCTCTGCTCTTTGTTGATGTATTTGTAACTTCGGAAGATATTCACTTGTATATTGTATGTATTACATTTGTACATTATTGTATCCCTGATGGAGATGTCTTATTCCTCCGATCGGAAGTGTCGCAAGTTTTATTGTAAGTGTCGTAACTTATATCTGATGGGTTATTAGACCACCTTATAGGGGTCGGCCTAGTATGAGTTAAGTGGAAGGGTTATTAGACTCCCCTGAGGGGTTGACCCAGTTAGGGTAAAAGGCAGGTCAATTTAAAGTATAAATAGAGTGGTTGTACCACTCTATTTGCTCATTCACTCATTCATCCAACTCGCATAGTTGAGAGAGAGGAGTGCACACTAGTGGAGGAGGAGTAGCTACTAGAGGCATCTATCTTTTGGGGTTTCATCTTTGTGATCTTTGTATTGGTGCTTATTCTATCTCTGAGGAAGTTGCGGGGGTTTTCAACTTTATGGTTTTCCCTGAGGAAACATTGTGTCTCTTGTGTCTATGATTGTTATGATGTGCATGTTATTCTCTTAGTAGGATCCTAGATAATATTTGAATGAAATGATCAAAATTCTAACATGGTATCAGAGCTGAACTAAGAAGAAGACATTGTGTAGCTGCAGAAGCTAAGGCTTCTTGATTTTTGGGTTTCTCTCCACAGATCATCAAAGGCAGGAGGCTAGGATGACTCTCCTAAGGAAGACACGTCTTTCTGTCGAAACAGAATTTGATTCTGATCATATTCAGTTTTTGGCCTGTCACTACTGCGGGAAATTAGGGCTTTTGACAGAAATGGAATTTTGGAGTGCTCTCAGCATAGGATTTCTCTCCTCAACAAAATCAAAATTTAGAGACCAAGATCGAACTTTTTGGTGGGGTAAATATCCAGGGAAGTCAAACCCTAAGTTGACTTTTGGACCAGAAAACTAGATTTTGACAGAAGTTGCAGATCTAAAATTCGCACGTCAATTTTGAAGAGTCAATTTTTGGTGTTTTCAAAATCTGAGCACACCAGCTTGCTCGCCTCAGTCAATTGCATCTCCCTATCCAGACAGAAATTTGAAATTCCAAGTTTGGATTTTTAGGGTTTCTCTGTCAAAACCTAGCCAGCTCCAGATCCAATTTCAGCAAATCAAGTGGTAGGACCTAAATCTTTGTTACAACGTAATCTTCCAGCTTGTGAGAATCAACACTCTTTGTCCTAGAGGATCCATTTCACTGACTCAGAACCAATTTATATCCTTCAGACACTATTTTCCCTACTTTTTCCCTTATACACTTGCTGCATCATTACAGTGGCCGTACCCGTGAGTTTCATCACTATAGCCCGCGGGTAGCATGTAAAATGGTAAAAATCACTAGTTTATTACTTTTTACTCCCAAAAAGCAGTCATTGGGTGACCTTTGACCATCCATATGCCCAAGAAATGCCTCGATGTGTCCTTTTGCTTACCTTTGAGAGGACTATATATTGAGCACATATGGCTTATGGATGGGAGGAGAAAAGAGAGTAAGAGAACTCTAGTGGATTTTTTCTCTATCTTGAGTCTACACTCATTGATCCTTGTAGTTGTGAACCCCTCATGTTCACCTTCCAAACTCCTACCATAGTTTGAGTTTTCCATTCCATGGAGGATTGAAGTGGTGGAGGCGCAAGTGGATTGACCTAGATCTTGGTTTAGATTGGTTGCCGGCAAGAGGTCATATCACATTGTACTTCTTCTTCTTTATTAATAGAAATACTCATATTCTCATCCATTAATGTTGTAAATGTTGTTTATACTACATTGGGTTGCATTTACTTGTTATATCATGGGCCATTGCTATTGATGATGTTAATGTCGTTTATATATTATATGTACTTGTTGTATATTGGCTGTCAAGACTAATGTGCAAATTCAAGTGCACGGATTGAAGAGCTCCAACAAGGATCTACATCAAACGTTTGGATCGAGGTTGGTTATATTCTTCATAATCTTAGCATTGTCATTTATATAAAATAGCATTGGGAATCGAGTTTATTTCTGGTGGTCAGCTGACTGTTGTGGTCTATCCCAAGCCATAGTGATTTTTCTCCAATACAGAAATGGTGGCCATACTGGGGAGAACATCCATTTTTGGGGATTTTTTAGCATTAGTCCTTAATTAGAGTTGTTGTTTGTCGAAGCTCTGTGTCACTGATTGGCCGTTGAGATACACTATAGAAAACTATTTTTTTCTGAGCCATTGGACTCTTTATTTTCCCATTTTCCTTTCCTTACCCGCGGGTTAGCTTAGCTCTGCCTGCGTACACCCGCCTCTGTTTACTCTACTGCTCGAGGGTACCCACAGGTTTTCCTTCGACAGTAGTGTACAACTCCGACTTTGGTTGATTTATGACTTTTGGTTGTTGCTGGGTTGGCTTTGGATGATCTTGAGTATTTGTTGGCCTATTTCTTGACTGTTCCATGCTTTGGTTGTGACCAGAACTCTTCTTTTCTCTTGGTTGAGCCTTGTTGGTTTTTTAACCATCTTTGGATTTAGCCTTGTTGGTGTTTTTCTTTTGAGCCCATCTATTGGGTTGTCTTAGTGATCTTCTTGGCATATCAGTGACTAGATAGTAGGATTTTGCTTGCATTTTTCATTTCTTTATATTGAAAAATACAAAAATATACATATAGTTTTGCATTTTCCTTTTGTTTATAAGAGAAAATACAACAAAAAAAATTCTTTTATGTACTGCATCTTGCATTGAGTGCTTTCTGCCTTCATTTAGATTCTGATTGTGCATCGAAAAATATAAAAGGATTGCATACTTATTTCGAAACCGTTGGATTGATTTTGCATGTTAGTGGCATTGTTTTTATTGATAGATGAGTCTAGGATTTGATGATTTTGCATACTATTGAGTCATACACATCACTAGTTTCATGACCATATCCCTTGAGTAACCACAACCATTAAAATTAATGCTTAGTATTAAAATTGATTAGACCAATTTTATTTATAGGGTACACCAACTAGCATAGGTTTAGAGTCTTGGAATAGATCATTGTGAGTTAAAAATCCAAGACTACTAGATGAAACATTAGGTGTCTGACCAGGGAGTGGAGGAATCCATGGTATATATCGATGTTCTCAGGAAGCTCTACTCAATCCAGAGTTAAGCACGAGGTCACGGGAGGTTGGTTGAAGAGATATCCCTCTAACATCGGCTGAACATGGGAGATATTTCCAGGATTTGTTCATATCTGGGGACTCTTGGGGGATTTGACCCTCATTGAGTTTCGGGCTCAGCTACCCTGCCCATACAACGGATCCCACCTGCAACTATTCCCTTGAGCATTGGTTATATTGCGGTGACCATAGTTTCCTTACCTAGGTATCGCATAGGGTACTTGCAGTGGTTATGTTGTTTGTGTCCTGATTCAGATAGGGGTCGGACAACACAGTTGCCGTTGTATAGGGTCTTGAACCTATGCATGCAGTGAATTCTGGGGGCCATTATAACTGATTTTGTTACCTCTGGATATAGTTTGGGAGTCTCAAGCCTCTCCTAGGTGAGACATACCGGCTCTAGTGTCGGGAGCTCATTTAGCCACTTTGTTTGTCTGATCTTGGCTGTAGTTTCTCTAGGTGTGTTCTTTTGATTTACTGTTTTTGATCAATAGTTGGACTTTAGGGAACGTTTTGATTCTATATTCTCTCCAGAGATATCATGGCGCAGATTCCTACTCTCCGCCGATCCTGTCAGTTGGCTAGTTTAGAACCTGCCGAGGTTTCACGCCGCGTTGCTAAGGGACGCCGACGGGCTCCCTCTGAGTCTTCGAATTCTTACGAGACATACGTCCTAGACGTCATGACTGCTGCACATTTTGATACTGAAGAAATACCTATGACTCTATCGGGTAGAGTCGAACACACTTCAGACACCCCTACTCCTCATGAGGCGTGGGGGGTTGATCCACCTAAGACCCAACGTAATTTGTTTGGTACAGATCCACCCGAGGACGACCCGTTCGATCCTTCATTTCCACACAATTATATACATGGGATGCAAGAGTTACATGATGACATTGGTCCTACAGTCAACCCAAAAGCATTCTCTTCTGGTATGCCTAATTATAATACAGTTGATCCTTCCACTACGTTTGGTATTCACGTTGGCACTAGTCATAGTGTTAGCCACATTGCATCCACTGGGGGAAATACCCTCGCCAGGGGCACCACATTGTCCACTCACACACATAGTATGGGGACTGGTCGTATTCCTCCTAAAAATGCTAATGTTGGAAGGTGACTACCTCCTAGGACTACCCAACCCAATAGGAACACTATCCGCAACACGACTCGCCATCCACCACCTAATATACATGCCACTACTTATCAACCCAGGACTACTTCGCAAATGTTGATGCTCCTCCTAACCCTGGGGGTGGACATATACCACATACTTTTGCATCCACTGCCGCCACTAGTAATGCCAATGTAGGAGGTGGGAATATATCCTATCCACATGGACATAATGCCACCATCCCTGCTACTAGTAACACCAATGTTGGGGTTGGGAATACATCCTATCCACATGGACATAATGCCACCATCCCTGCTACTAGTAACAACAATGTTGGGGTTGGGAATACATCCTATCCACATGGACATAATGCCACCATCCCTGCTACTAGTAACACCAATGTTGGGGTTGGGAATACATCTCATACTTATGGTCACCACACGACTGCTCAAGCTGATCCTAATGCTGGGGGTGGGAACATATCGTACCATTATGGTCATTACAACTCGGTTCCCGCTACAAATAGTACGTATATGCCCAATACTTATGGTGGCAACCCTTACTACAACACAGTCGATGCTGGCCACCAGTACAACCCACCCCAATATAGTTCCCAAAACATGTATATACCTGCTTACTCTCATATGAGTCAGGTCGGAGGAGGTTATCAACCCTATGGCCATGGTCAAGCTTATGGTCCGTCAGGTCCTCATTATCAACAATTTAATACTCATGGTCAAGCTTTTGGTCCATCTCATAATTCAGTTCCATTCAACCAACCTTTTATGGGAGCTTATACTCAAGCTTTCCAGCCGCATCTCCCGTTCCTTTCACATTTGAACCTTCCGGATCTTTCGAAGCTCACAAATGATCCGGTGTGTCATGACCCTAATTGGACTCCAGTCCCTACCAAGCTCCCTTCAGACATTCCTAAGTTTGAAGGGAAAGGTGGTGAGGACCCGGGTGATCATGTCACAACATTTCACCTTTGGTGTTCCTCCAACTCGTTGAATCATGATTCCGTTAGATTATGACTATTTCAACGCACCCTCATGGGGGTAGCCGCGAAGTGGTATGTTGAGTTGCCTGGAAACACTTATAGGGGTTTCAACGAGATCGCTTTGGTTTTCATGGATCATTTCCAGTTGTCGGTTCACTATGATACTGGTACTAAACTTTTGTCTACCTTCCGTCAGAACAAAGCCACACATATTTTTGACCACGTTCAAGAGTGGCGTCGATGGAAGAGGTTAGTGAAAGCCAACATTCCTCCAGAATTCCTGTTGGAATGGTTCTTCAAGTCTCTACTCCCATACATTGCGAAGGATGTTTCAATGTCCGGCATTGTGACTGAGGAACAAGCCATCTTGAAAGTCCAGCAGTTAGACTTACTATACTCTCAGTCTGGCATTTTGTATGACATTATTCCTGACGCACCGCGGACACGCCATGAGCCTCAGTCAGTTCCTGGACCGCATGCCGATGGCATCGTAGGATCCGCAAGCACTCGCCCTGTAGATTTGGTAGCTAATCAAATGCAAAATTTGTCGCTAAATCTGGCTACTCCTGGACAAGTTCACACCTTGTCCACTTCCACCCCGTCGTCTGATCTACACAGTGTGCAATCGACGAACCAATCAAGTAACTAGCAACCTGGTGGTAAGAAAAAGGGGAGAAACAACCATAAGGGTGGAAACAATGGGAACAACAATAGAAATCGAAATACCCCTCATAAGAATAATGCCAACCCTCCTCAGGAAGGCGAAAATGCTGGTGAGGACCGTAAACCTAGGCGTAAGGTGAAGTTTCCTTGTAAGCTTTGCGAGGAAGATCATCTTACTCACTTATGTCCTCAAATCGAAGAAGCATCAAATCATTTGGCACAAAGCCCAGCTGTGTTAAAGGATCCCCTTCCTCATCATCAAAACATGGCTTCGCATGCTCCCACCACTGGTTATGGACCTACTGAGATGGTAATGTCTTCTTCCAATACTGGTGGGTATGGATGTGTGAATATGGTTCAATCGGAGGTTAGTGTTTCCACTTGTCAACGTGATTATGGTGCACCACAACCTAATATGGGGAATGAGCCTCCCCCTCCTCCTAACAATTCCTTCCATATCGAGAAGCCCTATAATATGCCGCAGATACCGAAAGGTGTTCTTAAGTGCTCTACACATAATCCTAATGCTTGAGCCTCCCATAACTACTCCATCATGGAAGATTTGGGCCAAACTCTGTGTGCCATGTCGGCTCTTGAAGTTTTGCAAGCCTGTCCTTCTCAAAAGCATGCCCTTTTGAGTGCATTAGGAGTCTAGGATGGGGTAAGTCCTAGTGTTATCAAGTTCGACACTACTGATGTCCAACCTCGCTTACCTTACCATGTGGCTTTTCAAATCTAGGTGGTGTGCCTTCAGAATTTTTTCAAACATACGATGGTTAATGAAGGTGCTTCCGTGTCAGTAATGTCGTTAACTTGTTGGAAAGCTCTAGGCTCTCCTCCCCTACTCGTGTCTAGAACCACGCTCACTGCATTTGACGGTCAGTCATTTAAGCCGCATGGAATTATCCCTTCCCTTGTTGTCTGCTTGGGAGGTAAATCCGTGCCTATTGAAGTTGAGGTGGTTGATGCGCCCATCGACTACAACCTTTTACTGGGTCGGAATTGGATGTACGCTATGAAGGTTGTTGCGTCTACTGTATTCAGAGTTATTTGCTTTCATCACAAAGGAAAGATTGTGACCATCGATCAGTTGGATTTCGTTAATTCCTCCTCCACAGCATCCACGGGATCCACAGTCCCACAGGTTACTCATTCTCAGCTGGCAACTGGGAACATGGGTGTTGGTATGTACCCTTCATTGATGGGAACTTATGATTTTGCCACACCTATGAATTTTATTGGAACCATTACCAACGATGCGTCTCCTCCTTCGCATAGTATGTCGTTCCGGACTTCCTATTTTAATGATCCATGGACTTTACCGTCCACGAGTTCCACATCTGGAGACATTACGCATGTCGGGATGTCTATGCCACTCTCTGTAGTTGAGCTTGCTTACCAGCATATTCAACAAGCCACTATAGAGCCGGATCTTTCTTCTTCTCAGACAGTCGAGGAAGATCCCGTTACACTGCCAGTTTGGGTAGCCAACTCGTCTTGTTCACACAACTGCCTTGATGATACTTTACCTTCAGATGAAGCTATTATGGAGGCCATGTTTGGTAGTGAGATACCTTGGGAAGATATGCACCATTGCTCTTATTTCCTTCCCAACCTTGAGCCCACCGAATAATAAGAGTTTAGGATGACTCTAGCATAGATGGTTGGTCACCCTGTGGCTCTTTTAGAGTCACATGATATTTTTGTGGAGGGGAATATGGATAATATTTCCCCGACTTTTTCGATCAACATCTCTTGTACTCCTGGAAAGGTTGAGAATGTTTACATCGGTGACGATTGCACTCCTGAGGAGATTTCTATTTACACTGAATTGTTTACAGAACTCCGGGAAGCTTTCGCCTAGTCATACGAGGAGATGCTAGGAATAGACCCCCGCATTGTTGAACATGAGATTAGAACGTATCCCAATGCTAAACCGGTTCGACAATGCTTACGTGCCGTGAACCCTAGGAAAGCAGCCGTTATCAAGGCACAGGTGGAGAAACTGCTCAAGGCCGGTTTCATCTACCTCGTTCCCCTTACTGAATGGGTGTCAAACCCCGTTCCTGTGGAGAAGAAGCAGGGAATGGTCCGTGTATGCACTGATTTTAGAGATTTGAACCGTGCATGTCCGAAAGACAACTTCCCCACACCATTCATTGATCAAATATTGGATGCTTGTGTGGGAAGTGAGATTTTTTCATTCATGAACGGCTTCTCAAGGTATAATTAGATTCAAATCAAACCCAAGGATTAGCATAAGACAACTTTCATTTGTCCTTGGGGAAAATTCCCTCCAGCCTTAAAAACGTCAGAGCTACGTTTCAACGTGCCATGACCTATGCCTTTCACGATCTTAAAAATACTATGGAGGTTTTCTTGGATGATCTTGCCAGCCATTCTCGCAAGAGGATGGACCACCCCAAGCACCTCCGCATGATTCTCGAATGATGTATACGATACAAGATTTGATTGAATCCTAACAAATGCATCTTTGTTGTAAGGACGGGTCGCCTTCTAGGCTTCATAGTTTCGAAAGAGGGTATTAGAGTCAATCCTCTTAAAGTTGAGGCAATACTTCGGTTGCCTCCTCTGCGCAACTTGTTACAACTTCAGAGCCTCCAAGGGAGAGCCATTTTTCTATGTTGTTTCGTAGTCAATTATGCTAATCTTACCAAAGGTTTCGCACGCTTATTGAAGAAAGACACACCCTTTATCTGGGATGAGTGAGCCCAGCAGTATTTCGATGCGCTTAAGAAAGATTTGATATCGGCCCCTGTGCTTAGTCCACCAGACTTCGCACGAGATTTTATTCTTTATGTGGCCGCATCTCAAGAGACAATTGGCATGGTCTTGGTTCAAGTTGATGACACACTTGTCGAGCATGCCATCTATTACCTTAGTCGAAATCTAGTAGATGCTGAGCTAAGATATACTCATGTGGAAAAGCTGTCACTTGTGACTATTCATTCAGTCCAGCGGTTACAACATTACATTTTGCTTAGAACAACCACAGTTGTCGCACATATCAATCCGTTTCAATTCATGCTATCATGACGCCTTATAAGGGGGAAGTACAATAAATGGATTGTGATCCTTCAGGAGTTCGATCTCGATTTTGCTTCGACGAAATTGGTGAAATTGTTGGTGTTTGCTGAGCTTATGTCGGACCTTCCGAGACTTGATGAGGATTTCATTCATGAAGATTCCTTTGTGGATGAGCACTTATTTCTTATCTCATCCGAAAACCCTTGGTATGGGGATGTCATTGTATATCTCCAAACTTTGAAGTTTCCTCTGCACTATTCACAAGATGAGTGACAGCGTGTGAAAATCATGCTAAAGATTATACTATCGTCGGTGACACTCTATATCGCTAAGGAAAGGATTCTATTCTCTGTCGTTGCTTAACTCACAAAGAAGCAGAGCGGGTGCTTAATGATTTCCATGCTGGGGCGTGTGGCGGTCACTTATGTGGGCTTGCTACAGCCCAATGTATCTTGTGAGCTGGTTATTTTCGGCCCTCAATCTTTAAAGAGTGTATTAACGCTGTGAAGAGATGCCACCCTTGCCAGGTGTTTTCTCGGAATATACGCTCGCATCCAGCGCCCCTTCATCCGGTCGTCACCGTCGGTCCCTTCACCAAGTGGGGGGTGGATTTCATGGATTGCAAACCAGATTCGGCTGGGGGGCATCACTATATTGTAGTGGTCGTGGACTAGTTTTCCAAATGGGATGAGGCCATGCCTACCGTAAAAGCTTATGGTGCTACAATAGCTCATTTCGTGTTTAATCAAATTATCACTCGGTTCGGTATTTCGAAAGAGATTGTCACTGACCATGGCAGTCACTTTCAGAATAAGATGATAGAGGATTTGTCTCTCAAGCTTGGGTTTCGTCAAGAACACTCATCTTCTTATTATCCCCAAGCGAATGGTCAAGTTGAAGCAGTTAATAAGTCTTTGAAGACCATTCTCTAGCATACCATCCAACAAAGCAAGACCAACTGGCATATCATGTTATATCCTGCTTTGTGGGCATATCGAACCGCAATCAAGATTGCCACCAGGTTCTCACTGTTTCAGCTAGTTCACAGTGTGGAGTCACTTTTACCAATTGAATGCGAAATCCCTTCTCTTAAACTGGCCATAGAGCTCCTCCCTGATATGACGAGTCTTGAGCAACGATTAATCCACCTTGAGCAACTTGACGAGCAACGTCAAGATGTCGCTGTAGCTATAGATGCCAACAAGCGTCGTGTTAAGGTTCAATATGATAGGTTTGTCCATCCCCGGCAATATGCTGAAGGTGACTTGGTCCTCTTATATGACCAAGGTAAAGAACCCCTGGGGGAAGGCAAGTTCAACCCCATGTGTCATGGCCCTTACATTGTGAGGCGTGTCCTAGAAAAAGGAGCATATGAATTAGAAGACTATGAGGGGACTGTCTTGAAGGAGCTTAGAAATGGGCTCTACCTCAAGCGGTATTACGCTTGAACCTCTGGTTCAAGATAATACTTTTGTATACTACTATATAGTTACTTCTGTACATAGTTTAGTTTTCTTTTGGTTTTCAGGTCTGTTGATTAGCTTCTGTTTGATTGACAGATGTCAGTTGAGTTTCCTACGTTCTTAGGGTTCGTAGTTGGTGCTAGCTGTCATACGCAGTAGCTTGCTTCTACTTCCTGGTTTATTTTCTCACCTGACCACCTAGTTGTGTCTTGAGGAGGTGCTTGTCTTGATCCTACATCTAACAATGTGGCTGAGTATAGTGTTGTCATTGAGCTACTTTGGGATGCCATTTCACATGGTATCCAGTCTTTAGAAGTCCGCCTGGATTCACAACTAGTTGTGTCTCAGCTGAATGTGCAGTACTATGTGCAATATCCTACACTACTACGGAAATTCCTAAGGGTAAGACTCTTGGAACGACATTTTTTTTCAATTACGTACATTCATGTTCCAAGAAGTGTTAATCATATATCTGATGCATATGCTAATTATGTATTAGATTGGAATTTGTCACATTCACAATGAAGCACACACATAAAAGAAGACATTCACACATTTGTACATACACACATATAGTAGAACCGTATAACCAAAGTTTTTATAAATAATATGTCCAAAATGGTAGTATCATGATACAAAACTGGAGCCCGTAGCCCTCAAAAATATACATATCGATACAAAAAATGAGATCCTGAGATATCTACTCCCTACAAGGAGGCCTAGCTATCACCTCGATAGGATGTGTCTCATAAAAATACTGCACTGCATTTGCGACACGCTACAATAGTCGCACCTAGTTGCTTGGCACCCCCACTACTTAGCACTGCATAGCCTCTAGTAGCTGTGCCACCTCTGCCTGTGGCAACCTGGCAGTCATCCATGATATGTTGGACGGCAGAGTCTGTAGTGTCTGCTCTGCTGCAGCACCTACCATCTCATCACCCCTACCCCAGCGACGATGTCTCGGGAAGCCATCAGGTCTCACTGGGCCCTTGTCTACGAGCAAACAATCACACTTTAATACATGATACTACCCCCAAAAAAGAGTTTTGCATTTACATCTATAATAAAAAATCCATAAAAATTTAATATGCCAAAAACCTAAAAAGAGTACTCACCAATGTCTCCGTACACTGCATCTAGTGGGAGCGACATGTCTCGATCCTGCCGGAAGTCTATCCCTGCATAGGGGTAGTCATCTATCGCGATGATATGTCAATCCCACCAGGAAAAGAACTCCTATGTATATGGTGATGCCTGATGGCCACCACCCTGTCGTGTCAAGACCTCATCCCACTGGGTCATGGCTGGATCGCGAAGACTATGAGGAGGGACCTCAACCCTTGGACTGATCCTCGGAACCCGCTCAAAGAAGAAGCTGCACAAAATACTGCCATACCCGAAGTTTTTCGCATCCCCCTGCTTGCACTCTGTCAGCTGGGTCTTCATGGACCACAGTAGCGTAGTACACCAATCAAATACCATAGGCTGCATGCATTGTGATGCATAGAACATAATTGGCATGGATGCCTGGTCGAGAGCTTTGGATCCAGTGATCCTCACTAAAGTGGCCACGACAACCTTCATACTACTCAGGTTGACTATGGCTCGGATGGGCACCTGACTTCCCACTACCCGAGTATTTGGAACACAATATTTCTCTATGTAGTCGGGGATGGTGATCCCACCACCCATAGTTCGAGACCGAAGGCTTGCCACCTCACCTTGGCGGGACAAACCTATGATAAAATAGATATCTTCCACCTCCAGTGAAAGTATTTTCCCGTCTAGGTTGAAGTTCTGTGCATCAACATCCCAATCATCTATCAAATGCCGGAGTAATAGGTTTTGGGCCCTAAAACCCCCTATGCTCCAGAATTTGTATAAACCACATGCTTGCAGCGCTTGCTGTGAATACATGTCGTTACGAATAGCGTCATATACTAGGTCATGTTCCCTCTCCCTCCACTCTAGAACCATCCTGGAGTGAGGAAAAACAAAGATTTTAGTCAATTTCATTTGCAAAATCAACTTCACGGCCGTAGTCGCAGGAAAATTTGCATACAGTGGCGGGTACCCGCAGTCAACATGTGCGTTGACTGTGAGAATGCTTCCCTACCCGCGACCTGCATAGTAGTAGCCTGCGGGTAGCGTCGAATCCTTTTAGGCCTTGGCCAAACTAAAAATCCAGCCAATGAAAGTTGAAATAAAAACATTGAAATTGAAGGTAGGGATGAGATCACCAACTTGCTCCTAACGGTTCGACGATCGGATGCCTGTAGCTCCTGGAATCAACAACTGAACTTGGAGGTAAAAACTAACCACAAAACTTCAAATGGGTGAATAGTAAAAATGAATTGTAAATTTTTATTACTATTTATAATTTTTAAGACCCACTTGTCTATAGTTTTTACCATTTAATGCTGTTATGGACTAATACAATGTCATGGAGTAGAGTTTTTTAACCAGATTTCTTCGACGAAAGTTGTTTCCAAACATTTCACACCTACGGAAGGTACGTTTCACACCTGGCATATAGTTTAGATGTCATTTTCACATGCATTATGCATTTGACCTTTTGACCACTTTCATAAACCCTAGGTGCGACCCCGCTTCTTAACTGACACGGAACCTTCACACTATTACAGAAGTGTCGTTATGTGGCAGTAGGGCCTTTCCAAACATGGGTACCCTAGATAGAACCCCTTTTTGCATTCTGGTGCCCATGCTGTTGTTTTTCCTTAGGATTGGTAGTCCTTTGTAGTTACGCCATGACATTGCAATAAAGACTCATACTCTACTTTGTCTTATGCTGGCCATCTCCCATAAGGACTCCCCTGTTTATATCAAGTTGTGATTGCATTGTATCATCTTGCTTGCCGCTTGAGCCTTGTGCTGGCTCCCGCTTATTCTGTTATTAGCTTGGTGCCTGAGCACTTTTCCCTATCGATCCCTGCAGAGCTTATATTTCCCCTTCACAATTTGATGACCTTTTGACCCTAAGGGAACACACCCCCCAAGTGTCCACATCCTGCATGCACTTCCTTGCATTGATCATAGGTATGTTCCACTGCTTGGAACTAGTCTGCTCGCTATTTGACACTCGTTCCCTCACTTGTTGTACTATAAGCAATTTTATTCTTTTTCAAGCTTTCACCAAATATGAAAAAGACCAAAAAATCAAATATTCCAAAAAGCCGGATGGGATTATGGTTACTACTTCTTGTTGGCAGCTATTGTGTCGCCTTTGAACAAAGCATTCATGCCACTCCATACATTATGAGTCGGGACTATAGTTGGACCTTAGGAGTTGTACTTGTTTCTCAGTTTACTCCACCGATTGGTTAATCTTCCAGTCATTATGGAGTCCTTTGTAATGCCTCCTGCATTGCACACTTTATATCAAGTCTATGCTTCCTGAGTCTATCCATCTGCTCATGCTCTTGTTCAAAGGAAGTCCTGAAACCAGAGTCGGCCACTCCTCAGATCTCTTGAATATTGCATGTCGGCCATCCTTATTGAGTCAGTCCATTTCACCTGAGTTCTTCCAAATCTTTCAGCCTAGCTGGTACCTCATGCTGGTTTATGGGGGATGCCTTAATTCCCTCCTTCCAGCGAGTCTCGTTCCGTTGACTTCAACCCATTTATTCCAGAACTTGAGGCTTATATTTTGGTTGAGTACCTTGAGGCTTGCAGTCATTAGTGGCAGGTTCTCTCGCCATCGATAGTTTTGGGAATACATCAATGTCCCTTGATCGATGGATTCATCCTAGTGTTTGAATTCAATTCATCTATTCACACTCCGATGATTGTGCTCCGTGCCTTGATGCGCATTTTCATTATTGGTGGGTCAGCTCATGTCTGTTAACGGTATACATCATTGACCGGTAATCAGATGATGTCACATTAGGTTCGAACTCAACTCCTTTATTCACTTGATGGGACTTGCACCATCAAAGACTTATGTAGAATACTCCAGGCGATAGTGGCATTCAGTATGCTACTTATAACAATGACTTTACATCTAAGATATCACCTCTTAGATATCAACAGTTTGTACCTCCAGTTTGCACCAGTTGTTTCCTTTTAAGCAGGGGACCATATATTACTGTAGAGGGATCATGGCTATGATCACTTATGACATGTATTCACTATGTACTGCCTATTCATGGCCATTGTATCAGATTTTTGTACTACCGACATGTATTCAGGGATACTATTGTATTATGACGAGTGAGTTGCTCTTTCCACTTGTGTCTCTATCACTCCACTTCTGAGATTTATAATGTATTTCAGCCATTGTAGCATCAGTCTTTGACCTCACACACTAGGGGGCATCTGTTACAACGTAATCTTCCCCCTTGTGAGAATCAGCACTCTTTGGCCTAGAGGATCCATTTCACTGACTCAAAACCACTTTATATCCTTCAGACACTATTTTCCCCTATTTTTTTCCTTATATGCTTGCTGCATCATTATAGTGGGCATACCCACAAGTTGCATCACTATAGCCCGTGGGTACATGTAAAATGGTAAAAATCACTAGTTTATTACTTTTTACTCCCAAAAAGTGGTCATTGGGTGACCTTTGACCCTCCATCTTCCCAAGAAACGCCTCGATGTGTCCTTTCACTTACCTGTGAGAGGACTGTATATTAAGCACATATGGCTTATGGACAGGAGGAGAAAAGAGAGCAAGAGAACTCTAGTGGATTTTTGCCCTATCTTGAGTCTACACTCATTGATCCTTGTAGTTGTGAACCCCTTATGTTCACCTTCCAAACTCCTACCATAGTTTGAGTTTGCAATTCCATGGAGGATTGAAGTGGTGGAGACGCAAGTGGATTGACCTAGATCTTGGTTCAGATTGGTTGTTGGCAAGAAGTCGTATCACATTGTACTTCTTCTTGTTTATTAATAGAAATACTCAGATTCTCGTCCATTAATGTTGTAAATGTTGTTTATACTACATTGGGTTGCATTTACTTGTTATATCATGGGCCCTTGCTATTGATGATGTTAATGCCGTTTATATATTATATGTACTTGTTGTATATTGGCTGTCAAGACTAATTTGCAGATTCAAGTGCACGGATTGAAGAGCTCCAACGGGAATCTATATCAAACATTTGGATCGAGGTTGGTTATATTCTTCATAATCTTAGCATTGTCATTTATATAGCATAGCATTAGGAATTGAGTTGATTTCTAGTAGTCAGTTGTCTGTTGTGGTCTACCCCAAGCCATAATGAGTTTTCTCCAATACAATCTTTTATTTCCATTTGATTTCTCATTAAGATGTCTCACCACACCAAGCTTGAGGATAAGCTTCAAGGGGCTGATAACTTCTGAGCATGGAAGTATAGGATTAGGTTAATCCTAGAAGAGAATGAATTGGACACCTACATAAGTGAAGAGGTTCCAGTTCCAGAGGGAGATGAGGCTAAGGAATTACATAAGAAGAACTTGGTCAAGGCCAAGAGAATCATTGCATATTCTATCAAATACCATCTCATACCAGATGTGTCTTCTCTAAAGACACCCAAGGAGATGTTTGATTCCTTGACCAAGCTGTTTGAAGGAAAGAATATAAATCGGAAGATGACATTACGGAACCAATTGAAGAGTGTGAAGATCCAGAATGGAGAGACCATCCAATCCTACTTTACTAAGGACTCTCAAATCAAAGAACAACTTGAAGCTGTGGATGAAGTGGTGGAGAATAGAGAAATTGTGATGACCACTTTGAATGGCCTACCTAGGTCATGGGACTCCTTCATCCAAGGAATTTGTGCAAGAAATAAATTGATTTCTTTCAGTAGACTGTGGGAGGAATGCTCACAAGAAGAAGCTAGACTTGTGGCTCGAGAAGAAAAGATGGGAAGTGAAGACCAAGCTCTCATAGCACACACCAAGAGAAGTAAGTTCAAGAGGGAGCAACCTCATCACAAGAAATCTTCTCACCATCATAAAAAGGAGAACATTAATAAAGATCAGCCTCACATTAGATGCTTCATATGTGATGAGAAGGGACACTATGCCCGAGATTGTCCCAGGAACAGAAAAGGATTCAAGAAGAAGAAGAAGAAGAAGAACAAGAAGAGATATCATGCTCATGCTGCAGAGGATGATGAAACTCCCAAGAAGAAGACTAGGGAAGAAAGTGAAGATGTAATGATTGGCTTATTGAAAGTGTGGCTTCCAAACACATGACTGGATTTAAAGAATATTTCATGGACCTATCTGAACTTGAGTCACCTCATAAGGTGAAACTTGGGGATGACTATCAATACCCTATAAAAGGAAGCGGTGAAGCCTCTTACAAGTTAGACTCTGGGAAGTCTTTGAAGATGAAGGAAGTTCTATATGTACATGGAATCAGGAAGAATCTTTTCTCCATATCATCTTTGGATGCAAAGGGGATGAGAGTTGCATTTGTGGATGGAAAAGTAGTCATGTGGCCAAAACGAAAGACCATAGATGATGCAGTAGTGATTGGAGAACAAGAGGCAGGATTGTACAAATTGAAGGGACAACCTTAACAAGCCATGGTACATGAATCCATGGAGCCAAGTGAACTTTGGCACAGAAGGCTTGCACATGTGCACTATAGAGCACTACCAATTGCAAGCAAAGCAGTAGAAGGTCTTCCTGAAATCCAGTCAAAGCATGAAGGTGTTTGCAAAGGATGTGCAAAAGGAAAGAACACAAAGAAGGCATTTCCAAGTAGTGAAAGCAAGGAAAAAGGAATCTTGGAAATTATCCACTCCAATGTCATCCAGTTCTCTAAGTGGGTATGTATATTATGTTTGTTTCATTGATGATTTCTTTAGGAAGACTTGGATTTATTTCTTAAAGAATAAAGATGAAGTATTCAACAAATTCAAGGAATTCAAAGCCTTGATAGAAAACCACACTGAAAAGAAGATCAAGACTTTTAGATCCGACAATGGTGGAGAATTCACTTCAGAAGACTTCAAGAAGTTATGCACTGATTCAGGGATTAAGAGGGAGTTGACCACTCCTTAAAATCCACAACAGAATGGAGTTGCAGAAAGGAAGAATAGAACTATCATGGAAGCAGCACGGTCAATGCTTCATGACCAAGATCTACCTATGCATCTATGGGAAGAAGCAGCAAGGACATCTGTATATGTATAGAACAAAACACCACACAAGATACTTGACAACAAGACACCAGAAGAAGCTTTCTCTGGTGAGAAACCAGAAGTTAGCCATCTTAGGATATTTGGCTGTCTAGTTACTCTTAAACTAATTAAAAACTAATTAGTAAGGAATTATTAGAATAAAAAATCTAAACAATTAGGTTGTCGTCTAACCGCTAATTTTTTTTAAATAATCTCACACTTATTAATGCTATCTTCCATACCTAATGTAACCTTGAGACACTCTCTCCTGATGATGAGCCCTACTTTGTGGCTCGAAACATCGAGAAGAAATACCAACTAACGCAGTCTTCCTCTTGATGCAAATATGAACCAGAAAACCAATCCAAATTCACTCTCCAGGATCTTAGTAGGGTTCTAAGGATGATAGCCCTCTAAATTTGACAATTCTTCCAAATTCTGCTGTCTCGGGAAGGCTTTCCGCCAAACTACTCCTGAAAAGACTATACCCGAAATTCCCTTTCCGAAATAGAGTTCCCGATGCACCGATCCTGCACTTTCGAGTTTCGGGTTTCGGTCGTGTAGTTTGCCAATCTTTACAACATTGCTTCGCAAATGTCCTCCCGACGTCGTCTTTCCGAAGCTTCACTTTTCGGATTTCGGAAACACTTTGGGACCGTCGATCTGTTTCGGGATCGTTCGTACCCGTCCAATCTCCGCTTCAACCTTTAGGTTTCAGAAACACTATGGAACCATTGATCTTCTTCCCCTGACTTGATCTTGACCATACAATCGCTATTCTACGAACTTGTCTGTAACTTCTTAAATCGATCAAAGGATCGATCGATTCACTCTCGGGTTTGAATGCGGATTCTACAATACAAGTCTAAATCGATACACAGTTGAATTACTTGGTTGCATTGACAAACAATCACACATTTCTAGTTATTGAAAGAAAGGAAACGACGCATGAATCAAATGCAGAGTTCAGAAACCCTGTTCTCCATTACATCAACAACGCATTAAACAAATCCTTTGTTTCATCAACAACGACTCAATCTAATACAACCAAAGATTAAATAACACCTACAAGCCTGCCAGATCTGAACAAATAGGATCGAAGCTCCCAAATATGGAAAGAATTAACAAACCCTATTCTACGACATCCTCATGTAAAATTTGAGGATATGTGTGGCAATTCGCCATTATTACAAAAAATCTCAAATAACAACAAATTACAACTAACCTAAGCATTCTAGAACTATTACAAGGCAACGTAAGCTGTTACAACAGAAAATGAGACTTAGGTCGATGCTCCTGCATCATACTCCAGGGGAGAAAAAGAATAGTTCTGCAGTAAAGCTTCAGGATCCACACCGAACTTAGAAATCTCCAATGCAGTCATCCACATGGCATCTTCAGATGGTTGATTCTTCCACTTGACCAAATACTAAAAATAATCCCTATTTCTAGTTTTCTTCAAAATATTCTTGTCAAGTATGGCTTCAATCCTTTGCTGCTCCTTGAGAGGTAATTGTGCTTTCCAATCCACCATTTGACCATCTTCACTTGCAACTATCCCTTCTTCCTGAACACCTGAACCTTTAAAAGGATACAAATCTGAAACATTAAAAATTGGAGAAATTTCATAATTAGAAGGAAGTTCAATTTCATATGCATTTGTAGAAAACTTCCTTAAAACTTTACAAGGTCCAATTTTCTTGAGTTTCAGCTTATTATAAGTTCCCCTGGGAAACCTTTCCTTCCTGAGATATGCCATCACCAAATATCCAACCTAAAAGTCAACTTCCCTTTTCTTTAAGTCTGCTCTCTGTTTATAACTACTAGTACTCTCCAGCAACTTCTTCTTAACACTTTCATGTAACTCCTGTATAGCATAAGCAAAGTCTTCACCATCTGCATAGCATAAGCAAAGTCTTCACCATCTGCACTCCTCTCTTCTAACTTTCCCAAATTCCTGAGTTCATACACCCCCCTTGGATGCATTCCATACACAATTTGGAACGGACTCATACATGTGATTCTGTTAGGTGAATCATTATAAGCAAACTCAGCTTGAGCAAGAGCTAAATCCCACTGTTTTGGATTCTCATAAACAACACTCCTCAAGATATTTCCCAAACTCCTATTTACCACTTCAGTCTGTCCATCAGTCTGAGGGTGATAAGCAGAACTGAAACTAAGATTGGTTCCCAATTTCTTCCATAAGGTCCTCCAAAAATGACCAACAAATTTAGTGTCCCTTTCTAATACAATACTCAAAGGTAACCCATGCAACTTAACAACTTCTGAGAAAAACAAATTAGCAATACTCGTTGCATCATGAGTCTTCTTACAAGCAATAAAATGAGCCATTTTTGAAAACCTATCTACCACAACATAGATAGAATCATTACCCCTCTGAGTTCTAGGTAACCCAAGAACAAAATCCATACTGATACAATCCCAAGGCCTAGTTGGAATAGGCAAGGGCTGATATAATCCTGTGTTCTGACTCCTCCCTTTAGCATGTTGACATATCCTGCATGTCTCAACAAATTTCTTAACATCTTGCTGCATCCCTGGCCAAAAATAAAAACTACTCACCTGAGCAAATGTTTTGTCCTGGTCAAAGTGACCCAACAAAATTCCACTATGCTTTTCTTTGATCAAATTCTCCCTCATAGAACATTGTGGAATGCACAAATTATAGTTCCTGATCTCTCTTGCAACATATAGTCCAACCACTGATTCCTGTTATGGGCAACTGTATTTTCACAGGCTGCATAGATATCCCTGAAATCTGCATCCTCTTTATACATGTCAATCAAATTTTCGAAACCCAGAGTGCTGACCTTAATATCTTGTATGACTAAGTTCACTCTACTCAAAGCATCAACTACTTTATTGGATTTCCCACTGGTATGTTTAATCACAAAATTAAAATTCTGCAAAAATTCTACCCACTTAACATGTTTTTGATTCAACTTTGGCTGACTATTTATGAACTGCAAAGCATGATTATCTGAGAATAAAATAAATTCTTTAGGCATCAAGTAATGCCTCCACTTCTTAAGAGCCTGCACGACAGCATATAATTCCTTATCATATGAAGAGTATTTTTGTTTAGCTTCATTTAAATTATCACTAAAATATGCAACAGGTCTCTGTTCTTGACTAAGAACAACTCCAATGGCTGTCCCACTGGCATCTGTCTCAACCTGAAAAACTTTCTCAAAACTGGGAAAATCCAAAATAGGCTTCTCAGTGATCTTCCTCTTCAACAAATTAAAATTCCTGTCTGCTGCTTCTGTCCATCTGAATGGCTATCTACTCATCCTGAAGGTGTCTATGATAGGCGAACAGATTTGACTAAAGTTCCTGATGAACTTTTTGTAGAAACTTGCAAGACCATGAAAGCTTCTGACTTCAAAAGGATTCTTTGGAATTGGCCAATCAAGGATAGCTTGTACCTTGTCTGGATCCATCTTCAACCCCTCTTCTGAGACTACAAAACCGAAATATACCAGCTCATTCTTCATGAAACTACACTTCTTCAAATTGATCAGCAGTTTCTCCTTCTGCAAGGTATTCAACACTAATTTCAAATGTCTCAAGTGCTCTTCTTTGTTAAGTTTAAACCAAATAGACTAGCAAGATCACTGAAAGAAGCATAATCACAAGATAGACACGGAATTTACCCTGGGAAACCCTCATGGGGTAGAAAACCCAGCAAAGCTTTCCTCAATAAGATGATTAACCAAAATACAAGATGTGCTCCTTCCTTCCTTTCTTCCTTAGCAGATCTCCCAGACAAGTGTGCCTCTTTTCACAAGTGAGTGAGTGATCTAATGAGGAGTTCACCTCCTCTATTTATACTGACTCCTAACTGACTAAAAGACCTAATGGGGCCGACCTCTCCTGGAGAAGTCTAATAACCCCTAAAATATTATCGACCCCCACATGGTGGGTCTAATAACCCTAGTTACCACAACTTCTCAGAGGAATAAACATCTTCGGATACATAGTAGAATCACCTCGGAGGTATAGAACATCTCCGGAATAAATAATATACAAATATAATATTCTTGGAAGTTACAATATTCAACACTCCCCCTTAACGAGAAGGATATTATAACAACATTTGCAAGAGCAACGAGTCATCGACTGCATCATACATGATACATCTATATATCATCGAAAGCTTTCTTCAATTCATCTTCGTCAACAGTGTCGATATCACTTGATCATCAGTATCAACATCTCACGATTATCAGCATTGTCATCAGCATTGTCAGCATCGTCATCAACATCATCAGCATGATCATCAACATCATCGTCACACGATCATCAGCATCGTCATCACACGATCAACATCATCATCACACGATCAACATCATCATCACACAATCATTAGCATCGTCATCACATGATCATCAGCATCGTCATCACACGATCATCAGCATCGTCATCACACGATCAACATCATCATCACACGATCATCAGCATCGTCATCACACGATCATCAGCATCACATGATCATCAGCATCATCATCACATATAGGATGATCAGTCTTGCTCTCTTTAGGACATAGGTCCATGGACGATACAATCCAGATCGAGTTCCAGGATGATCAATCCTTATCACTTTAAGACAAGTCTCATGTCTAGGGACGATGCAATCCCATCCATGCATTTAGGACCATGTCCAAGGATGAATTAATCCTTAACCGTACATTTAGGGCCACGTCCAAGGATGACTCAATCCTCAACCGTACATTTAGGGCCATGTCCAAGGATGACTCAATCCTCAACCGTACATTTAGGGCCACGTCCAAGGATGACTCAATCCTCAACCGTACATTTAGGGCCACGTCCAAGGATGACTCAATCCTCAACCGTACATGTAGGGCCACGTCCAAGGATGACTCAATCCTCAACCGTACATTTAGGACCACGTCCAAGGATGACTCAATCCTCAACCGTACATTTAGGACCACGTCCAAGGATGACTCAATCCTTACATGTATTCTCATCAATACATCTAATATCATGTATTCTCACTAATACATCCATCATCAAAAGCATGTATACATTTAGCATGTATTCTCACTAATACATCTATCATAAAAAGCATGTATACATCTAACATCAAAAGCATGTATTCTCACTAATACATCCATCATCAAAAGCATGTATACATCTAGCATGTATTCTCACTAATACATCTATCATCAAAAGCATGTATACATCTAACATTAAAAGCATGTATTCTCACTAATACATCTATCATCAAAAGCATGTATACATCTAACATGTATTCTCACTAATACATCTATCATCAAAAGCATGTATACATCTAACATGTATTCTCACTAATACATCTATCATCAAAAGCATGTATACATCTAACATCAAAAGTATGTATTCTCACTAATACATCTATCATCAAAAGTAAAGATATAAGAGTCCTAAATCTAAATAATTCTAAGTAACTAAGTGCAGCAAATTGAAGGGACAGAATTGTTATCAGATACTATACTACTCCCCCTTTCGAGGAGGGTCCTTCTGGACTATACCAAGCTTGTCTCGGAAGTATTCAAACTTTACTCGAGACAGAGGTTTAGTCAATATATCAGTAATCTGATCCTCAGTGCTTATATACTCGAGCTTGATAGTTCCTCTCTGCACCATATCTCGTATATAGAAGTAACGGATCTCAATGTGTTTTGACTTATCATGGAACATAGGATTTTCAGTCATCTTAATGCAGCTTTGATTATCACACATAATCACAGTGGGATCCATTTCTAAGTCAAACACTCCAGATAAAAGTTTTCGAAGCCATACTGCTTCACAGCTGGCAGAGCAGGCGGCTATATATTCTGCTTTAGCAGTACTGAGGGCCACACTAGATTGTTTCTTGCTGAACCAGGAGATCATGGCAGATCCAAGACCATAACATCCACCTTAAGTACTTTTTCTGTCTGAGACATTATCTGCCCAATCAGAATCTGAGTAACCATGTAACCTGAGTTCATGACCTCCGAGATAATATAGGCCAAAATCTAATGTACCTTTTAGGTACCTCATTATATGCTTTGCATCTATTAAGTGAACCTTTCTAGGTTCTACTAGATACTGACTTAGGGTATTTACAACAAAGCATATATCCGGCCTAGTATTTGTTAAATACATCAATGATCCAATGATTTGTCTATATAGAGTTATGTCCACTAATTCTAATGAATCATTAACTAATAACTTCAGGTTGGAGTCCATGGGAGTGGCCATGGCTTTACACTCCAGCATATCAAATATTTTGAGAATCTCCACAGTATACTTACCTTGATTTAGAAAGATTCCTTTTGGTTCTTGCCATACTTCTAATCCTAAGAAGTAGTGCATTAATCCGAGATCTTTCATTTCGAATTATGAAGAAAGCTTCTTTTTGCTTTCAATAATTTGTTTCTCATTTCCAGTTAGAAATAGATCATCTACATATAACAACAATATAACTGGTTCATCATCCATCACTTTGAGATAAAGATTGGGGTCAGCTTTACTTTTGGTAAATCCCATGCTTGTTAAGAAATTGTCAATCCTTCCGTACCAAGCCCTGGGAGCTTGTTTCAATCCATATAATGCCTTTTTCAGTTTGCATACATGGGTCCTTCTGTCCTTGACCTCAAATCCTTGTGGTTGTTCTATGTATACTTCTTCTTCAATTACACCATTCAGAAAAGCCGTCTTCACATCCATTTGGTGCAATTTCCATTTCATCATGGATGCAAGTGCCATGATAGTTTTGATTGAAGTATACCTAGCAACTGGTGCAAATGTTTCTTCATAGTCAATTCCCTCTTTCTGAGAGAATCCTTTGGCTACAAATCTTGCCTTGTATTTTTCAATGCTACCATCTGCAGCATGTTTTATCTTGAAAATCCATTTGGAGGAAACCACACTTTTATCTTTTGGTTTGGGGACTATATCCCAAACATCATTTTTCATCATTGAATGATATTCTTCTGTCATTGCTTCTACCCATTCTTTCTTCTGAGCTGCCTCTTCATAGCTAGTAGGTAGTTGATCCACAAGATCACACATTAAGGCCATATAGTTGGATACTAGCTTTGGTTTCTTTCTTTCTCTAGTGGAGCCTTCAGGAGCTCCATATCTTTCAGCTCCTTGAATAATGTATCTAGCCCATGCTGGCCTTCTTTTTCTAGATAAGTCTTAAATAGGGGGTTCTTGAGGTTCTATCATGTCATGGTCTTCTGGAGTATCATCTTCAGGTATGTGTACTGCTTATGTGATTCTAGGGGGTGTATCTTCTTCATAGATTTCTTCAAGTTGACACTTCTTGGATTTACTGAGAGCTGCTTCTTCATCAAATGTTACATCTCTACTTATTTCCATATGATGAAAACCTGGTATGTAGATTCTGAAAGCTTTGGATGATTCACAGTATCCAACAAAGATTCCCTTCTTACCAGAAGGATCCAACTTGGTTCTCTTTTCTTTTGGAATGTGAATGTACATAGGACAACCAAATATTTTGAGATGACTCACCTCAGGCTTCTTTCCTGTGAACACTTCTTCTGGAGTTTTGAATTCAAGAGCACTATGGGAAAGTCTATTTTGCACATAGACTATTGTCCTAGCTGCTTCAGCCCATAAATACATAGGTAGATCTTGATCATGTATCATGGATTTTACAGCTTCCATTATGGTTCTATTCTTTCTTTCAGCCACCCCATTTTGTTGGGGATTATAGGGAGTGGTTAGTTCCCTCTTGATTCCAACTTCCTTACAAAAGTCTTCAAATTCCTTTGAAGTGTATTCTCCCCCATTGTCTGTTCTGAGAATCTTGATTTTCTTTTCTGAGAGATTTTCTATTAAGGCCTTGAACTCTTTGAATTTTCCGAAAACCTCATTCTTACCTTTTAGAAAGTATATCCATGTCTTTCTTGAATAGTCATCAATAAATGAAAGATAGTATTCAAAACCACTTAGGGAAGTGGTAGGAATAGGTCCACATACATCTGAATGTATTAGCTCTAAGATGTTCTTAGTCTTTGTTTCACTTTTTGGAAAAGGATTCTTGACATTCTTCCCTTTTTCACATCCTTTGCATGAGCCATTATGATCAACCTTTAAGTCTGGTAGACCTATCACCACCTTGCTTACATAGGGTAGGGCTTTATAGTTAATGTGGGCTAATCTTCTGTGCCATAGCTCACATGGGCTAGATGCTTCATGGGCAAGGGAACTTCTGGATGTCCCTTTAGCTTATAGAGGCCTCCTTCCTCTTCACCAATGACAACTGCATCTTTAAAGGATTTTCCCTTTGGCCACATGAGTACTTGACCATCTATGAAGGCAACTCCAAAACCTTTCTTATCTAGTGCTGAGATAGAGAGTAGGTTTTTCTTTAGTCCTGGCACATATAAGATTTCTTTCATCTTCAAGGGTGAACCAGAATCTAGCTTGTAGCTTGCTTCACCAATCCCCTAATGGGATATTGGTAATCATCTCCTAGAGATAACTTTTGTGAAGAAGACTTTTCTTCAAGTTTTTAGAAAGTCTTTCTTTGACCTGACATGTGCTTAGAAGCACCACTATCAATGAGCCATGTATCTTCTCCAAGAGATACAGATCCAGAGAGTGCAGAGAATAGGACATATTCTTCTGGATTTTCTTTCTTTACTTTGGATCTTTTCTTTCGAGGCCTTTCTTCCTCTTCTTCTTCTTCTTCTTCTTCTTCTTCTTCTGCCATATGAGCATGGTGTCTTTTGTGTATAAACATCTTCTTCCTTTCTGAAGGACAAAATCTGGCAATGTGTCCAAGTTTAAGACAATTGTAGCATTGGACTGTGGAGAGATCCCTTACTTGATTGGGTCTTTTATTCCTTTTGAATTTGGAGAAGTGTTGAGATCCCTTGTGTTCAACTTTCTTGAAGTGACCCATTCTTTTCTTGGTGTGAGTAGCCAAGGCTTGATCATCCTCTTTGAGAAGTGCTTCCCTGTTGGCTACCCTAGCCTCTTCTTGAACACAATCTTCCCATACTACATCAAACTTCATACTTTCCTTTCTGGCACACATAGTTTGTATAAATGATTCCCAAGATCTAGTGAGACCATTTAGAGCAGTCATCACAAGTTATTCTTCATCAAGAGTATCACCAATGGCATCTAGTTGTTCCTTGATTTGTGAGACCCTTGAGAAGTAGTCTTGAATGGATTCTCCTTTTTGCATCTTGGTACTCTTCAATTGAGTCCTTAGGTTCATCTTCCTATTGATGTTCTTTCCTTCATACATTCTTCCTAGGGCATCATACATTTCCTTTGGAGTCTTCTTGGAGGCCACTTGGGGAATCAAGTGGTCTTTAATAGAATCAGCTATGATTCTCTTTTCCCTAATCAAATCCTTCCTATGCTTTTCTTTGGCTTCATCTCCTTTTAGTTCTGCCACTTCATCCTTGATATAATGAGCAAGACCATTCTCTTCAAGAATGAGACCAATTCTGTATTTCCATGCCCGAAAATTTTCTATACCTTCTAGCTTGTCTTCAAGCTTAGTGTTTGGAGCCATCTTCTCTTGGGGGAGTCCAAGAGACAGAGTAGTACTTACCTGAAAAGTTACCTTTTACTTTTCCGGATCCTGAGACAGAATTTTATCGCACTTTTGGTAGAATTAGGGTTTGACTTTCCCAGAGTTCTACCCAACCAAAAAGTTAGATCTAGGGCTCAAAAGATTTGTCTTGAGAAGGGTTATCCATCCATGTAATCAGATTTCAACAATACCAACTTTCTGCTGAAACCAATTTTTGATTTATCGCACTTTTGGTAGAATTAGGGTTTGACTTTCCCGGAGTTCTACCCAACCAAAAAGTTCGATCTAGGGCTCAAAAGATAGGTATTAAGAAGAGCTATCCAGCAATGTAATCAGAATTCAAAAATACCATATTTCTGCTGAAACCCTAACATACACTGGAGAGAGAGAGAGGTATTCTTACCTTGTGAAAGATGTTCTATTCAGTCTAGCTCTGATACCATGTTAAGTTTAAACCAAATAGACTAGCAAGATCACTGAAAGAAGCATAATCACAAGATAGACACAGAATTTACCCTGGGAAACCCTCATGGGGTAGAAAACCCAGCAAAGCTTTCCTCAATAAGATGATCAACCAAAATACAAGATGTGCTCCCTCCTTCCTTTCTTCCTTAGCAGAACTCCCAGACAAGTGCGCCTCTTTTCACAAGTGAGTGAGTGATCTAATGAGGAGTTCACCTCCTCTATTTATACTGACTCCTAACTGACTAAAATACCTAATGGGGCCGACCTCTCCTGGAGAAGTCTAATAACCCCTAAAATATTAACTCAGGGCCGACCCCCACATGGTGGGTCTAATAACCCTAGTTACCACAACTTATCGGAGGAATAAACATCTCCGAATACATAGTAGAATCACCTTGGAGGTATAGAACATCTTCGGAATAAATAATATACAAATATAATATTCTTGGAAGTTACAATATTCAACATTCTTTACTCTGACTAAAGATCAGAATATCATCCAGATACACTATTACAAACTTCCTAGTGTAATCCTTTAAAACTTCATTCATTAATCTCATAAAAGTACTAGGTGCATTAGTAAGCCCAAAAGGCATTACTAACCATTCATACAACCCATCATTAGTCTTGAATGCAGTCTTACATTCATCATCTTCTCTAATCCTTATCTGATGATAACCACTCTTCAAATCTATCTCTGAAAAATACTTAGACCCACTTAAACAATCCATCAGATCATCAATACAGGGTAATGGAAATATGTACCTAATAGTGATCTTGTTAATAGCCCACGAATCAGTACACATTCGCCACGCACCATCTTTCTTTGGACTCAACACTGTAGGAACTGCACAAAGACTCAGAATTTCATTCACCAAAACTTTATCCAGTAACTCCTATACCTGCTGTTTGATCTCCTCATTCTCCTGAGGTGTCAATCTATAAGTGGATTTGTTTGGTAGACTTTCACCAGGTATTAAGTCAATATGGTGAATAATACTTCTCACAAGAGGTAAAGCATTCGGTAGCTCACCCACAATAATGTCAGCAAAATCATCAAGTAGAACTCTAACTTCAGTAGGCAAATCATCTAAGGTTGTAGAAGTTAAAATTACCTTGGATTTTCCAATGACAGCAAAATATAACCCATCGTCCTTCCTGACTTCTTGAAGTAACTCTTTCCCAGTCATCAGCAAAATACTAGGTCCTGTATCTCCTCGGACTGTCTCATCCTTGAAAGGTAGCAACACATGCTTCTCCCCATCTTTCTCTAAGGTATAAGTGTTCTTTCTCCCATCATGAAAAGATTTCCCATCATACTTCCATGGCCTTCCTAAGAGTATATGACACACATCCATAGGCATCACATCACACAGTATTACATCTTTGTAGTTTCCAATTTGTAACTCCACCCTGCACTGCTTGTTTACCAAGAGCTGATGTCCTTTCTGCAACCAGGACACTTTATAAGGAGTAGGTTGTTTCATCCTTTTCAATCCCAACTTCTCTACCATCTCAGTGGAGACCAAGTTATTTGTACTACCACTATCAATAACCACTTTGCAACACTTACCTTGTGACTTACACCTAGTCCTGAATAGACTCTTCCTCTGTGCTGATTGATGGGCTTCTTTCTCAATGTTCACCAAAACTCTGTTCAACATAAGAGACTCTCCTTCCTTTGGAGGGTTTCCTACTTTTGTCTTCTCATTGAATTCTTCTCTAGCCTCAGCTACATTTGCATTCCTCTAATTTGTTGATTTATTCCTTGGGCATTCCCATGACATGTGTCCAACCTCACCACATGTATAGCACTTTACTTCTCTGTTACTTCTGCCTCTTCCTCTATTACCAAACCTGTTTCCCCTAAATTCTCCTCTTTGAGCTGACTGACTGCTGGAAGCCTCTGCTTCATTCTTAGAACACTGATATCTTCCTCCTCTGTTTGGAAATCCTCTTCCTCTGGCCGAACTCCCTTTATTCTTCTAATTCTGATTTCTCAGAAGCTTCTCTTCTACCTTCAATGCTGCCTGGTAAGCGTCCTCCACAGTTGTGAGATTCAGTAAACTAATTTCATCTTGTATGTCATACCTTAGTCCATTTAGGTATCTGGCCACTCTTTCCATGTCTCTGTGTGCCTGTCCAGCTCTAATACTTAGCCTGAAGAATTCTTCTGTGTATTCTTTAACAGTCATACCTTTCTGTCTAAGATTCTGCAACTGCTTAATGAGGCTCAATTGATAATCTTTTGGCATAAATTGTTGTTTGATTTTAGACAACATATTGTCCCAATTCTTAATTCTAGACTTACCTCTCCTTTCTTTGTGGATCTGTAGTTCATCCCACCAAATGGCTGCATACCCCTTCAGTCTGGTCACTGCATACTTCATCTTCTTTTTGTCTTCAACTTCTTCAAAGTCAAAGTACCTCTCCAGTGCATTTATCCAATCCATGAGCTCGTCAGCATTCAAGCTGCCTTTGTACATGGGGACTTCTGTTTTCGGCCTACTGCCAACCTTTACCAGCATCCTCATCATTTTCACTTCGTCGCCAATCTCTTCTGGTTCTTCATCAGAAGATTCTTCTTCACTGACATCTTCATTCCCTAGATGTCCTCTCTCCATAGCTTCCATTCTAGCTCAGAGTTGTCGTACTTCCTCTTGCATGTCGACCCCAGTGCCTGCATTTGCAACATGTCTTCCTCGACCTCTTCCAACTGGAATTCCTTGTGCCCGACCTCGTCTTGGCGGCATCTTCTCTAAGCTCTGATACCAATTTATGCAAATCTGAACCAGAAAACCAATCCAAATTCACTCTCCAAGATCTTAGTAGGGTTCTAAGGATGATAGCCCTCTAAATTTGACAATTCTGCCAAATTCTACTATCTCAGGAAGGCTTTCCGCCAAACTGCTCCCGAAAAGACTAGACCCGAAATTCCCTTTCCAAAACAGATTTCCCGACGCTTTGTTCCCAACGCACCGATCCTACACTTTCGGCTTTTGGGTTTCGGTCATGTAGTTTGCCAATCTTTACAACATCGCTCCGCAAATGTCCTCCCGACGTTGTCTTTTCGAAGCTTCACTTTTTAGATTTCGGAAACACTTTGGGACTGTTGATCTGTTTCGGGATCGTTCCTAACCGTCCGATCTCCGCTTCAACCTTTAGGTTTCGGAAACACTACGGAACCATTGATCTTCTTCCCCCAACTTGATCTTGACCGTCCGATCGCTATTCTACGAACTTTCTTGTCTGTAACTTCTTAAATTGATTAGAGGATCGATCGATTCACTCTTGGGTTTGAATGCAGATTCTACAATACATATCTAAATCAATACACAGTTGAATTACTTGGTTGCATTGACAAACAATCACACATTTCTGGTTATTGAAAGAAAGGAAACGACGCATGAATCAAATGCAAAGTTCAGAAATCCTGTTCTCCATTACATCAACAACGCCTCAATATAGTACAACCAAAGATTAAATAACACCTACGAGCCTGCCAGATCCGAACAAACATGATCGGAGCTCCCAAATTTGGAAAGAATTAACAAACCCTATTCTACGACATCCTCATGTAAAATTCGAGGATACGTGTGGCAATTCACCATTATTACAAACAATCTCAAATAACAAAAAAATACAACTAACCTAAGCATTCTAGAACTATTACAAGGAAACGTAAGCTGTTACAACAGAAAACGAGACTTAGGCCGATGCTCCTGCATCACCTCTCCACCATCTTCATACACACATGTTCCAAGAAAAAAGAGGACAAAGCTAGATCCTTCAGGAAAGAAGGGTATATTCATGGGTTATAGTGAAAAATCAAAAGCATACAGAATCTACTTTCCAGGGTTCAAGAAGATTGACATCGGCAGGGATGTGAATTTTGATGAAGACTCAGCATACATCAAATCCAGGAAGCTACCTGTTGAAGACAATGAAGAACCAAGAGAACCCATAATACATGACACCACAATGAATGAAGCAATTCTAGAAGAGGATCGTGAGATGGAAGATCCACAAGAACCTATAGATCCACCCTGTGAGAAGAGCTCTTACAAGAGGAAACCAGGATGGGCAAGAGAGCTCATCCAATATGCAGAGAGGTATGGTGTTCCAGAGGAGGAACACAGAGAAAGAAAAAGGACAAGGTCACACACCAGCTATGTAGCCTTACTATGTGACATAATGAACAAAAACCTTCCAGTTATGAAGAAGCGACATAAAAGAAAGAATGGAAGGAGGCCATGGTCAAGGAATACCAGTCGATCATGTAGAATGATGTTTGGGATGTGATCCCAAGACCAGAAGGGAAGTCTGTTGTGACTTCCAAGTGGATCTACAAGATCAAGCATGTTGCAGATGGCAGCATAGAGAAATAGAAGGCAAGATTTGTGGTACATGGCTTCTCCGAGAAAGAAGGGATAAACTATGAGGAGACATTTGCACCTGTAGCCAGATACACTTCCATCAGAATAGTACTTGCTCTGGCTGTAGTGATTAAGTGGAAGATACACCAGATGGATGTCAAGACAGCTTTCTTGAATGGTGTAGTCGAAGAGGAAGGGTATGTGGAGCAGCCACTCGGATTTGAGACACATGACAGGGAGTCACATGTGTGCAAATTGAAGAAATCTTGTACGATTTGAAACAAGCACCCAGGACATGGTACGGCAGGATTGACAGCTTCCTGACTAGTTTGGGATTTACCAAGAGTAAAGCGGATTCCAACCTTTACTACAAGGTTGAGGAAGGAAATCCAGTGATACTCCTACTATATGTAGATGACCTATTTGTGACTGCTACAAACACAAATAAGTAAATAATACAATTAAATAATCATTAAATATATTAATTAAGTAATTAACTCAAGAGGAGACGACTCCTCGAATAGGTACCCCCAATCATATAAATAGGGGACCACAAATGTAATATTAACATCATCTAATATATTATTCTTATTTATTATTCAATATGAGAGTTGGATTCGACTATTAACAGTCCAACCGGATACGGTTGCTGCATTTGGTATCAGAGCGGAACGCTCCTCCATCTGAGCTCAGATTCGACTCACACTCAGAGTGGACTCTCTCCTCCTCAGGTGAGCTTGGACTCGGCTCATTCCTCCATTCCACTGCATCACTCGCTCCATTTCACCTGCTGCACTTCCACCACGTTGCTCCCATTTTTCCCTCACGACCCACTTCCATCAACCTCCACCTCCACCACCTGCACCTTCCACCATTCCGTAGCCCTCTATCCTCCAACTTCACCCTCGCGTCCACCCTTTCCCCACATCACTGCTCCCGGATCACTTCCATATCCACGCTACACCGTTATCCTCCACTCTGTACCCCAACCCTCCTGTGATCTTCCCACTCTTCATGCGATCCCAATTCTCCTGCGCTAACTCCCTCCACTTGCCACTTCCATCGCACACTCTTCTCTGCTGCGTCCCCCAACTCTACGCACTAATCCCTCTCCCTGTACCCCCACATTGCACCACTTCTGCGGCTTCCGTTCTCCCTATACTGCCATCTCCACGCACCCATCCCAGCTCTCCTCCACCATTGTTTTCGCTCCACTACGCGCCCTCCCCAGCTCCCTCATGTGCGCCCACACTGCACTTCCTTCCCACAGCTGGAATTCACTTCTATTCACCACCCCCGCGACTTGTGTCCACTCCTCCACATGCGCTCCATCCCCATACACCTTCCCCACTCCATTCCATCTCCACTCCCAATTCCTCGCGTCTCCCGCAGCCGCGTCCTCTCCTCGCCATCCACTCCCACCATCTCTTGGCTCCCTCTCCTCCACGCCCTGTGCACCCTCCTCTTGCTACACCTTCCCTCAACACCCTCTTCCTCACACCCTACGCACCCCTTCCGCCATTGCTCCTCCTCTTCCAGCTGCCACCTCCCATCTCTTATCCACGTAGCCCTACACAAAAAAAAAACAATATTAATTAAATATTATTATAATAATATTAAATATTATTATATAATATTTTATTTTTATTAATACCTTATTGCTCCATAATAATAATTTTATAATTATTATTATAAAATTTAAATTTCAGTGGAAACTATTAATTCCTATTATTAATTAAGTCTCAAACTTTTAACCATGAAGTGGTTCAATAATGAAGATGAAAGCTATGAAGAGAAGAGACTTAAAGCCATCATCTCTCATGGAATTGGAACAAGTAAAAATGTCATTGTTCACAATACCGAGGAGAGTCAAACCAATGTTGCTGATAAATATCCAAAAGAATACATATACACAGAAGATGAGGCAGACAAAATAAGGAAACATATTGCAAAAACTGAAGAAAAAGATGACAACAAAGCGACAGAGCATGTGCGTGCATTAGATCAACATCCACCAGTTGTGGATCATGTAGTTGTTGATTATGGGTCTACAGTAGCGAGTGGCATGTCGGATTCAATTGTTCTTATTGAGCATCATGTTGAAAAAAAATGATAATACCATGCTTGGAGAGAACAAGGAGCATGAAAAGAGACATACACATTGTTCTCAATTAGTTTTGTCACATAAATCTATTGATCCAATTGATGAAGTTGGAAGCCATGGAAGTAGTCAATGTATACTTAAACAGGTTGGAAGAATTGATGATGGTTCTACAAACACAAGTGTAGATAGTTATCCAGAAGTTGTGTCTTTTCTCACTATCGCTTACATTACAAATGATGATGAATATGATAATGGGCCTAATGTTGGTAATCCAGATGACATAAAAGATATTACATCCATGTCGTTAGGAAGTCCTATCGAGAAATTTACTATAGATGAACAATATTTATGTTGCTCTCGAATTTAAACTTTGGATGCAGTCATGTGGGAATCAAGAATGAAGGCTCTTAAAATTCCTTTCATTGAAGAAACCATGGAAGCTATAATTCAAAGAAAACAAGTACAAAACCTAGAGATTTCCAATCAAGTTGATGACTGTTTAGATGTGCATCATCTCTATGACAATTGCCACACATATTTGAGATTGTTAAGATTAAAGTGCACAGTCACTAAGGTTGCAAGATGGGATCCATCTGCAATAATATGGCTCCAGGAAATTGAGAAGGCTCACACAGATATTTTCAAACTTCAAATGCTTAAGAATGACCATTGTCTTGATTTCCAAGATCAAAGAACATATTTTAAAAATACCTCCATCATTATGACATTCAATGTTGGAACCACAACCATTGAAAAAAGTGGAAGTAATAATGTTCCACAATTGTTCATACATGGAATCCAAAAGACGACATGGAAGACAAATAATTACAAATTGTATTGTTTCAAAAACTCACCACTCAAGCAGAAAGGATTACAACACAAAGGTCCAGGCTCACATCCAGAGAAAGGAACAAATCCACAATACACATCTCAAGTCAGCGCTTCAATGCAAATCTAGGATAAAGTTGATAATAGTAAAATTAGCTTTGAGGACAAAGCTTCACTTAAAGGGGGTGGCAATGCTACAAACACAAATAAGTAAATAATACAATTAAATAATCATTAAATATAGTAATTAAGTAATTAACTCAAGAGTACACGACTCCTCGAATAGGTACCCCCAATCATATAAATAGGGGACCACAAATGTAATATTGACATCATCTAATATATTATTCTTATTTATTATTCAATATGAGAGTCGGATTCGACTATTAGCAGTCCAACCGGATACGATTGCTGCAGTGACAGGTGATATTGGGTTGATTTCTGATACGATGAGGAAGCTTGCTGCCGAGTTCAAGATGAAGGACTTGGGTATGATGCATTACTTTCTAGGTATGGAGGTGTGGAAGAGTGCAGATGGAATCTTCCTTGGACAAGGGAAGTATGCAGTAGAGATACTGAAGTGGTTCGGGATGATGGACTACAAGGCCATGGCCACACCTATGGCATCGAACCTAAAGCTATTGAGTGATGCTTCATCAGAGTCAGTTGATGCCACGATGTATCATCAAATTATTGGGTCCTTGATGTACCTAACGAACACGAGACCATATATTTGCTTTGATGTGAACACATTGAGCCAGTTCCTGATGGATCCTAGACATGTTCACTTGATTGCTGTAAAGCATATTCTGAGGTAGCTTAAGGGTACAGTTGATTATGGGCTAAATTATGATGCAAATCAAAAGGTTAACCTAGAGGGTTATGTTGATTCATATTGGGCAGGCTGTGCTGCAGATAGGAAGAGCACTTCAGGGTGCTGCTTCAATATGGGATCAGGTGTGATCTCTTGGTTTAGTAGGAAGCAATCCTGCATAGCACTGAGTACAGCCGAAGCAGAATATGTCACATCTTGTTCGGCTAGTTGTGAGGCAATATGGCTAAGGAAGCTACTGTCTTATTTGTTTGATCTCCAGTTGGATGCTACTTGTATCTTCTGTGACAACCAAAGTTGTGTGAAGTTGTCCGAGAACCTGGTGTTCCATGACAAGTCGAAGCATATCGAGATAAAGTATCACTATATCAGGGATATGATGAAGAGAGGAGCAGTGAAGCTCTTGTATGTTACAACAGACGAGCAGATAATAGATGTGTTGACCAAGCCACTAGCCAGGGTGAAGTTAGAGTACTTTCGAGAGAGGGTTGGTGTTCTTCAGATCAAAGATACTTCCAGGAGGAAGTGACGGGACACAGATGCAGGATCCCTTCCAAGCATGGTGGTAGGCGGGTCCTCCCCATGGCTATGGATGTAAGTGTTGTGTTATGAGCATCCGGGCGATGCTCCGTCATGAACATCTGTATGATGTTCCGTATGACGATGATCCGTATGATCATGAACATCTGTATGATGTTTCGTATGATGATGATCTGTATGATCATGAGCATCTGTATGATGCTCCGTGCGAGGATGATCCGTATGATCATGAGCATCCGGATGATGCTTTGTGGCCATGGATATCTTGCAGGTTGTGCAGTAGCATGTAATCAGTCCTGGGAGATCCTTCAAGTTGAGTAGTAGCTCGTAATCAGTACTGGGATGCTCTTTCAAGGTTTTGCTTGTTCGCATGTAATCAGTCCCGGGAGATACTTCAGGTTGGGTAGTAGCTCGTAATCATTCCTGGGATGCTTTTTTGAGGTTTTTCTTGTTCGCATATAATCAGTCCTGGGAGATCCTTCAAGTCGAATAGTAGCTCATAATCAGTCCTAGGATGCTCTTTCGAGGTTTTTCTTGTTTGCATGTAATCAGTCCTTGGAGATCTTACAGGTTGAGTAGTAGCTCGTAATCAGTCCTGGGATGCTCTTTTCAGGTTTTGCAGATGCACATAATCAGTCCTGAGATTCCACTGGATGGGCCGCTCGTAGAGATGATGAAGACCTAAATGGAGGCTAGTCCTACATCCAACATGAAAAAAGGCTGGCTCTGTAGAACTTCCTATGATGACAAGAATTGAGAGATAGCACCAGTGATCGAGATGACGAGTATAGCAGCAAAGACGATGATGCTCCAGTGATCCAGTGACGATGATCCACCTCCAGTATTGAAGACTTGTGCCTATATGTATTGATGACCTGTGTCAAGAGAATACCTTCCTAGTTAAGAGGGAGTGTTGATGTATTTGTAACTTCAGAAGATATTCACTTGTATATTGTATGTATTACATTTGTACTTTATTGTATCCCCGATGTAGATGTCTTATTCCTCCGATCGGAAGTGTCGTCATTTGTATTTGCAAGTGTCGCAAGTTTTATTGTAAGTGTCGTAACTTATATTTGATGGGTTATTAGACCACCTTAGAAGGGTCGACCCAGTATGAGTTAAGTGGAAGGGTTGTTAGACTCCCCTAAGGGGTCGGCCTAGTTAGGGTAAAAGGCAGGTCAAGTTAAAGTATAAATAGAATGGTTGCACCACTCTATTTGCTCATTCACTCATTCATCCAACTCGCATAGTTGAGAGAGAGGAGTGCGCAAAAGTGGAGGAGGAGTAGCTACTAGAGACATCTATATTTTGGGGTTTCAACTTTGTGATCTTTGTATTGGTGCTTATTCTATCTCTGAGGAAGTTGCGGGGTTTTTCACCTTTATGGTTTTCCCTGAGGAAACATTGTGTCTCTTGTGTCTATGATTGTTATGCTGTGCATGTTATTCTCTTAGTAGGATCTTAGATAATATTTGAATGAACTTATCAAAATTCTAACACTCTTTGTATTGAAACCTTTTTGTAATATTCTTCTTTGTAGGTGTTGTCAGCTTACATTTTCTAGCTATATGCCCATGGTTATTACATTTGTAACATTCTATATCATAGCTTTGTAGAGGTGCAATGGATTTATGGTTTTTTTTTTCTTTCTTTTGGATAGTTACCGAATGTGTTCTTCTTGTGAAAATGATCCTTTCCATATGCTCTACAATTTAGGGCTTTATGTCCAAAATTATTACATGAGTAGCAGTGACCCAAGAAGATCTGCTGACATTTTCTTGTCCTTGATATTCTACGAACCATATATGTCACATGTAAGTGCGAAGTAGATTTCTGACTATCCCCCTTTTTTATTGGACTCATAAGTGTAGCAACATAACTCCTTTTGTTATATCCTAACCCATTTTTGTCACTGGATGGTATTTGGACATTTAGAATGTCATCTAGAGTCTTCGAGCTCTTCTCAAACCTTGTTTTAATAGATTTTTCATAGAGTTTCCTTTTAAGTTGAATAAATTCTACTTCAAGTCTTTTAGATTCTTGCATTTTCTCTTTGAGCTGCAATTCTAGGTTCTCTTCAATATTCTTGGCTTCTTGGAGTTGAATATTCAGATCAACAATGATTTGGCTTGACTCCTTATCTCTTGTCTTTTTTCCTTCTTCATAATCAGCTAATTGTGTTATTAATCATTTAATCTTCCTTTTAATTTTTCTTAATTATTCAAGAGCACTTATGAGTTTAGCCTTTAGATCCACCTCTCCTTCCATATCTGATTCATCATCTGGAGCTTGAGTTTCTATTCCCATGAATAGAATTTATGTTTCTTCATCTTCACTATCTTCCATAGTGTAAAAGATCTTCTTCTTCCCATTAAACTCTTTCTTGTTTGCTACTTTGTTCTTCTTGAATTTATTAAAGGTATCTCTATCATCACTATCATCTTGTTTAGGATAGGGACATTTTAAGGAAAAATTCTCAATTCTTCCACATTTAAATCACTTCACGGGTAGCTTCCCTTCATACTTTCCAGTACCTTTCTCAAGTTTCTTGATGAAAAGAGATTCTTCATCATCTAAGTTCTCTGAGTTGTTTTTGGGTAATGATTCAGATTTCTTTGACCTTTCTGCTTTGAATGCTGACTCTTTTCTTGATGGTCTGTTTTGTTATGTTCTCATCTCATAGGAAGTGAATATCCCATGTATATCATCCACTGTCAGAGAGTCAAGATCATCTCGATCTTCTACAATAGACACTTTGAATCATACTTCATTGGTAGGGTTCTTAATACTTTTTAAACAACTTCTTTCTCCTTTATCTTTCCTCACAAGCCTCTAATAGCATTGAAAATTTCATCTACTCTTAGAAGATATTCTGCAATAATTTCTTCCTCTTTCATTTGTATACTTTCAAACTACCCTTTGTATGTTTGAAGTTTGGAATTTTTTACTTTGGTATCTCCTTCATAAACATTCTTTAATTTATCCCAAGCATCTTTGGTTGTCTTACATTGCATGACTTTAACAAATACTGAATTTTCTAATCCATTCAAAATTGCATTCAAGGCTTTTGCATGGGATTGATATTGTGCTTGTTCATCTCTATATGTAGGTGGGTTTTCTGGTATTTTATAACCCTTTTCAATATCATTCCAATCTTTGCATCCAAGAGACATTAGATGGCATCGCATTCTTACACTCCAGAATGCATAATTATCTCTTGTGAATAATGGAGGTCTGTGAGAAGCTAAACCTTCTTATTGATCCATAGTGGTTTTTAATAGGATCTTCCTTCCAGTGATTAACCTATAGTGAAGGAACCGGCTCTAATACCAATTTTTGGAATATTGGACAATACTGAGAAGGGGGAGGATGAATCAATATTGATAACTTTTAACAATTAAAACCACTTTTAAACTTATTCATTAACACACAGGATCAACAAGATACAAGGAACACAAATTTTATCGTGGAATCCCAATCGAGAAAACCACAAGCACTTTCTATAACTACAAAATTATATTTACAATTGTTTTTTCAAGCTACAACTTGTTGGAGACTACAATCCCCAAGTTTCTCAGATACAACTGAAGGATGCTACAACAACATGGTTTCTACCTGCTACAACAGACAAGGATGCTACAACATCATAGTTTCTTCCTGCTACAACAAACAAGGCTGCTATTACACCCTATTTACCAGCTACTACTGGAAGGAGGCTACAACCTCCTTGGCGGACTTCAATCTACCCCTAGCACCACCCTGATACCCTTAGCTTCTAGATTCTATTACTTCATCAATTCTGGAAATTATTCATTTTCTGGTCTCGTCCTTCCTTGATACTTCTTTGATCTGTGTTATTTAGACCACCTTCTTTGATTTCAAATATCTGGTTATATAACTTCATGTATTTCATATTTTCCAGGTCGCATCTTTTCATTATGAAGTTTGTGTCTTTTCAGGTCGCATATCTTCATCTTAAACAATTAATTAATCAATTCAATCTTTGTTTTAATTATATCTCTGGTTTATTAATAAATGAAGAGTATATCTCATTTAATATATCTCTTGCGGGCATATATAAAGACCTGCAGGCACACCTAAGCCCTTGTGGGCATTCCTAAGCCCCTGCGGGCATTCTTAAGCCTCCTGCGGCCATTCCTAAGCCCCCTACAGACATTCTTACGCCTCCTGCGGACATTCTTAAGCCTCCTACAGACATTCTTAAGCCTCCTGTGGACATTCTTAAGCCTCATGCAAACATTCTTAATCCTCTGCGAGCTTAACCTTAGCCCTTGTAGGAATATCCTTAGCTCTAGGGGCTTAACTTTAACCCTTGCAAGCATAACCTTATCCCTTGCAGGAATAACCTTATCCCTTGCGGGCTCCTTATCTCTTTTCGGTCATAACCTTAGCCTTTGCGGGCATGAGCTTAGCCCTTGCAAGCATGAGCTTAGCCCTTGCAAGCATAAGCTTATCCCTTGTGGGCATAAGCTTAGCTCTTGCGGGCATAAGCTTAGCTCTTGCGGGCATAAGCTTAGCCCTTGTAGGCATATCCTTTAAGCACCTTGCAGGCATCTCCTTTGCGGGCATATCCTCATATGCAGTCATATCCTTCTCTTTTTGACATCAATGCCAACGTATTCAACAAAACGGAGCGTAAACTTGGATGCAAAACCCAGCACAACAGGGGATGCAAAAAAAGAAGCATAAGTGTATGAAAATGAGGATGAAAAAGTGGATGCAAACATGGGTGCAAAAGTGGAGGAAAACATGGATGCAAAAGGGGGCGTAGCAAGAGTAGACACAAAAACTAGGTGCAAAAATCGACGCTAAATCTAGCACTAAACCCAACAATAAATTCAATGCAAATTGTATTGAGTTTAGCACCAACTTTAGAAAAGGGACGTAAAAAGCGTCGAAAATTTTGTTGACAAGTGAAAGTTTGTTGACTTGGCCAATAAAATGAAGAAAAATACATTAAAAGGGGGTCTAGACACAAAAAAGTAAGTAAAAAGGGACATTAATCCCAGGGTTTTGTTGTAGTGAGTGGATGGAGTATATTGAAGAAATCCCCAATGAGTGTACACTATAAATCAAAATTAATCTAAGTATCCCCATCATGATGGTTAGTGGTCACCTAAAACCACATGTTATGTTAAAGGTTCAAGGCACACTAAAAAACACTTTGTAGTAACCATAGTTCATGGTTAACCGGAACCCCTTGTTAAAGTGTAAGGTTCATGGTCATCCAAAGCCACTTGTAATGGTTAAGGGTAAGCCAAAACTTGTAATAGTTTGAAGGCTAGGGGAGTAAAAGAAGACTAAACAATAAGATAAACATTAAAGGAGAGTGTTAGAGATAATTTTTATCTAGAATAGATGTTAATAGAGAGTATCAGAATGTGGAAATGACGTTTATATAAATATAAAATAGGGCTACACTCAAAATTATAAGAAGAATGAAATTTCATTTTAATCTATTCTCTGTGTCTCATTGTTTTAATAATTCACATCCCTTGTCAGCTATCACCAGGTTTAGGAAGCTTCTTTCTAGTAAGAACTAAATGTAGAGAATCTAAATAGGATCTATATATTATATAGATTAAGAAGTAATTTATAATGAGGAATGAATATTGTTCGTTGGGATTTGGATTGATGGCTATTTGGGTGAGGATCTGCTAGTGCTGGACTGGAAGATCGGGAACTGCTATTGAGACTACTAAACAATGGAATCTCCATACTAGAAGTGGATGTCTATGCATCTTTCTTAGAGGTGGCTACGCTCCTTAAAAGCTTATTTTAAATACTAGATCTTATAAATATATGTATATGTCTACATAAATGTATATTTTAATGCTATACTATATGATGATGCCCCTGAGCTACAACGAAGAAGTTTTCTTCATTCATTAGGTCAAGTACAACCCTTTAATCTTCATTACTATAGATTAAAACAACTTCCCTATGTAGGTTGAACCAATAGAACCACCAATAGAAGAATGTTTATTATGTATGATAAAGAACCAGAAGGCTACCATCTATAACAGGCATTGACTAGTAGCAAAGTACTGGCATATAGTGAACCAACCTTGGTTGGATTGTGTGTATTGGGTGGACTTGTTGGAAAGGCATCATCTATTTCAAGCATATTTCAAGGCTCCTGGATAAAGGCAACTTCCACCCTTAGCTATAAACCTTCAAATCCCACTCTTGAATTGCAAGAGCCTTGTCACTTATTATGCTCATGAACTTTTAATGCATCTTGGGAAGCAAGGGTTGTGTCTAGAGTGCAATAAAACCTCCAAATAACATGTGCATCCTCCTTGTCATTTATTCTAGACTTGTGATCTTGCAATGCATCTTGAGAAGGAGGGGTTGTGGTTATAGTGCAATACATAAAGCAATGAATTGCACAAGAATTCAACCATGAACTAACCTTGTTTATATGGTCTAGTTAGTTTATCAATGACACAACCAAGTACCTAGGCTTGGTACAAATTCCTTATTGGTTATAGCACTTTCCTATCTCAAATGGAGTGAGTTAATTGGTGGACAAACTCAATCTTTCCAACATTTTTTTTTCGACAAGACAAATTTCTACCATCATCTAGAAATTATTCAAAATTCTAATGATCTAGGTCATCTTAAAATGGGACAAAATCTCTATGGTCAAAGTTCCCATCAATCAAGTGGAACTATATCTTCAAACAAAATTCCTATGAAATTTGAGCAATAATTTCATTGAAAAAGAAATTGTGTTTGTCACTAATTAACTTCATCTCAAATATACCTCCAAACCCCACTCATGGCCCCAAATTCTCTTTTCAATGATGTACTACTCTCTACTCTCTTTTATTCTCCTAAAAAGAATTACGTAATCCTTTCAAGCAACACATACATATTAGTCCCACTTCCCTTAACACCATGAATATTCATATTATATCTTTTCTAATCGATTAGAGTCTAACAATGCCAAAAACGATGGCTAATGGATAATGACAATACATAGCACAAACTCCTACTTGCATTATATGCATCCCCTTAATTCACTAGATTCCATTCAGGTATTTTCAAAATATACTATTAACAAGAGGAATAGAAGCAGAGCTTCAAGTCCCTGCCTTAACTACAATGTCAGAAACAATTTTATATTTATAACATAATCATATATAGAAATTACATTTTATTTTATATTTAACATAATGATATTAATAAAAATGATTTTAAATTCAATCTTATCCCAAATATTTATTTAAAAAATTCAAAACAAAATTAAGAACAAAATAAAAAATGACATGACGTATCACTTGCCTATGGATTTTTTTGTATCTTGCCACCACAATTTGATGAGTTAGGCACATATTTTCGTTGTGTGGAGTAATAGTGTATCTCTTCCACTAGAGTCATCACTTCCATTGGAGTAAACGTTCCATCTGCAAGCAGCTGGTGGACAATCGTGCAACAATATAAAACTCAGTCAAACGAGGCGTTTCACTGGGAGTGAGGATTATGCATTCTACTCCCATGGAAGGAATCTCATTAGAAATGACAGATCACCACTGGTTAGAAGGACATTTCCCAAGAAATTATTTCGCACTCCAACTAAAATTGTCGTCGTTTTAACTCCAATTAAAATTACACATGGAGAATATGTTTCTATTATCGTCTCTTGAACATAATAATTATTTGAAAACATATTATATTAGAGTTAAAACTATAATAATAATAATAGACATGGAGAATGTGTTTATATTATCAATAATTATTTGAAACATATTATATTAGAGGCCATGAGAAACATTTGTGTATGTATTGTTGTCCCTTATTAGGGTTTAAAATTTTTCTATTTTAGAGAATTTTTATATAAATTCGGCTTTTGTATTGTATATAATTATCCTGGATTTTTTTACCGAATTAATGGATTGTTCGGTTGGGTGGTGGCTATGAACCTCGCTAAAGAAGTTAACACGAATTTGGAAAAGCTAATACCATATCATTTAGTCGAACAATCAAATTATATTTTCCCTTTTAAAGTGAACGCTTGGTAAACAAGATATCACGAATTTGTACCAAGTCACATGCATCATCCACAATAGATGTGAAGACTGCACACAACACATAAATTATTATTTAAAAAAATATTAATTAAAAGTTCTTTTGCAAATCATTTTTTTGTGAAAATAGCCATAGCAATCCCATACAAAACAGTTTGAAAAAAGTCTCATGTCATATAACAATATGTCGTATAATAAGATATATTAGGTGGCGTGTTACATGGCTCCCCAGTCACACGTCAAATCGCTTTCTTCCTTTGTTACTTTTTTCTGCATATTGGTTTTGTTTCTGCACATCTGAGATTCTTAGGACAACTTTCTGCATGATGTTCTAACATAAGTTTTTCTCTCCACACGAAATTCCGTCTCTGAGAGGTGGTTTCTAAGCAAAGGGAACAATGCAAATATCCTAGCATGGTGGTTGGTTTGGATTCCTATTGTTGAGAAACCAACTATTTTTATTGACTTTTTGCTCAGCTGAGAGTAAACAGTTAATTAGGGGTCGAATATTGCTTCAATACCACAAAGAAAAAGCTCAAAGAAAAGCTCAAAAGCTTTTTTGAGGAGCACATTCACATTTGAGGAGGATTTGTTTATGCTTGGAAAATAGTTTGTGTATTAAAACTTGGAGGGAAACATTGAATGCGGTGAAACTTTTAACCACTGGGAACCCCTTCATTATCTCCTCTACAAGTAAGGATTCTAGACATGGGAATACATGTACAAGTACAATTAGTACACTTTTATCTATATACAAAAGGGCTTGTTTCAATAATTAATGGTGCATTTGCCAACAACTAATCAATAATTCCACTCTCTTCCCCTAAAAAAGAAACATTAGACACTTAGACCCATGAATGTATAATTATAGACTTGTTTCCACAGTCATTATTGAAGTTTATCACTTAGCACTCAATATACAGTTATAATGGATTACATAATTTATCAGAAAATGTTGATATATATCAGAAAATGTTGATATAATGTTGATATAGGTGTTTCCCATGATGGATAATTAGGAGAAATAGTAAGTTGCATCATAATACTTCTAAGTAATGTAAATGTGACTGAAGACTATCTCGAAACATTATCCATGAACGTCTCTTAAAATGATGAGTTTTCAACCAGTGGGCGTATTTAGTGCAAGATACATCTCGAAGGCCTTGTGGGGCACTAGCATATCCCTCGTGGTTGAGCTCAATGAGCTCTCCCATAGACCACATTGAATCGACCATATGGTATCAAATTCGCAAACAAGATCATGGATTTGCATGTAGTTGTATTGTATTATGCCTCTGCGTGCGGGACTTGGTACTATTGTGTACATCTCCCTCCTAAGCATTGATGTGTTTGATCCCATGCATACATCATTAGAATTAGGGATTTTTTTCTTTGCTAGCATGGTAGACCGTAAGTGTGCACTGCATGCTAAGTATGGAAACATTGGTATATTTGGAGTGATTTCTTTTTTCCCTCTCCACTAGGCGTTACTCTAGTAATTTTGTTTAATAAAATTACATTGGATAAAATTTTATTGATATAAAAGTATATAGATAAGACTTATTACAAAGACTTATGAAGTACTTATTACAAATAAGAGATAAACAATGTAATTTATAGGAAATAGTAAACCAACCAAACCGAAATCCATGAATTGTATTGTCTTAGTGTTGGTTTTTCCACAGTGATGACATCAAACGTATAATACTAAAACATAACAACAACAAGCAAGAAAGAATAAAAATGGGACAATGAAGCATCTATCCTATAAGGTCATTCTAGAAGTTAATTTGCACAAATGGTTTACCACAGGTTTACCACAAGTCTTTTAATAAAAAATATTTTTAATTGAATCCCAAGGCCTTAGGAGGCAATGTTGTCATCAAACTTTGAGAGGTTCATGATGTCATGAATGAAGGAAAAGTGTCTAGAGTTTTAGAATTTTCTCCATGTCATGCATAAAGGAAAAGTCTCCAGAGTTTTAGAATTGCGCAGTTTCATGTTTCACTTGGCCATTTGTGCCTCTTGGCTGACATATATTTGAAGAGTATACAAATATAAATAGACTAATTTATAATTGTGTCCCTTGGCTGACATATATTTGAAGAGTGTACAAATATAAATAGACTAATTTATAATATGATGATTTTATGTTCGACAAATGTCTAGCGTGTTTTACATCTACATTTGTTTGGATGGCTGGGAGGATACTTGCGTGTCGAGTGATGAGGAAACAAAAAAGGGCATAATGCCACTTGGATATATTTTATGTTGTAGAATCCTATACAGAGGGTAAACGACTTAACTATACTGCATGAACGAGTTCTCCCAGGATATTGTATTGGAAGCATATGTGAAGCCACATGGAAGGAACTGAGCTTCTTAAATCAGTCGAAGGACAAACAAACATACAGTCTTTTTTTTCTTCATTTTCTTATAATTTGCATATTTTTCCGTTTTGATAATTTGCATCGATTTGTTCTTCCAGTTGTGATAATTTGCATCGAAGGTGTTGTGATAATTTGTAGGGAGATCTCACAGCTACAACAGATCTCACTAATCTCACTAATGAATTGCAGAGAAGAAAGAAGAATCAATAATCACTCATGAACACAGAAAATGGAGAATAGCAGTATAATCATACATCAGTTGTAAGTTGGCACTCTTAATAACTAAATACAATACAATAACTATCAAGAGAATTCGAATTAGGTCATTTGAATTGTCCTCTGTGTGTAGCTTGCATAACATTGGAGGCATCATCCAATCAGTGGCAGTAGTCACAAATAGTCAAAATTCAATCAAATGAGTCTAATTGAGTCTAACTAAGCCATGTGAGCACAAATCAGGGGATGGAGACTCCAAGGTGGGGCATGAGGCTGTCAGAAGGTCAAGTGGCACTCCAAAATAGACAACTGGGAGCTACAGGCATTTAAACTGGGTAATAAATGCATGAATTGGTCAATCAATGCTCTAACTCGCTGTTAAACTCCTAGTAGGTGAGATAAGGGGCACATTTCAGTGAGGTGAGGAAAACAAGGCACATCAGATAGGTAGGAGGGCTACTGGGGGCTGAAGACAGGCTCTAGGGAGCTGAAAATAGGCTCTAGGTGCTGGGGAGACCACCAAACAGATGAGTGGATGGATGCAGAATTCATGCATGCATGCAAATATAAAAAATGATGGTGATAATATTCCAACACCCCCGCAAGCTATACTATGAGGTAGTAACTGAAAACAGAAAAGTAGGGCCCTGATGATTGAGACCAAAGGTCACCCCATACAACAATCTAAATAAGAAGTGAGGAAAGAGGGAAAACCCGGTGAGAATAAATCCCTCCCTCAAAATAGACTGAAGGATGCTAATGTAGCATGGCATCACTCACCTCAGAAGGAGGCAAGTGACCCTCTTTACCGAAGAATGATTGATCGCAAGAAATGGATCAGTAATGTGAGAAGGATGAAACCTTCCATTCTGAAAATATGATCTGGTTCTCCTTTGATCAATTGGATCTCCCACAAGATCTCCGGCAGATCTAAGAGAAGTGGCTACCCATCTCGGAAGAGGAGAATCATCAGGTTCTTGTGGAACTAGATCTCCCATTCGATCATATTCACTATCAGTTGCTAGATCTTCAGGTTCTTGTGGATCTGGATCTAGCATTCTCTCAAAAAGAGTTATCTTCCTCTTGGGAAGAAGTGGATCATGCTCCAAAAACATGTGCTTGACTTCCCCAACAATGGATGTAAGCAAATATGGAGGATTCTTGAAATTGCTCTTCCTACCAAGCATGGTGAGAACAAATCCAAAAATATGAAGATCATTATGGAGCATGTGATTCGAATCAACTGAGGTAGAATCAAATCCATGAATGTGTAGATAGTTCTTTGATATCTCCTTTGAACCAACATAGGTGAGATCATAACCAAATGAACTATGGTATGCATGAGACTTGAATCCAAGCAAATGATGGTGTCTTCCATCTTCGGTGAAACTCTGAAAACATGTGCCAATGACCAAATAGGAGTCCATAGGAAGCATTTGATCAAGGAGGGTGAATGCATTGCCTCCCAAATCTTATTTTACCTCCAAAATACTCAGTAGGTCATCATCTTGTACATCAGCAGGATCATGGGAAGTAGAGATTTTGAAAGTCTCTTCAACTTCTAGAGTAGTAACTGACATCTCTTGCTCAGAATTTGAATCAGAAGATGGATCAAATCCTGAAACCATGTCTTGAATTTCAACTTCATGTGAATCTGCAGTTGCTACTGCAGAAAACTGCTGCAACTGCAGAGGATTGCTACAACTGTAGAAACTGCTGCAGCTGCATAAAATTTTGAAACTGTTGCAACAGTAGGAAACTGCTATAACTGCAGAAAACTTCGAAATTGCTGCAACTGCATCTTCTTCTTCATTTTGAACAACTTCATCATGGGATATGATTGAGGCCAAATCATGAGTAGAGAGAGCACTGAAGGCAGTACTACTGGGGTTGTTCTCCAAATGGCTAACATCATCCTCTTCCTTCTTTCCAAATAATCTGTCCAATCTTGTCCAATTATCACTTGGATGTTATGCAGGATCAATGAGGTATTCCATATTGGAAAACATAGCAGTACATATTGTTGCTGAGGCTCTGTCACAATCATCTAGCCAATCTTCTTCCTCTTCATAGGAAGCAAAATCTCTCTTAACATCAATACAGATATTGAAAATACCATATCTCTTCAAGTATGATGTCATCTTTGGTTTCCATTCTTCATAGTTGTATGAAGAGAGAGAAGGAATTGCTTTCAGATCCATGGAAGATGTTGTAGAATTCGAATCTAATGTTGCAACTGTAGAAAACTGTTGCAACTGCAAGAAACTGCTGCAGCTGTAGAAAACTTCAAAACTGCTACAACTATAGGAAACTGCGGCAACTGCAGAGAAATTCAAATAACTTGCAAAAAAAATGGAGATCCATAGTAGCTGTTGAATTCGAATCTATTGAAAATGGATTCGAATGATGGAATAAACTGCAAAACAAATGAGAATTGTAAATGGAGATCTGCTGCAATTCGAATTGAACACTGCCTTAGGACACTGAGCACATGTGATTGGGTCCTTCACAGCTGGCTAGAACTCACTAGATTGCTCCAGTGAATTCCAGTAAATAGAACCAGGATTTGTTGTGGAAACTCAGAGGCTTCTAGTGCTCAATGAAAGAGAGTTGCTCAAAGAATTGTTGCAACTGCTGCAATGGCTGCAACTGCTACTGCTACAATTCAAATAGCTGCTGCCAGCTCTGATACCATGTGATAATCTACAAGGAGATCTCACAGCTACAACAGATCTCACTAATCTCACTAATGAATTGCAGAGAAGAAAGAAGAATCAACAATCACTCATGAACACGGAAAATGGAGAATAACAGTATAATCATCACTCATGAACACGGAAAATGGAGAATAGCAGTATAATCATACATCAGCTGGCACTTTGAATAATTGAATACAATACAATAACTGTCAAGAGAATTCAAATTATCGAAAGGTCATTCGAATTGTCCTCAGTCTGTAGCTTGGATAACATTGGATACATCATCCAATCAGTGACAGTAGTCACAAATAGTTAAAAGTCAGTCAAATGAGTCTAACTAAGTCTAACTGAGCCATATGAGCACAAATCAGGGGCTGGAGACTCCAAGGTGGGTGCATGAGGCTGTCAAAAGGTCAAGTGGCAATCCAAAATAGACAACTAGGAGCTACAGGCAGTTAAATTGGGCAATAAATGCATGAACTAGTCAATCAATGCTCTAACTGACTGTTAAACTCCTAGTAGGTGAGATAAGGTGCACATGTCAGCCAGGCGAGGAAAACAAGGCACATCAGGTAGGTAGGAGGGCTACTAGGGGCTGAAGACAGGCTCTAGGGCGCTGAAAATAGGCTCTAGGTGCTAGGGAGACCACCAAACTAATGACTGGATGCATGCAGATGCATGCATGATGACTGGATGCATGCAGAATGCATGCATACATGCAAATATAAAAAATGACAGTGATAATATTCCAACAGGTGTCATGTTGATGCTCTTAGAAACTGCATTTGTCTACGATCCCTAGAACACCCAGAGCAGGTTTGGCTCCGAAATAAAATGAAGATGTCCATAATGAAAAGACCAATAAATAATCTAAGTTGAAGATAAAATACCAATGCCGAAAATAAAAGGAGAACTCATAAATGACAAGGAAGACAAGGTTAGATGTTATACCTTAATTCTTGTTTCTTGAATATGCATCTGATATTTTTTCCCTCTATTTTAGATTTTCATGCTTAATATAATACTACAACAACAACCAGCAATAGACCAAACAAATACTTGTGAAGGTTGTTATTTGACATAAATTCATAAACCAGCAAGCATTGGTTCCCTCGCGTGCAACATCCGAGTAAATGAACAAAATTGCGATGACGGACATTGGTTAGGAGCTTCACTTATCTGAGAAAATATTTTGTAGCTTGAGTAGTCTTCCTTTCAATTAGCTTCCTAACAACAACTTCCATCCCATATGGGAACCTTTCCTGCTCATCAAACTCATTATAATTGACCTGCAAACAATGCAATATATAATTGTACAGACCCATCAAATCCGTGTTTGGTATTATACCTTAAAAACTTCCCCAAACCCTCATTTTCCAAGCATGGTGTTTCTGTCAAAGTTGCCAGTTGAATCTATCAAAACCTCATATTAAAAAAAAGTTTGCTCGAAATTGCCCCTTGCAGCAACATTCTAATCTTCGGAATCGTCCTTAATTGCAACTACACTCATATCTCCAAAGCATCATGAAACCAATTTTCTTTACCCTATTAAAATTCACTTAATCCAATTTAATGGGATAAACCAAAACCAAATCCAAAGAGTAAAGCCACACTAAAATGCAACATTTAATATATAATCACTTGTTCGAGTGTTGCTCCCAAAGTGTCCAAAACATCTACATAACACTAAACACAACACTGCAATTAGAGTTGTTCCCCTGAGGCTCCCAAGGGAAATTGATAATGTTTTCGATGATGATTTTCGGGATGACGGTGTTTTATTAGTCGATACTACGATCAAAAGGAAAAAACTTGTTATAGAACTCACATTGTTTGTTGAATGTGCATAAAATAAATGTTAAAACACGCAAAGAAATTGACATCTTTGAAAGGAATATAATTTTTTTTTCTTTTATAGAATTCTTGATTTACTACAGATCTCCTAATAGCGAAAAATGGGGGAAGCCTAGAAAAATATTACAGGAATTCTGATAATCTAAGAAAAATGAATAAGGTGAGTAGCGCATTAAACAACCCGCCTCAAGACCTTGTCCTTCACATTGGGTAAGACAAGTGAGTAATTGCATCTGAGCTACTATCAAACATACCTGGCAATTACGTGTGCTCGTAAGGGAAGGCCAACACTGAGCAAGACTGTATAAGAATCCATCAATGGAGCCAATGGGCCCTCACACGAAGTTGAGGGACCCTTTTGGTGCAATCGTGCATTCGCAAAACGTGCGAGAATTGTGTAAATCAGAAACACACGAGCATTACTTAAAACTAGGCATGGGAGGACTCTGACCCTGCCATGTCAATTGACATGTAGGATAGGATTCCAAAACGTGCACGTGTTATAGTGATACAAAACGTGTGCGCGTTTTGGTTAATATAAACAAAAAAATAAATAGTCCATGGACCGCGGCACTATTTTACCCACTGTTTTCTCAAAACGTGAACGCTCAAGCAATTTCGTCTTGCCAAAATGCATTGGAGAAGCTTAATGTGGGAGATTTGGAAGCTCAAAGAGGGATATTTCATCTTGCATGGAGGATTGGAAAGGTAAGCATCCAAATCCTTGCTTCATTTCATCATTAAAAATATAAATTTTGATGTTTCCCTAAACTAGAAATCTTTGTAAATGAAATACCAAAACTAAAAATTATAAAATTTGTTATTTAACATATCTTAATTCCTCCCTACTATCAATCCCTTAATGAATTTTACATCCACCCTGTTAGACACAATGGCTCACTTCAATATCATATTCATCCATGAACTATGTACCAATCACATGCCATTCATCAAGTAAACACATCAACACATTGCACAAGAGACACAAGATATAATCTTTGTAATTTTTTAATTTTTTAATTTTGTCTCCATAATTTCCTCATCAAATAGGAAGCTGACTTGTCAATATTAAATCAAATTTTAATTTGATTTCCTTAAACACCTCATAAATTATAAATATATATATGTATATATTTATTTAGACTTTCTTTTTCCCACCTAAACGTGGTCTTCATACCCACATCATCACCATTTTCTTTTGCTTCCAGCATGCCCGCAAGGTCCATATTTATGCCTTTGAACATGCCTGCAGCTAGACCTTCTTCAATTGCTTGCATGGGGGTCTTTAGCATGCCTCCAGGATGCCCGCAACTTCCACAAACATGCTCGCATATGCATCTTCAAGATGCCCACATGTCACCTTGTCCACATGCCCGCATGTCCATCAGCTTCCTTCCTGGATGTCCGCAAATTCTATAAGGGATGCCCCCAATCTCCTTGCCAAGTGTCAACTTCAAGCTTCTTTGTTCATGTCACTTGTTATCTCCAAGTCATCCTTGTCTAGGGTATTAGGACCAACTCCAAATGACCATAGTATGGGTCATTTGGCTCATTAGGTGTGCCAATGCCCATCACCTTGTCTTTTGTCATGTATTTCCCATCCTTAACCAATAAAAATACATATCTTTGTCACATCATCATGGTCTTTATGCCTGCATGGTCTCCACCCTTATGCCCACAAGGACCCATAATGTATGCTTGCCATGGTCATATGAAATGATATTTATGTTTGTAATGTATGCCTGAGATGATATTTATGTTTGCAGTGTATTCGTTCTTGCACAAAGTTTGTACATTTTTCATTTTTGAGAGATTTTATTATAACACATGTATACATTTCTAATGATTTGTTTTATTTTTATTTTTTGATTGCAGTGACGACCATGGATGAACACTCGGACATCCAAAGAGACATTCAGAGGCTCAGAGAAATTTGAGCCTCAATTACTATTGTTGATGATAGACATCTTATGCTTGCATCCAATTTGGATGCAATGATAGAGACCTTTAGTAGGTCTGATGGTGCACTGGAAGATATTTCCACATTCAGAGAAAGAAAGAGGCAACAATATCAGGATGGACTTAGCTACAAAGAAGTAAAGAAGTTGAAAATCTCAAAACAACATATATTTTCCCTCTTTAGAGATCCACGGTCGGGTGAAATCCTGAATGCAAACAAAAGGCACATTTCTATCAAGTGGTGTACATATCAACCATTCATAGATAACTAGATCGACCGATGGCACATGGTGTTTGATGCACCACCACATAAACGGGGAAATGCCCCTATATTTTTTGAGAAAGATGTACGCAGAATTTGTGATGGGGAAGCATGTTAACTATTTTGATATCTTGGAGTACCAGGGCGTTGGGATGGGGATGCCTTAGCAATGTCCCAATGTGAGGCATATAGATCCTAATCGCCCAGTAGCTCCACGTCGTAGGCAACTACCCAGGCCAGATGTGCCTCCTGCACATCAATTGGTCCTAGAGACATGGGATTCCTTCCTACTGTTGACATAGGCGGATGTTTGCCATAGCACGTATCTTCAAGGTATGTACTAGGAAAGGCCATCAGAGCCACCATCTATGGGTGGAGCAGAGCCGCCACCTATCAGTGGGGTAGAGCCACCACCTTCTAGTGGTGGAGGAGCATCTAGTAGTGCCCCTAGACCTTTACATCATGAGCATAGCAGAGAGTCGCACCCATGCACAGTATGTAGCCATCCTTGCTTTGGTCCTACCCAAACAGATGATACGTTTACTGGATACTTTACACAGGTAAGTAAGTGGTTAACAATTTAGTGTCATTTGTAAATTATTTTTCGTTACTATACACATATATATAGATTGCTAATATTTTTGATGATTTGAAAATGTGTAGTTGCTACAAGAAGGGCACGGGGTTGAAGACCTTTGCATCAATGACGCAGAGCATAGTCCACAGGCTCATGCACCAGCACCAGAAGGGCCTAAGGGGTAAGAGGGGAAAGAGGCTCATGCAGCTGCACCACCCGATGATGATGATGTTGTCATACTTTCAGCGACAATATCTCACGCCGAGGTAACTATTTCAACATGACATTATTTTAATACATGAGTAAATCCAATTAACAATTTAGTTCCATTTGTAAATTATTTTTCCTTACTATGTACACATATATAGATTGCTAATATTTTTAATAATTTTAAAACTTGTAGTTGCTACCAGAAGGGCATGAGGGGCAAGAGGCTCATGCAGCAGAACCTTCTGAGTTACAAGATGTTGTCATACCTTTAGTGACAACATCTCATGCTGAGGTAACTATTTCAACATGACATCATTTTAATACATGTTAGTTTGTTATCACATGTTACTTAATTAATGCTACACAATCTAATATTTACAATTTTCTAAATTGTAGGTTGTAGATCCCCATCAGAGGGAAATGATTTCATCTAGTGATGTCCCCCCTAGTGGGGAGACAAGCGCTACACATCCATAGGGGATCAACAAGTGGCAGAATGTTTCTTAGAATTGATTGATGTATACAGTACATCGGTATGTATTTCATCATTGTCATTTTGTTAATATATGGTATTTCATTGACTAATGCATTTCTAACTACATCAGTATTGGTGATTGTAGCCACCAGCCTCTATACTTCATAGACTGTCAGCAATTGGATCTCCTCGTAGTCCAAATGTGAAAAAGGCACAAGTGTATAAGAGAGGCTCCACTCCTAGAAAGGGTGTGGATGTCCTCTATAGCAGACACAAGAGAGATCCATCTACCCCTCACCTAACAAGGGTCATTGATGCTGCAGTTAGTGCCGCATCTGCAATAGGCACAAGTCATACAGAGGTAACTATTTCAACAATCACAATGCATAGTATTTAACCATGTTTCTATATTGTTTATTCATGCATATCTAACTATTTCCCCATTTGGTGATTGTAGCCATTAGTGGTAGAAGAGCTCGGCCCCTCTGCTCAATCCATGGTTCTGACCGGGTCTCCTCTTGTGGTGAGATGTTCATTAATGACCAAATTTTTTTATTCAATTTACCCAAACATGTTGATCAATGTTGAATTGTTGAATTAATTGAGATATGATCTTTTATTTGCAAAGCACAACTATAGAGAGGCCTTCCATGAGCACACCACTCACATCTATACCCCATGAGGATTTGGTGAGTGTTTGTCATAAATAATTTGGCCATAAGCTAATTTTTTAAGTTTCTTAATGGTAGGGTATTAGTGCAGTTATTTGATAAAAATAATGATTTTTTTTTGCAGACTCCTGAGATGCAGAGTGATCCCAGGGAGATGGTTGATAGATGAAAGTTGGGGAAAAGCAAGCGAAAGATTGATTTTTGATGTTGCATAGTCTTGTATATATGTGTTTTGACATTTACATGTACACATTGTTGTACTTAGGGATACATGTACATTGACAGGCCATTTGAGGGCGGGCTACTTTGCCATATTTCGTATTACAAACATTCGACTATCAATGCATGATACAATATATTCCATATTTTCTCTTGAGTTTCCACTTGTGCGAGTGATGATTTATCTCTTCCAAAAATTGATAAATTATGCTATTGAAATTTATATAATTACATTTTAAGCAATATTTATTCTCTTACATTTATTGCATTGATCAAGTAACATCTCACCATTGTGTTATGAAAACATTATCTTAATGGAAAAAACTAATAATATCTTTCAACAGTTCAATGAACTTAACACATGCATGCTAATTTGATATCTAATTTAAAATTGTGTTTTTTGTGAACTCCAAGGGTTCATCTTTGGATTATTCATCTTGATACATTCAACACCTACAACCATCAGCCTACGTGTGTGTGCATCCTCATGTTATTGGATTACTCATCTTGTGCATCCTCATGTGTGCATCCATTTTCCACTTGTCATAATGCAAAAGTAATCATACCGAATCCTTGGAAAATGAGATACCTAACTAGTTTAATGATATTCCTTGATAATGTTGTTTTGATGAAGGAAAATAAGATGTTCATGGTCCTATGTTTGTAAAAGGGATGGATTATCCTCATATGAAAATGTATTTAAAATTGAATGTTCTTGATTGATACAAACGATGATGTAATGGTTGTTCATTGTGATTTGGCAAGTATTCCCCCATATCTTCATGGAAAAGTTTCATGGTGACTTTGATATAACAAAGCTAGCAAGGATCAGATAGATATCATCGATGAAACATTGCCTCCATTTTTTATTTGAAACTTTGAATTCTTAAAAATGGCATTAATTAGTCAAAATCCAAATATAGTGGAACACTAAGGAGTTGTTAAATGATGTTGCACACTAAGGACATAGAAATATACCAAGGGTGCAGTGTGGTAGGTTTGATTGCCACTCTTTGAATGTCTAGTTCTAGAATCAAAATCAAAAAATTTCAAAGTTGACCCTCGTGTGCAAAAATTGCACACTCCATTAATGAAGAAAACCCTAGTTTGCAAAACGGACATACCTGATGACACTTGGGCCATGGGACTGGCGGAGAGGGGAATCCCTAGCACTATACCGATGTCCTGAATCCAATGGAGTTGATGGTTTGTTGATCCGAGCCATGGTCGTCATTCTATGGCTCGTTCTGCCTCGCATCCAAAAGGCATTCAGGGACACCTGTTGGATACCTACCGGGGGCATAGAGTGACGACCATGCAACAAAACCGAGTTCCGGAGAGTCTTGCAAGTGTGTCTAGGAAGGCTCCAACTAGGAATGCTAGCCATAAGTGCCCGATGGATGATTTTGGAAAGTTGACCCCCATGTGCAAAAATTGCACACTCCCTTACTGAGCAAAACCCCAGTTTCCAAAATGGACCTACGAGGTGACACCTGAACCATGGGACCGGAGGAGAGGGGAACCCCTAACACTATCTCGATATCCCGAATCCAACAGAGTCAACGGTTTGTCGATCCGAGCCACGGTCGTCATTCTATGGCTTGTTCCATCTCGCATCCAAAAGGCCTTCAGGGACACCTGCTAGATACCTACCGGGGGCATAGAATTCCAACCGTGCAACAAAACCGGGTTCTATGGAGTCCTGCAAGTGTGTCTAGGAAGGTTTCAGCTGGTAACACTAGCCATAAGTGCCCGGTGGATGATTTTGCAAATTTGACCCCCGTGTGCAAAAATTGCACACTCCCTTACTGGGAAAAATCCTAGTTTCGAAAATGGACCTACAAGATAACACCTAAGCCATGGGACCAGAGGAGAGCAGCACCCCTAGCACTATCCTGATGTCCTGGATCCAACAGAGTTGACAATTTGTCGATCCGAGCCACGGTCGTCATTCTATGGCTCGTTCTGCCTCTCATCCAAAAGGCCTTCAGGGACACCTGTTGTATACCTACCGGGGGCATAGAATGCTGATCGTGCAACAAAACTGGGTTCAGGGGAGTCCTGCAAGTGTGTCTAGGAAGGTTCCAGCTAGTAACGCTAGCCATAAGTGCTTGGTGGATGATTTTGCAAAGTTGACCCCCGTGTGCAAACATTGCACACTCCCTTACTGAGCAAAACCCTAGTTTCATAGATTAACCAGCAACTATTACATTAGATAGCTTCACTACCTCCATTAAAATTCAATTGGACATGACATGAATGATTTAAATTCAACACCTTAGCTAGCTTCATTTCATTCAGTGATGGGCCTAATTTGACGGGAGCATGGGAACCCAAACTCCATTAAAATTCAATTGGACGTGACATGAATGATTAAAATTACAGCCAGGAACACTAGCCAAAAGTGCCTAATGGATGATTTTGCAAAGTTGACCACCATGTGCAAAAACTACACACTCCCTTACTGAGCATCTGGTACATTGATGCTTTAAATGATGAACTCTTTCCTTTATAGCATTATAGGTATGCTTACCCTGCATTTAACGGCAACATTAATTAGTTAATGGCTTCCTTGTTTGGAGCGTAGAGAAAAACCTTGTCACATTACAAAATCCTTGCAACATCATATAAATTAATAGGGGAGGCTGCCAATATGATCTCAATTTACGAGAAGCTTCCACATAGCAATAATTTATACTCTGTATAAAGTGAATATTATTACTTGTTTTAAAATTTGTTTCCCTCCCTTAACCCCATTTTGTAGATCTCTGTTGGCTATTGTTTGGAGGGAGTTATCCTGCCCAATCCCATGTCCATTTTCCGTTAGATTGTGTGAAAAAATACAGCATTTATTTCCCTCAACCTAGCTCATTTTACCTCTTCCTAGTTCAAAGGCGCTCATGCTCCTCTATTTAAAATGACATAAATTTTGGACCGAGATATTGATGATGTGCAAGCAGGCTCAACCAACTGGTTGGTTCGGGTCCTAAAAAGACCGAAATACTCCACTCAACCCGCTTAAATGAATTTGAGAAATAATACCCCTGTGATTCTATCGGGCTAGTTTCGACGGCATTTTCATGTGACTTGCAACTCGACATAACTCGGCAACCGGAGGTCGGATCAACAAACCGTCGACTCCGTTGGTCTCCTGGCATGCGATTACTTCTAGTGGGGCCTCTCCCTCGTGTTCTCATGGCCCAATGAATTCATTGTGCATTCATTTCATAAACTAGGGTTTTGCTCAGTTTCCTTCAATGCAATATCGCATTGGTGGGTCAACTCTGCAAAACCCTCCACTGAGCCAGTGTTGGTAGTGTTTCCACATCGGAATTTCCCATACACACTTGCAGGAGCCAACGAAACATAATCTTGCTACTCTGTTTGCTTTTTTGCTCCGAGGCCGAAAGTCACCAAGTGTCCCTGAATGGCATTTTCATGCCACTTGCAACTCGACATAACTCGGAAACTAGAGGTCGGATCAACGAACCGTCGACTCCATTGGTCTCCTGGTGTGTGATTACCTCTAGGGGGCCCTCTCCCTCATGTTCTCATGGCCCATTGACTTCATTGTGCATTCATTTCGTAAACTAGGGTTTTGCTCAATTTCCTTCAATGCAACTCTTGCATTGGTGGGTCAACTCTGCAAAACCCTCCACCGAGCCAGTGTTGGTAGTGTTCCCACGTCGACATTGCTGATACACACTTGCAGGATCCAATGACAGGCAATCTTGCTACTCCGTTTTCTTTTTCGCTCCTGGACCGAAAGTCACCAAGTGTCTCTGAACGACATTTCAATGCCACTTGCAACTCGACATCACTCAGTAACTAGAGGTCGAATCGACAAACCGTCGACTCCATTGGTCTCCTAGCGTGTGATTACCTCTAGGGGGCCCTCTCCCTCATGTTCTCATGATCCAGTGACTTCATTGTGCATTCATTTCGTAAACTAGGGTTTTTATCAGTTTCCTTCAATGCAACTCTCGCATTGGTGGGTCAACTCTACAAAACCCTCCACTGAGCCAGTGTTGGTAGTGTTCCCACATCGACATTTCCCATACACACTTGCAGGAGCCAATGGCACACAATCTTGCTGCTCTGTTTTCTTTTTTGCTCTAGGACCGAAAGTCACCAAGTGTCCATGAACGACATTTTCATGCCACTTGCAACTCGACATAACTCGGCAAATGGAGGTCGGATCGACGAACCGTTAACTCCGTTGGTCTCCTGACATGCGATTACCTCTAGGGGGCCCTCTCCCTCGTGTTCTCATGGCCCAGTGACTTCTTTGTGCATTCATTTCGTAAACTAGGGTTTCAACCATATGCCTAAGCTACACTTACAAATTACAAACCAACTAGGGTTTCATGAACTACACATCACATAATAAAACTAGGATAGGCATGGAAAGGATATTTTTGCTTGAGAATACTCTTAATTGGGGGGAAGCTTTTCACATTAAGAAAGCACAACGGGGATAAAATTTTAATTGAATTCCATACCTAGGGATTGTATCATACTATGTTAATTCAATTCCTAAAGAGCCTGATATGGCCATGCCTTCTCATACTTGAGACAAAGATGGCAAACACAGCTTCCACATCCATTCATCTATTTGGAACCACTTTGTTGAAGTACGTAGCCAATAGAAATGCAACGTAAAACAAAACACCTCAATAAATGACCCACAAAGAAAGAGACTCTGAGTCATATTTAAATTTGCTGAAACCTAAAATGCATACTTATCACAGTGCAAGATACTCTTGGTCACTTCCAAGATGGAAGAGCCTCTGAACCACTTTTGAAAATTGAATGCTTACCAGATCCTTTTCGGCCTCAAATGCCTCGAAAATGAATGGAATAGCTTGTCCTGGAATGAAATGCTCGACAAATCCTTCTGAGCATGGTCTCCTATCTTCTCTTATCCTATATTCTCCTATCTTCTCCTATCTTCTCACGGTCTATTGTTGTGAGCGTCTTGTATGTTGGCCATTTATAGTTTGTACTTTGGCCTTGTTTTTAATAGATTTTGGGTCTTTTAAATATCAGGTTGAGTTGACATTTAGAATCGCCTTATATTTTACTATTTTAAGGCAAGTCTCATTCATTACATATTGTTTTTGTTTTCTCCTTTTAAAAGTTTCCCATGGCCGAGGTGTCATCTTGTAGGTCCATTTTCGAAACTAGGGTTTTGCTCAGTAAGGGAGTGTGCAATTTTTGCACATGGGGTCAACATTGAAAAATCATCCGCCAGGAACTTATGGTTAGTGTTCCAAGCTCGAACCTTCCTATACACACTTGCAGGACTCCCCATAACCTAGTTTTGTTGCACGGTTGGAATTCTATGCCCCCGATAGGTATCCAGCAAGTGTCCCCGAAGGCCTTTTGGATGCGATACGGAACGAGACATAGAATGACGATCGTGGATCGGATCAACAAACTGTCAACTCCGTTGGATTTAGGACGTTAGGATAGTGCTAGGGGTGCCCCTCTCCTTTGGTCCCATGGCTCAGGTGTCACCTTGTAGGTCCATTTATGAAACTAGGGTTTTGCTCAGTAAGGGAGTGTGCAATTTTTGCACACGGGGGTCAAATTTGCAAAATCCTCCACTGGGAACTTATGGATAGTGTTCCCATCTGGAACCTTCCTAGAAACACTTGCAGGACTCCCCAGAACCCGGTTTTGTTGCACAATCATCATTCTATGCCCTCGGTAGTTATCCGGTAGGTGTCTGTGAAGGCCTTTTGGATGCGATACGGAACGAGCCATAGAATGAATACCGTGGCTCGGATCGACAAACCGTCGACTCCGTTGGATTCAGGATGTCAGGATAGTGCTAGGGGTGCCACTCTCCTCTGGTCCCATGGCCCAAGTGTCATATTGTAGGTCCATATTGGAAACTAGGGTTTTGCTCAGTAAGGGAATGTGCAATTTTTGCACACAAGGGTCAACTTTGAAAAATCATCCACCGGGCACTTATGGATAGCGTTCCCAGTTAGAACCTTCCTAGACACACTTGCAAGACTCCCCAGAACCCAGTTATGTTGCACAGTTGGAATTCTATGCCCCTGGTAGGTATCCAATAGGTGTCCCTGAAGGCCTTTTGTATGCGAGATGGAACGAGCGATAGAATGACAACTGTGGCTCAGATCGACAAACCGTCAACTTCGTTGGATTCAGGACGTTGGGATAGTACTAGGGATGCCCCTCTCCTACGGTCCCATGGCCTAGGTGTCATCTTGTAGGTCCATATTGGAAACTATGGTTTTTCTCAATAAGGGAGTGTGCAATTTTTGCACACGGGGGTCAACTTTGCAAAATCATCCACTGGACACTTATGGCTAGCGTTCTCAGCTGGAACCTTCCTAGACACACTTGCAGGTCTCCCTCGAACTCAGTTTTGTTACATGGTCGCCATTCTATGCCTCCAGTAGGTATCCAGCAGGTGTCCCCGAAGGCCTTTTGGATGCGAGACAGAACGCGCCATAGAATGATGACCGTGGCTCGGATCAAAAAACCATTGAATCCATTCGATTCAGGATGTCAGCAGAGCTGTAACATACCAAAATTTCATAAAAATTTAAAATTTTTAATAACAACATTAATTATGATAATAATAATTGCAGAAATAATAATTGAGATTACGACAGCATTAGTTGTACAGTTGTTAATACTAAGCATGCTTTATTTTATGTTTAGCAACAATAAGATAATGACATTTATAACACATAATTAATAAACATGATTATGATGACAATGAATAAACAGACTGGGAATAAGTTGTGACATTGTCTCTCTTGCAAAGATACTGATAGTTTGACTTTGCTTCATAAGGGTGTCCTACGACGTACCCTGGACCTTACTTAGCTGTAACGCTAAAGCTTATTGAATGTCTTGTGTGCAGACGACAGGTAAGAATGAAGTATGTGTAGTTCAGTTTCAGCATCATAAATAAATAGAATATTATAATTTCTGTTGCGACTGTCCAGAAGTGAGCAGGTATGGATTTCAATAATACAATTACTGTTTTAAGATGTTGTCTGACAACTCCACAATGTTTAAATAAGATCATCTATGTACGTCATTCTGCTGATGGTTTTGTCACTGTACTAGCTAGTTATAATTTCGTCTTTATCTTTCCATTATTGATGTAATGAATGTATCGCAAGGTCATTTAATGTTTGTATGAAAGAGTATGGTAACATTTAGTTAGTCTCCTTGCTAAAATATATCATTAGATTCACCGGAAATCTACTCAACAAACTATTTATTTCTATAACTTTAATAATAAATTTCTTATGATCACAACCCAATAGTAATACTAAAAACTCCTATGTGTAGGCCATTCCATCCATAACTTTGCAATGTTGAAAAATGTGATACTTATAATCTTTTCAAAGGCTTGTATCTATTTGTATGAATGGTATATAAGTGAAACCATGTCAATTGTAACTATAGTTGTTCTATCAACAAATAACTAAGTCATAAATGATTATTTAAAAACCACAATTCCTATCTTAAGAACTATATACATTTCGAATTGTTAATCTATAAAGTAAAGAATCTAAAATGTGATAAGGCTGGGACTATATGAATAAATATATATAGTCATTGGTCTTATAATGTTATGACATGTTTTATGAATCATTACTTGGAACCATAAGAACCTTGGGTTCGAAAACCATAACATTCAATGTTATAACGTGTGTCACAAAGTTTGCATTTATATTGAGTGCTGACATGCCTTTAATGGATTGACAAGTTGATGATTTCGTAAGTGATATGAATCTGGTGTTTGGTGAATGCAATCCAAACCTGCATTAATAGTCATCCAGACTGTATGTGTACTGTGGATTCAACGAGCCTCCACGTAAGTGCAACCAAGTATACGGTGATTGTAATAGTGCCATGTAATATAACTTTGTTGAACGTTCTCCGAGTTGGTTGTCGATACACCCATCATAAGTTAAACATGGTGTTTCCGTGCTATGGTAATGAATGAGAAATTAATATGTTGGTTGTTCGCTCCAATGCATGGAGTGTTGGCATGATTTAAATCGTTTATCATCATTGATAATGTTCATTGGATCAAACCCTAGCTTTGGGTCGATGTTTTGGTTGATGAGATTGGAATTGAGGTTTAATGTTTCCATTGTTTTTGGTCTGTGGCCGACAGGCTGCCAAAATTTTGGTTTAGAAAGTGTATGAGGTTCGACCTCGAGACCTCTGGTTTGGGAAGTTTACAGTTACCTTCCTTCTGTAATAGCATCGTTTTGATAGACTGTGTATCTAGTTTATAATGTCAATGGTTGATAGTTCTGGAACTCGCCGTTTTAGTTTGAGTCAAAGATTTTCCCTGGTGTAAATGGACGAGGGTTTCTCATCTCATCTTCAGCATGGAGTCATTGTTGAACTGGTGAAAGTGGAAAGCTTTGGTATTCGACTGAAAGGTAATAATCTTGTAAAGTTTAGAATCATTCCTTTGATGCAGTTCATTTTTCGATTTGAAAAATCTTCGTTATCTAACTCTATCGAATTCCTTGTTAGTTTCAGGTTGTGAAGGAATGGTTCAAGCCAGGGCTTGGGAAGAGCGGCGTGCTTCCAACTGGTAAGCTCCGGGTCTTCCAATAACCCTCGTAGGTTCTCTGTGACTGTGCTTGATGAGGTTTCAAGGGTTGAGAAGTTGGTCCTACCGTGACTCATCGTTGTTTGTTGAATGAAGAACTTCGAACCGCCATTTGTAAATCAAATTATACTATTTTCGGTATTGTGACTTTTGTTTGGTTAAATATCTTTGGTTCTCTACCATGTTATTGATCTTCGTTAAACTAGAAAATGTAAGGCTTGTCAATGTCAAGGGTTTTAAGAACTCGTTTCAATAATGATCTTGGGTATAAACCCTGTATGTTTTTGTTTTGGAAAAACACGTTGTAATTCTCATTTTGAACACCACAACTTCATTCTTGAAGTTGGGACTGTGTAAAGTTTTAAAAACTATGGATCACGACTTTTGTTTTAAGTTATGATATTTAAAGGAAGAGCCGAGGCTCGTTTACTATGTAAACAATCTTTTCTTTCTCAGCAATGAAAAACGTATGTTGTTTAACTTCTGTATAATAAGTCTGTGTTAAAAGGATTGAGGCCGTAGGTTGATATCGCGATTTTCGTCTTAATCTAGGGTTTGTAAGACTTTGTTTAAAATGATAGCTCGAAAATGAATGTTATTAGTTTTTGTGTAGAAATCGTATTGCTGTAGGTTGTCAATGTGATTTTCGTTCTATCATTAAGTTATGTGAAACTTGTCTCAGATGTTAGCTATGTAATGTATGTTGTTTGAAAGGTAGTTAAAGTCGTTGTAAGGGAAATGACAGGTTGAAGCCTGGTTCATAAATGGTCTTTGGAAATGAAAGATATAAAATATAATTGTTTTCATAATAGTATGTACATAAGATAGGGTTTGTACTGTAGACTAATATGGATATAATATACATTTTTATGATACCATGTGTAATGATTAGGGATCCAGAACAAACACGATCTTAGGTTTATATAGTAATACAATACAGTGATTAGAAAACAAATTTAGAGATTATATTAATTCTAAAATGATTGTAAATGTGGCTATTCTAATAGTGAATGATGTAAGAAAATACAGTGTGTGATTATTTGCATTTACAACATGTGAATGATTATAACAATAGTGTTTATTTTGAAGCTGTAACATAAATATGCTTTGTCGATTTACTTTTGAATACTACATAAAATAATAGAATGAGCAAACTATAATGTATATATGTAGAGAAGAGAACGATACTTATATTTTATGAAACAATGCGGTAATTTATGACAATTCTAGATATTATACAGTAAGTTTTATTACTATTAAATATAGGGTAGAATAATAAAAATATAAATCAATCATTGTTCTATCTATTCGAATTAATGGTATTTGCCTATCTTCTAATCTATTTTTAATTTGCGTATCTATACTAAAGTACGATGCTTCAAAACAACATGTGGAAAAATATAGATATTGGTTTATCAATTCAAAATCATCATTAAACTTAAACATTCAAACTTTAAACAAATCTAGGATTGAATTCTTTTTCGAAGCAGAAAACAGAAAATGCTAATTAAACAGAATAGAATTATTAACTGAAAATAAGTAGAAAATCTGTAGAACCTGAGAAAATATGTAGGGAAACAAACAACCCAAGAAGACTGTTCCACCCAACCAATTCCTGAAAATAGTCAAGTATTGTCTTAGGACCCCCGAGCCTATTCACTAAACCACCAGGAGGAAGAAACTCAGGAAATGTGACTTCTTCTTGCAGTAACAAATAATTTCTAAATCTTCAATAGCTAGCAGTCCAATAGACCTGCACCAGCATCTTGGTTCTTCTCAGCAATATACAGACTTAAGATTACACTCACCACTAGCCTCCCTATTCGAATCTCTCAGTGATCACCTAATGCACATGGGGAAAATATTCTGCAGAAATATTGATTAAGAGCTGCCTGCTCAATTTGAATTTGCCTTTATAGGATGCCTAGGCCTTTTCAGATGTTACTGGGTCATTAAATGAGTTTCCTGATCACTCCCTCCACCTGGGGGATAATGCCCTATTTTGAGGGGTAGTTGTCCCATAACCAACAGCTAGTGGTGTAATGCAATTGCTGCCATCTGTCCCATACCTTCCAACAGCTTCCATTCCTTCTAGTGGGTCAGTGAACACTCATTTAACAGTCTTCTTAGGTGTTTGTCTCTTAATTAATTTATTTAAATAATAATATTCAGTAATTACATTCATCCATGATCAAAACTGATCATAATTACAAAAATTTGTAATTAAATTTAACATTAGTATTTTGCAAATAAAATAGTAATTTTCAGAAATTTGGGTAGGTGACATACACCCCCCCTTAAGTCTCAACATCATCCTCGATGTTGGTTAATCACTCCTTGAGTGTTCCTGAAACAGAGTTGGGTATGCTACCCACATACTACTCTCCAACTCCCAGGTTGCCTCTTCTGGGCTAAGGTGCTTCCATTGCACCTTCACTTGCCGAATGCTGCGATTCCGGAGAATAGTTTCCCTCCTTCCGAGGATACAATCCGGTTCCACCGAAAAATATCCGTCTTGTCCCACCTGTACATCATTCCAATTCACAACATGAGTAGTATCGTGCACATATTTCTTTAAAAATGATATATGAAAAACATTATGTATTTTTAAGTTTGGTGGCAAAGCCAATTGGTATGCCATTGGTCCAACATTAGACAATATTTCAAAAGGACCGCAATACCTAGGTGCCAACTTGGCACAGCTTCTCAATTTCAGTGAACTCTTTTTCGGTATTGCCTTGAGAAATACATGTTCACCAACCTGGAAATCTTTATGAGTTCTTTTTGAATCTGCTTGACTCTTTTGCCTATCCTGGGAAGCTTTTAAATGTCCTTGCACCTGTTTCACAATTAGTTCTAACTCCTGCAATAATTCAGGTCCTAAAACAACTCTATTTACTGGATCATTCCATGAAATAGGTGTATTACATTTCCTGCCATAAAGAATTTCAAAAGGACTAAGTCTGGCCGATGCATGATAGTGATTATTATAAGCAAATTCTGCTAAGTGCAAGTAGTCTTCCCACTTACCAGGCTAATCCTTAACATACATTCTTAATAAATATTCTAAAACTTGGTTTACTCTTTCTATCTGACCATTTGTCTGTGGATGAAATGATGTACTGAAATTTAAAGTTGTGTTCAACCCTTTAAACAGTGACCTCCATAAGTTAACTGTAAACTTCGAGTCACGATCTGAAATTATTACTTTCGGTATTCCATGTAGTCTAAAAATCTGTTTCATAAAGATCTCTGCAATATCTGGAGCTTTATGAGTAGTCTTTACGGGTATGAAATGTGCTTCCTTGTTGAGTTTGTCCACTACCACCATGATAGAATCATGTTGTTTCTGATTTTTAGGTAATCCAGTAATAAAATCTATGTTGATCACTTCCCATTTCCAACTTGGTATCGGTAACGGTTGCAACAATCTAGTAGGATGTTGGTGTTCAACTTTCACTTTTTGACAATCCAAACATTTAGCTCTGTATTCTGCTACTTCATCCTTCATTCTGGGCCAATAATATTCTTTTCTCAGCATAGTAATGGTTTTTTGATAACCTGGATGACAAGAATAGTGACTTTTATGCATCTCATTTAATATCAGAAATTTTATTTCTGGTATGTCTGGTACATACAATCTATTTTTAAACAGTAATAAACTGTTTTCCTTCATACTGTAATCTGCCATACAATTTTTAGAACTGTTGTTTGCTGTCTTTTCTTTCATTTTTCTGTATTCTTCATTTGTTTCACTCTTTTCCAAAATCTGATTTTCCAAATCAGTTGAATAAGTACTGATTGCTGAAATGAAATTTAATTTTGCCTTATGACTCAAGGCATCTACAACCTTGTTCTCCTTCCCTTTAATATGTTGAATTTCGAAATCATACTCACTTAAGAACGTCAACCGTCTAGCTTGTCTAGCATTCAAGTTTGTCTGATCTAATAAATATTTCAAACCCATATTATCTGTCAATAATGTAAATTTCCTGCCAATAAGGTGGTGACGCCACATTTTTAAGGCATGTATAACTGCCAGTAACTCTAAATCATAGGTAGAGTAGTTCTTTTCATGTACTTTCAGCTCTTTAGATTCATATGTCATCGCATGCCCTTCCTATGCCAGGACTCCACCAAGTCCATCATTGCATGTGTCTGTACAAACTACAAAATCCTTGTTGGGGTCTGCTATCCTCAAGATAGGTGCTGTCATCAATAGTTCCTTTAATTTCTTAAAACTGTCAGCACATTTCTGATCCCAAACAAATTTCTTTCCTTTCTTCTGCAAGGAGGTTATGGGATTGGAAATTTTTGAAAAATTCTCTATAAACTTTCTGTAATACCCCGTAATGCCCATAAACGATCTTACATCCGACACATCTTTAGGAACCGGCCAATCATTAATGGCCCTTATCTTATCGAGGTCAACCGAGATTCCTTCCGCCGAAATTATGTGTCCTAGATACTGAATTTTGTCTTTGTGGAAGTCACACTTACTAAACTTAGCATATAGTTGATGATCTCTTAGAACTTGTAGGATAATTCGTAAATATTCATCATGCTCTTCTTTACTTTTTGAGTACACTAAAATGTTGTCTATAAACACAACAGCAAACTTGTCTAAGTATTTATGCATAATTTTATTCATCAGACACATAAATACAGCTAGGGCATTAGTCAAGCCAAATGGCATGACTATGAACTCGTAATGTCCATACCGAGTTCGGAAAGCTATCTTGAAAATATCTTCATCCTTAACCCGTACTTGATGATATCCTAATCTTAGATCAATCTTCAAAAATAGTGTTGCTCCACACAACTGATCAAATAGATCATCTATGCGAGGCAATGGATACCTATTCTTGATCATCACCTTATTAAGTTGGCGATAATCTATGCACAGTCTTAAGGTTATGTCATTCTTCTTAACAAAGATGACAGGTGCTCCCCAAGGAGACACACTGGGTCTAATATACTTCTTGTCAATAAGCTCCTTCAACTGCGATTTTAATTCGTTTAACTCCAATATGTTCATTCTATACGGGGCTTTTGAATTTGGTACTGCTCCTAGTATTAACTCTATGGTAAAATCGAAATCTCTTTTGGGAGGTAATCCTGGAATATCCTCAGTACATACATCTTTAAAATCCCTTAGGACAGGTATGTCTTCTAATTTTAGTTTGTCCTCTTTATCCATGAACTCATCATTTACCACGTTTACTACAAACATTTGGCATCCTTTCCTAACTGCCCTCTTAACTTGCATGACTGAAATCTGTCTAAGGGTTACCTTCCTTGGGATTCCTTTTATTTCTACAGTTTTTCCTTCGTCATTTAAGCATGTAAAACTTTTTCCATAACAGTCCACGATGACATGATGGGCTTCTAACCAGTCCATCCCAACTATAATATCATAAGAACCTAAAGGTAGAATATTCAACTTGATTTGCGTTTGTAAATGATTCATGGACAAAACACAGTTTTCTATAAAATCTGATACTTTCCTCTTTGTTCCAGTTGCTAGTCTAACTATCCATGATTTACTAAACTTTTCAGTTTTCAGTTTAAGACTTTCCACAATGTTTGGTGATATATAACTTAAGCTAGCACTTGGATCTATTAAAATAGTAACAGGATGGTCATGTATCATATCTTCAATCTCTACCATGGAGATTTGATGATCTGCTTGCATGTTGTCGAGTGCTGCATTGATTCTGGGCATTTCCCTTGCCACATCTCCCACCATAGGTTCAGTTTGTATAGAGTTGATGTTGTTTGCTTTCGGCTTCCTTAATGGACATTCTAATGCATAATGAGGACCTTGGCATTCAAAACATTTGATAGGTGCCTTTGGCTCACTGGTCTTGGCATTATTAGGTGTATTTCTGGGTGCTGTAGAATTCTGTTGTGAATTGTTTTTGGAATTGTTCCCTTGATGATTCCGATTCTGAAAATTTTTCCTTTGAAATCTGGAATTTCCACTGAATCTGAAATTTTTCCTTTTATGTTCAAAATTGTTGGGCTTATGATTTTTCCAATTTGACATTCCCTCTCTTTTCTGATTTGTGTCATAACAGAAAACTGCCTTTCTCATTGCCTCTTCCAAGGTCTTAGGACTGTTATACTCGATTCTGTCCTTAATACTGAAAGGTAAACAGCTCAAGTACCTTTGAATTTTCAGTTTTTCTTCTATAAGGTATGGTATGTATATTAGTAAGTTCATAAATTTACTGTTCATTTCCTTCATGTTCATACCTCCTAGCTTCAAATCGTAGAACTCTTTGGATTTTTCTTCATAGTACTGTTCAGACAAGTACTTCTTTTTAAAGTATCGTTTAAAAGCACTCTAGCTTACATCTTTATCTTTGATGCCCTTTACCCTTTTGATGTCTTGCCACCAGATATCCGCTTTTTCGGTCAAGTTATATATAGCCATTTTTTCCTTTAAGAACTCTGAATAGTTATAGATCTGGAAGTATTTCTTCATATCGAACAACCAAGCTTCAGCTGTTTCACCTTTCTCAGTTTCTCCATTGAAAGTTGGAGGTCTTATCTTCTTGAATTCTCCAGAAATCTGCTCATATTCCTTATGATTTTTCCTTCTTGGTTTGGAATCTCCTTCACTGCTATCACTGGTATAGTTACGTTTCCTTTTGCGTACTTCAATAGCATCTCCTGATGAGGTTGAGCTATTTTTCACTTCACTGGTTTTTATGTTCTGATTTTTATCAGTGTGAGGCAGATCCTCAACTTTGGAAATATCTTCATTATTTTTCTCTTGCTCTTCCATTTCGCTTTGTTCAAACAACACTTGATTTAGTTGTTCTTGTGTTTGCAGAATCCTCTCATTATCTTGTTTCACAGATCTAATTTCTGCTTTTAATTCATGGAAAGCATGTAACAATTCTGACGAACTGTTATTTAATTCCCCGTGACCTTCCTCTACATAGTGCTGTCCCGAACTGTGATTGTTTGGCTGAAATCTGTCGCTTAAATGTTCAGCTGAGTTCTTCATACCTGTAACTGAAAATGATTTCTGGATAACATAATAATTAAAATTTCAAATTAGTACAATTTTCTGCTGTATAATATTTTATGTTGCATGTGTTTGGGCCTCTTTCAGGCCTAGTGTTCGAATCTGAGCTCTGATACCACATGTAACATCCTGAAATTTCATAAAAATTTAAAATTTTTAATAATAGCATTAATTATGATAATAATAATTGCGGAAATAATAATTGAGATTACGACAACATTAGTTGTACAGTTGTTAATACTAAGCATGCTTTATTTTCTGTTTAGCAACAATAAGATAATGACATTTATAACACATAATTAATAAACATGATTATGATGACAATGAATAAACAGACTGGGAATAAGTTGTGACATTGTCTCTCTTGCAAAGATACTGACAGTTTGACTTTGATGCATAAGAGTGTCCTACGAGGTACCCTGGAGCTTACTTAGCTGTAACGCTAAAGCTTATTGAATGTCCTGTGTGCAGACGACAGGTAAGAATGAAGTACGTGTAGTTCAGTTTCAGCGTCATAAATAAATAGAATATTATAATTTCTATTGCGACTATCCAGAAGTGAGCAGGTATGGGTTTCAATACTACAATTACTGTTTTAAGATGTTGTCTGACAACTCCACAATGTTTAAATGAAATCGTCTATGTACGTCATTTTGTTGATGGTTTTGTCAATGTACTAGCTAGTTATAATGTCGTCTTTATCTTTCCATTATTGATGTAATAAATGTATCACAAGGTCATTTAATGTTTGTATGAAAGAGTATGTTAACATTTAGTTAGTCTCCCTGCTAAAATATATCATTAGATTCACCGGAAATCTACTCAACAAACTATTTATTTCTATAACTTTAATAATAAATGTCTTATGATCACAACCCAATAGTAATACTAAAAACTCCTATGTGTAGGCTATTCCATCCATAACTTTGCAATGTTGAAAAAGGTGATACTTATAATCTTTTCAAAGGCTTGTATATCTTTGTATGAATGGTATATAAGTGAAACCATGTCAATTGTAACTATAGTTGTTCTATCAACAAATAACTAAGTCATAAATGATTATTTAAAAACCACAATTCCTATCTTAAGAACTATATACATTTCGAATTGTTAATCTATAAAGTAAAGAATCTAAAATGTGATAAGGATGGGACTATATGAATAAATATATATAGTCGTTGGTCTTATAATGTTATAACGTGTTTTATGAATCGTTACTTGGAACCATAAGAACCTACGGTTCGAAAACCATAACATTCAATGTTATAATGTATGTCATAAAGTTTGCATTTATATCGAGTGCTAACATGCATTTAATGGATTGACAGGTTGATGATTTCGTAACTGATATGAATTTGGTGTTTGGTGAATGCGATCCAGACCTGCATTAATAGCCGTCCAGACTGTATGTGTACTATGGATTCAACGATCCTCCACGTAAGTGAAACCAAGTATACGGTGATTGTAATAGTGCCATGTAATAGAACTTTGTTGAACGTTCTCCGAGTTGGTTGTCGATACACCCATCATAAGTTAAACGTGGTGTTTCCGTGCTATGGTAATGAATGAGAAATTAATATGTTGGTTGTTTGCTCCAATGCACGGAGTGTTGGCATGATTTCAATCGTTGATCATCATTGATAATGTTCGTTGGATCAAACCCTAGCTTTGGGTCGATGTTTTGGTTGATGAGATTGGAATTGAGGTTTAATGTTTCCATTGTTTTCGGTCTGTGGTCGACAGGCTGCCGAAATTTTGGTTTAGAAAGTGTATGAGGTTTGACCTCGAGACCTCTGGTTTGGGAAGGTTACAGTTCCCTTCCTTCTGCAATGGCATCATTTTGATAAACTGTGTATCTAGTTTATAATGTCAATGGTTTATAGTTCTGGAACTCGTCGTTTTAGTTTGATTCAAAGATTTGCCCTGGTGTAAATGGACGAGGGTTTCTCGTCTCATCTTCTGCGTGGAGTCATTATTGAACTGGTGAAAGTGGAACGCTTTGGTATTCGACTGCGAGCTAATAATCTTGTAAATTTTAGAATCATTCCTTTGATGCGGTTCGTTTTTCGATTTGAAAAATCTCCGTTATCTAACTCTATCGAATTCCTTGTCAGTTTCAGGTTGTGAAGGAATGGTTCAAGCCAGGGTTTGGGAAGAGTGGCATGCTTCCAACTAGTAAGCTCTGGGTATTCCAATAACCCTCGTAGGTGCTCTATGACTGTGGTTGATGAGGTTTCAAGGGTTGAGAAGTTGGTCCTGCCGTGACTCATCGTTGTTTGTTGAATGAAGAACTTCGAACCACCATTTGTAAATCAAATGATACTATTTTTTGGTATTGTGACTTTTGTTTGGTTAAATATCTTTGGTTCTCTACCATGTTATTGATCTTCGTTAAACTGAAAAATGTAAAGCTCGTCAATGTCAAGGGTTTTAAGAACTCATTTCAATAATGATCTTGGGTATAAACCCTGTATGTTTTTGTTTTGGAAAAACACGTTGTAATTCTCTTTATGAACACCACGACTTCATTCTTGAAGTTGGGACTGTGTAAAGTTTTAAAAACTATGGATCACGACTTTTGTTTTAAGTTATGAGATTTAAAGGAAGAACCGAGGCTCGTTTACTATGTAAACAATCTTTTCTTTCTCAGCAATGAAAAACGTATGTTGTTTAACTTCTATATAATAAGTCTATGTTAAAAGGCTTGAGGCCATAGGTTGATATCATGATTTTCGTTTTAATCTAGGGTTTGCAAGACTTTGTTTAAAATGATAGCTCGAAAATGAATGCTATTAGTTTCTGTGTAGAAATCGTATTGATGTAGGTTGTCAATGTGATTTTTGTTCTATCATTAAGTTATGTGAAACTTGTCTCAGATGTTAGCTCTGTAATGTATGTTGTTTGAAAGGTAGTTAAAATCGTTGTAAGGGAAACGACAGGCCAAACCCTGGTTCGTAAATGGTCTTTGGAAATGAAAGATATAAAATATAATTGTTTTCATAATAGTCTGTACATAAGATAGGGTTTGTACTGTAGAGTAATATGGATATAATATACGTTTTTATGATACCATGTGTAATGATTAGGGATCCAGAACAAAAACGATCTTAGGTTTATATAGTAATACAATATAGTGATTAGAAAACAAATTTAGAGATTATATTAATTCTAAAATGATTGTAAATGTGGCTATTCTAATAGTGAATGATGTAAGAAAATACAGTGTGTGATTATTTGCATTTACAACATGTGAATGATTATAACAATAGTGTTTATTTTGAAGTTGTAACATAAATATGCTTTGTCGATTTACTTTTGAATACTACATAAAATAATAGAATGAGAAAACTATGATATATATATGTAGAGAAGAGAACGATACTTATATTTTATGAAACAATGCAGTAATTTAGGACAATTCTAGATAGTATACAGTAAGTTTTATTACTGTTAAATATAGGGCAGAATAATAAAAATATAAATCAATCATTGTTCTATCTATTCGAATTAATTGCATTTGCCTATCTTCTAATCTATTTTTAGTTTGCGTATCTATACTAGAGTACGATGCTTCAAAACAGCGTGTGGAAAAATATAGATATTGGTTTATCAATTCAAAATCATCATTAAACTTAAACATTCAGACTTTAAACAAATCTAGGATTGAATTCTTTTTCGAAGCAGAAAACAGAAAATGCTAATTAAACAGAACATAATTATTAACTGAGAATAAGTAGAAAATCTGTAGAACCTAAGAAAATATGTAGGGCAACAAACAGCCCAAGAAGACTGTTCCACCCAACCAATTCCTGAAAACAGTCAAGTACTGTCTTAGGACCCCCAATCTTGTTCACTGAACCACCAGGAGGAAGAAACTCAGGAAATAGGACTTCTTCTTGTAGTAACAAATAATTTATGAATCTTCAACAGCTAGCAGTCCAATGGACCTACACCAGCATCTCTGGTTCTTCTCAACAATATACAGACTTGAGATTACACTCACCACTAGCCTTCCGATTGGAATCTCTTAGTGATCACCTGATGCACATGAGGAAAATATTCTGCAGAAATATTGATTAAGAGATGCCTTCTCAATTCAAATTTGCCTTTATAGGCTGCCTAGTCCTTTTCAGATGTTACTGGGTCATTAAATGAGCTGCCTGCTCACTCCCTCCACCTGGGGGATAATGCCCTATTTTCAGGGGTAGTTGTCCCATAACTAACAGCTAATGGTGTGATGCAATTGCTGCCATCTGTCCCATACCTTCCAACAGCGTCCATTCCTCCTAGTGGGTCAGTGAACACTCATTTAATAGTCTTCTTGGATGTTTGTCTCCTAATTAATTTATTTAAATAATAATATTCCGTAATTACATTCATCCATGATCAAAACTGATCATAATTACAAAACTTTGTAATTAAATTTAACATAAAGTATTTTGCAAATAAAATAGTAATTTTCAGAAATTTGGGTAGGTGACAAGAGCTATGTATTAATTCAATGCAAAATTTTCATATCATTATGGAATAGATGTATTGCAACTAATGACATGTCCTTTCAATGCACAATTTTCATTTCGTGTCTCCAATTTCATTTAGGTCAAGTGTCAAAAGGAGAGATGGAAAATTCATCCTTGGGCATAATAACCAAACCAAGCAACAAAATTGAATGTTGTAATTTTTTGAAAGTGTGTTTGGGATAGATTGACATGAGCACATTGTCCATAAACGCTCATGCAAACTTTTTATGAATTTTACCTTTTAGGTTTTGTGCACTATAAATAAGTGTTGAGGAATAAACATGGTTGGGGGACAATGGATTTAATTCCAAACTTAACATTCTTGAGCTCAAAAACCATGATAGAATCCCTCTCATAGGAGTATTTGGAATTCAAGTTGAATATGGACACCGTGATCAAGTCTTGGGCATCTAGGTTTCTAGGTTTTTGGGTGATGAAATTAGATATCTAACAGTTATATTTGTATGGATGATGGATGGGAATATTATGGTGAAAAATGGGATGGTGATGGTGACAACATGGGTAGGAAGAGCACGGTGGTGATGTCCATGGTGGCATGGTGATGGCGACAATGACCATGGGGATAGTGATAATGAGCATGAAGATCGTGATGGTGCTAGTGAGCATGAAAATGGGCATGAGGATGCAGTTATTATGGTTTACTTAGATGGGAGAAAAAAACAAAGAAAACAAATCCACGACGAAACTTGTGCAATTTATCAAGTTGTACCAAGTCTATGCAATTTATCAATCTATCAAGCTATCAATGTATGGATGCAATAGTCAAAATATTAATGTCAATACTCAATGAGACCACAAAACAAAATCATAGCATACATGTACACCATATACCTATAACAAAGTACTTGATAAAACATGCAAACCACATACCAGATTACCTACCTATGGTCATTCGACTAGACCATCAGGATCACCTCAAATACCAATTGTTTCCTTTAACCTCTCGTGCTCGGAATAAGGCAATAAGTATCGTGCCTTTGATGAGTTCTTCCTTGGCATTGTTTGCAGCTGGAGGTTTGTGCCAATAACTAAGTTTGTATAATGGTATACAATCTCACTTGGTCTATAATCTTCATATGTATACCCTTTTCTATTCGCTAAGTGGGAAACCTATTTCAAATATTCTCCCTTTATAACCATCAACCCAATCGGAAAATCAACTCCATCAGATTCCCACAATAGGAAATTTAGGGTTTGCTTCCCCTTTGAGCAACGTGCCAGCCAATAGTCAGTGCGCCATGCATTTCATCTCGGGGAAACCACTGCGTATATGTGCCCTGGAGAAAATATAGTTCCAACGTTTCATTCAACTAATTAGACACAACTAGTTGTCAAAAATATCAAAAATATACACAGCTAATTAGACACAACTAGTTGTCAAAAATATAAAAATGTTAATCGAACCTGGTTGTACGAGATCTAATATGTGGTCATAGTCTGGAGAAATACTTGATTGGTCCTCCTCCAACTGGGATAATTCTGTAGATATCCATAGACCAATGGGGAGTGATACACGGTCCTAGCTATCAACCCAATCCATGGATTCAGATTCATCCCATTCACCACTACTGCATGGAGAACAAAAACATGACAGTTTCCTTGTCCACATTTCAAGTATAGCATTGTCCGACATTCTAACTGAATGAAATGCACGAGTTCCTTGGATGGTCTTGCACTCATATAACTGTGAATGATCTACATCCATCACCTCCCAAAAATATCTAACCACATGTGCTTTCCTGGTTGAGTGATCTTCTTGCCTTCTTGCTCCCTCCCCCATGACTGAAGCACACCATTCAATGATGGTTTTTGCATTTCGGATGATAGGTCCATCTGTGAACTTCATTTATTTCCTGCGTAATGCAATCTTTATGCATGCACCTGCTCCATCATGTTCACCTTTTCCATGTCCGGTCTCAAAATAGTTCCAAATATGTGGCACCTTGTGCCTTTTGTGGAGCATACACAACCATTGGAAGACATGGGCATTTTTTAATTTCCCTACACAACCGTCAGACCAAATCCAATGTTGTTCCATCCATTTACTGTTATCCTTCAAGTGATTTTAGAACATTTGAAAGCTGTGTTGTACAAAATCCAAGTCGTGACACTTGTCATCACTTATGTAGAAGTGATACTCCTTCAATATAACCCTGTTGTCTTCAGTACTATATGCCCCATGTCTATAGGTGATATGGACCATTAGGCTGACCTGGTCTGAGTGATAGTATTGACTTTGAATCTCATTTTGCAGTTGAAGAGTGTAGTTTTCCGCAAAATCGACCACTGACAGGATAGTCCCGATATGAAATGTATCCCTGCACGTTCTAAATTGTTCATCTTTCCAATGAGCCACATGCACATGCTTTACATACTTTTGTGTCTTTTCAAAGAATTCCTCCATGAAGTCGCAAACCCATACCTAGTAGATCAACAATAAAGACATTATATCAATAGATTGTTACATATGAAATTGCAATCTGAAGAAAAAATAGTATCCAATAGCTCATTACCAACCTGAGAAGTGACCAATTGTATTTTTTTTCTTTCGTTCCCTCCATCAATATCATACGTGACATATTTGAATGACTGCAAGTTCACCTCCTACCTCCCAAGTTCATGCTCATCGGTCACATGTATGCATTTTTCCAATAATGTGAATCCACCACACCCTAGGCATGTCCCATCTATGCAAGTTTTTTGATAAAATGTGCAATTGTTTGGCCTGCTACACAAAATGCTATGAATAAAGTCTCTAGATGGCATCGGTGGTAATGTAGCTGAGCATTCCTGCACAAGCGTGTTATGCAATACACGAAAAATATATGTATATGTGTCATAATAGTAACCATACTCAATGTGGTATCGACAACAACATGTGTTACAAATTGTGTTTGTTTTAACATACCATGGTTTGCATTTTTCAAAGGATCTTTGGCCCAAGTCAAGTTCGTTATGTTCATTCCTAAATCTCTCATATAATTCTGTTTGTGTCATATCAAGAAAATGTTTACTGTGTGGCTCACGATCCTTTGAACCCTTTCTCAATTTTAATACATCATTTTGGTTAGAAGAGGGTCTAGTGTTGTCATGCCAAAATGCTTGCACTAATCCCTTTACCACATCAATGAGCTTCATATAAGAGCATGACAACCTTCCAATGAAGGCCCAAACATCTGTTTGACCGGTTTCAAGTTGTTCTCTTCTAACACAATACCTACGAAGTGTCTTCACATTCAAATTAATAATTTTGGATGTAGGTTTAAGAAAAAGAAGTGCGCTAGTGTTTTTGCTCATGACTAATTGAGACAACACATGACGAGCCACATTGCGATATTTTGAGCAAGATTTCTTTCCAATTGTACTAAATGCATCTACTAAAATTTTAACAATATAAGAACTTGGTTCTAACTTTTTGGTCATCTTTATCTTTAACATTCTTCTAACAACAACCATAGACCTAGATTTTAACAATGATAAAAATAATTTGCACTTGTCCCCATCACATTTAGAATAAAAAAATTTATCAAGTATTTGTCGAGTTTGATAAGCAATAACATGTTTAGACAACGTACCTTCAAGTGAACTAATGAGAGTTTCATCAACCTGTATACGTTTCGGAGTTCTTCGGTGTGCAGTTGTTAATGGAGGTAATGGTGTTGGTGTTGGTTGTGGAGTCTAATCTTCCAGTCTCATAGATGATGATTCAGCCGTGTTTGAACCTCAGGTTTGGTTATGATCCCTGCACAATCCCCAGGGGGTCCGAGGGGGTGTAACCCATGGTATTTTCCCATTGTATTTCCCTTATAAAAGAAATACATTGTAACGCGGTTAGGATTGATGTATTAGGTATTATGCATTAAAAAGATCTCTGAGATCAGAAGAGAGACTGTGAGAGAGGGTGAAGAGGAAGTGCAGCGGTTGTGTTGCAGGTTGTATCCCTTCACTTTGCTGGACGGTATAATAATAAGGACTGGCAATTTCAGTGTGGACGTAGCCCATCTCAGGTGAACCACGATATATTGGTGTCTCTCTTGTAATGTGTCTGTGTGATTATATTTACATTTCTATTTATTGTTATTGCTCTGCGATCCTATTTTTCTAGCAATTGGTATCAGAGCTAAAGGTCTATTTGGAAGTTAAACCTGCAGGAAATTAGGGTTTCTGGTTCGAGTGGGAGAAATAGTAGAAGAAGGAAAGTTTAAGGTCGATAAGTTTAACAGCCAAAACTACCAGTTATGGAAGATGAAAATGGAGGACTATCTATACCAGAAGGATCTATTCCTTCCATTGGGAGGAAGAGCAAAGCAACCGGCGGCCATGAAGGACGAAGAATGGGAGGTTCTTGACAGAAAGGCACTGGGGACAATACAGCAATCCTTGGCTTTGTCGGTGGCTTTCAATATCTCAAAAGAAGCGACAATGGAGGGTTTGATGAGCGCATTAGGTAAGCTGTATGAAAAACCCTCGGCCTCCAACAAGGTATTTCTAATGAAGCATTTATTTAATATGAATATGTCTGAAGGTGGATCTGTTACTAATCATTTAAATGATTTTAATACGGTTACAAATCAACTAAGTTCTATAAGTGTGAACTTCAATGATGAGGTTAGGGCTCTTCTAATCTTGTGTTCATTGCCAGAAAGCTGGAATAGCTCGGTCATGGCTGTAAGTAACTCTATCTCTGGTTCAAACACTTTGAAATTTGATGATGTTATTGGTATTATTCTTAGCGAGGAAATGCGAAGAAAAAGCACAGGTGAGACATCAGGTAATGCATTGACCATGGAGAGCAGGGGAAGACAAAAGGAGAGAGGAAAGAGCCAAGGTAATCGTGGAAAGTCTAAAACGAGTAGATCCAAGTCCAGACTGGGAAAAATAGAGTATTGGAACTGTGGAAAGAAAGAACATATGAAGAAAGAGTGCAGATCTCTAAAGAAGAAAGGAGATGGACAGAAGGAAACTAACCAAGAAGAAAATGTAGCAGGTGATGTGTTACAAGATGCTTTGATTCTTGCATTAAATAATAATAGTGATTATTGGGTAGTAGATTCAGGGGCTTCATGTCATGGTACACCCCATAGCAAATATTTTCATGACTATGTTCCAGGCAATTTTGGACATGTTTTATTGGGTGATGATGAACCATGTAAAATTGTTGGAATGGGTAAGGTATGGATAAAATTTAAGAATGAAACTGATTGGCTGTTGAAAGATGTTAGGCATATTCCTGCTATGAAAAGAAATCTGATCTCAACAGGGCAGTTGGGAGATGGCGGTTGTCTATCTACATTTGGAGAAACGTGGTGGAAGATCACTAAAGGATCAATGGTGATAGCAAAAGGAGACATGGTAGGTACATTGTATTTATGTCCTCATAATACTGACCATTCTATCTCTTTAGCTTCCATGGGAATAGATATAGCATTGTGGCATCATAGGCTTGACCACATGAGTGAGAAGGGGATGCAGATTCTCCACTCAAGGAAGTTGCTGCCAGATTTGAAGCAGGTAAGTTTAGAATTTTGTGAGAACTGTGTTTATGGAAAACAGAAGAGAGTCAGATTTCTCAGGGTTGGGAAACAGAAGAAGAATGAAAAGTTAGAGCTTGTGCATACATGTGTATTGGGTCCGGATTAGGTACAATCTCTTGGTGGCTCTTATTATTATGTTACATTTATTGATGATGGAACTAGAAAAACTTGGGTTTATTGCATTAGACAGAAATATGATGTGCTTGCTACTTTTAAGAAGTGGAAATATTTGGTTGAGAATGAGACATGAAAAAGGTTGAAATGTCTCAGATATGATAATGTAGGTGAGTACTGCGGCAAGGAGTTTGATAGTTATTGTTCATACCATGGGATTCATATAGAGAAGACAATCCCAAGAACACCACAAGAAAATGGTGTGTCTGAAAGGATGAACAGAACGATCATGGAGCGTGCAAGGTGTATGAGATTGCATGCAAGGTTGCCCTTACAGTTTTGGGTAGATGCTGTAAATACTGTTGTTTATTTAATAAACAGAGGCCCTTCAAGTGCTTTGGATGGTGATATTCCAGAGGAGGCATGGACAGGTAAAAAGGTAAACTACTCATTTCTGAGAACGTTTGGTTGTGAAGCATTTGTCCATATTGATAAAGAAAATAGAACAAAGCTTGAAGCTAAATCCAAGAAATGTACCTTTATTGGATATGGGGTTGATGAATTTGGTTATTGCTTATGGGATTATGAAAATAACAAAATCATCAGAAGTAGAGATGTGATATTCAATGAAAATTTCATGTATAAATATCAGTTGCAGGGAAAAAAATAGGAAAAGGAAACCACAGAGTACATAGTACTTGATGAAATTGAAGAAAATAAAGTTCCAAAGGTGCCAGAAAATCAAGAATAGCACCAAGTACCTGAAACTGCTGCAACTACAAGAAGATCTACCAGGTTAAGTAGACTCCCTAAACGATACTCTCCTTCAATGTATTATTTATTGATGACTGATGTTAGTGAACCAGAGTGTTATGAAGAAGCAATGCAGGTGGAAACTAGAAAGAAGTGGGAGCAAGGCATAAATGAGGAGATGGACTCATTGGTAGGAAACTAGACTTGGGATTTGGTTCAGTTGCCTGTTGGTAAAAGTGCATTGCAGAACAAATGGATTTACAGGTTGAAGGAAGAATAAGGAGGTAAGAAGCGGTACAAGGAGAGACTTGTTGTAAAGGGGTTTTCACAGAAGAAAGGTATAGATTTTGATGAAATATTTTCTCATATTGTTAAGATGACTTCAATTAGGACTATTTTAAGTCTAGTGGCGGTAGAATATTTGCATCTTGAACAATTAGATGTAAAAACAACCTTTCTCCATGGGGATTTGGAGGAAGAGATATATATGCAGTAGCCACAAGGGTATGAGGTCAAAGGGAAGGAGAATTTGGTGTGCAGGTTGAAAAAGAGTTTGTATGGCTTGAAGCAAGCTCCAAGGAAATGGTATTTAAAATTTGACAGGTTTATGAAATAGCAAGGTTATAGTAGATGTCATTCTGACCATTGTGTTTATTTCAAGAAGCTAGACAATGAAAGATATATTATCTTGTTATTGTATGTGGATGACATGCTTGTTGCAGGGTCTAACATGCAGGATATAAATGTACTCAAAAGGAAGCTAGCTAATTCATTTGCGATGAAGGATTTGGGTGCTGCAAAGCAAATCCTTGGTATGAGAATAACAAGAGACAGAAAAAATCGCAAATTGACATTGTCTCGGGGTGAGTACATACAAAAGGTGTTGGAGAGGTTCAGAATGTAGAATGCAAAACCAGTAAGTACACCTTTGGACATCCATTTCAGTCTAAGTAAGGAAATGTGTCCCAAGACACAGGAAGAGACAAATTACATGTCCAAGATTTCCTATCAATCAGCAGTTGGCAGCTTGATGTATGCCATGGTGTGCACAAGACCAGATATTGCACAAGCAGTGGGAATTGTGAGCAGATATATGAAAAATCCAGGTAAAGAACATTGGAAGGAAATACTGTGGATTCTCAGGTATTTGAGAGGTACTACCACTCATGCATTATGTTTTGGAGGTTCAGACACTGTTCTACAAGGATATGTTGATGCATATATGGCAGGTGATAAGGATAGTAGGAGGAGCACCACAGGGTATGTGTTTACTGTAAGTGGAACAACAGTAAGTTGGATTTCAAAACTGCAAAAGGTTGTTGCACTTTCAACAACGGAAGCATAGTATGTTGCTGTTACAAAGGCTAGTAAAGAGATGATTTGGTTGTAGAGGTTTATGGAGGAATTGAATAAGAAGCAGAAGGATAGCAGGTTGTATAGTGACAACCAGAGTGCCATTCATCTTGCAAAGAACTCAGCATTCAATTCCAGGACTAAACATATACAGCTCAAGTACCATTTCATACGCTCTATTCTGGAAGATGAACTGTTGAAGCTAGAAAAGATACATACTAGCCAGAATTTTGCATACATGTTCACGAAGGTAGTGACCAGAGAGAAACTGAGTTCTTGCTTGGTTTTAGTTGGCCTTCTAGCATGAAGGTGAAGAGGAGAAATTTTTCAAGTCCAAGTCCAGTAAGTGTAGCAATGGTGGAGTTGCTATGTTCAGTCTCTAAGTGGGAGATTGTTGGTTGTGGACCCTGATCTTCCGTTCTCATAGATGATGATTCAGCCATGTTTGAACCCTAGGTTTGGTTATAATCCTGGCACGATCCCAGGGGGGTCTGAGGGGGTGTTGACAACCCCTCGGTTGGGTGGCACGGGGGAAGATCCCCTGAGGAAAATGTTTGGGGTTGTTTTCACCAATAGTTTACGGGCCCATGGTTTTGGGTAACCCGTGGTATTTTTCCATTGTATTTCCCTAATAAAAGAAAGACATTGTAACACGGCTAGGATTGATGTATTAGGTATTATGCATTGAAAAGATATCTGAGATCAAAAGAGAGACTGTGAGAGAGGGTGAAGAGGAAGTGCAGCGGTTGTGCTGCAGGTTGTATCCCTTCACCTTGCTGGACAATATAATAATAAGGACTGGCAATTTCAGTGTGGACGTAGCCCATCTTGGGTGAACCACGATATATTGGTGTCTCTATTGTAATGTGTCTGTGTGATTATATTTTCATTTTTGTTTATTGATATTTCTATGCGATCCTGTTTTTCTAACAGTTGGAACTGGAGCATGCACAACATCACCAGGACGCTCCAGTGTTTCAATAGGATCCTCTTGTCTTTCATTCTCTTGGATGGTCTCCATAACATTTGCTTCTTCCATTATAAATCCTCCACTCAATGCCTCTCTAACTTCATCGCTTGTATAACCACTACCCAACAAGTCATTCACTACCATATTCTGAGGTTGACTTGATGTGGGAATTGAAATGTTGGGTGCTTGTTCATCAAATGTTGTTGAAAATGAGGGCTCCTCTAGTGAATTTCTTCGTGTTTCTTGAGGTGGATGGGTAGAAATGAACGTGGCATCATCTACGGTTGGAATTAGATGAGTTTCCATGGAATGCCTTCGATTCCACATGTCCATTCTTTTCTTTTCTCTAACTTCTTCCATGGTTTCTTGAGGCTTCTCTTTCCTTGCCGATTTCCTTTTTCGATTGCGTGAATTCTCCATGACCACAATGAGCAATACTAAGAAAATAGATTCTAGAGGTGTGCTCAACTATTCAGATATCCAAATTCTTTCTCAATTGTGAATATAGGTTCTTCAAGCTTGCTCAATTGTCAATATAGATACTACCTCAATTGTGAATATAGATTCATCAATATAGCTCATATGTGAAAGTAAAGTTTCTACCTCACTTGTGAATATAGAAAATTCTTCATTTGTGAATATAGATTCTTCAAGCTTGCTCAATAGTGAATGTAGGTTCTTCTTCAATTGTGTTCATATAGATTCATCAAGCTTGCTTGACATTGTGAATGTAGAATCCGCTTGAAGCTTGAAAATGTGAATGTAATTCTCCTCTTGGAACTTGAAATTGTGAATGTAGAATCCTCTTGAAGCTTGATAATTGTGAATGTGGAATCCTCAATTCCAAATGCTACCTGTAGAATCCTCTTCAAGCTTGTTGATTGTGAACATAGAGTGCCTTGAGCTTCCTCAATTGCCTTGAATCGTGATTGTGAAGTATCCTGCTATATGGGAGACGGGAAGACGGGAAGAGAAAACGTGGGATTTCAGGTATAAGTACATTTTGCAGAATTTTTGCATAGACACAACACGCGTGCGTTATGTATAGACAAAACGTGCTAGCGTTATGGACAAACAAAACACACTCGCATTTCGAGAATATTAAAAATAATTGTAGGAATTTAATATGTTTGGTTTATGGCTAAATAACACCTACTTGCACAAAACGAGAGAGCGTTTCTTAATACAAAAACGCGCTAGAGTTATTGTAATCATCAAAACGTTATTCAATAGTTTTATTAATAGTTTCTATGGGTTAGGGGGTTAAATAGGGATTTGGTGTTAGGGGCTTAGGGATTAGAGATGAGGGGTGGTTAGTTAGGGGTAATGGGCTAGGAGGGGGGTTGGCAAGGGGGAGAGAGAGAGCGAGAGAGAGACTAAGAGAGAGGGGGGGGGGGAGAGAGTGTCACGTCCCCTCCCATTCCATAGCTAGATGGAGAGGATCGTGAGGTTAAATCGGGCATCCAGCCCCATACATATCAAATAAACATTCGAATTAAAAAAGTAATTATAGACATGCAAGTGCATAACAGACGTGATGCTGAATTGGGCGTCTAGCCCCATGAAACTTTCAACCATCAGCATTCACATAATATAGCAGAGACATATGGAAATATATGATTTTAAGAAAATCACAGCGGAATTAAAGTCGATAGCACATTCATCATTCATTCCCATATTCATCAAATGAGTAATTGCAAGGTAATACACAAGAGAATACTTATCTTATACAGAAGTAGTCCCCCACAACTGGCTATGCAACTGCAACGTTCCACCCAACAGTAGGCCAGTGTGCTCCTCAATCTCCCAGCACCACTGCCACCCCCGAGCTGGGCACGATCTCCACAAGGTAAAGGGGAAACAGGCTCTCACATAGCCAAAGGTATGCCAGAATCAGCCAAGCCAACTAGCAGTTGGGTTTCTCAGGCTGCTAAGAGGTGGGAAGAGGTGAGTTACTAGGCTAGTGGCTCAACCATGGAGCTATGGATACACCATTGGGATCATCAAGCCAAACCTGTCCTCTTCCACTCTTGAAGCCCCTGCTCACAGGTCCAAATCTAAAACGGGATGCATCAGAAAAACGTGGGAACACACAAAAACAAAATGGGAAGATGGGAAACAACCCTGGGAAGCCAATCCGTTTTTAGAAAAACGTCCTTGGACATTCGGGGGCAAAAACGACCTCCATACAGTCCCCAAATCGTGGCCCTTTTCTCCCAGGCTACTGCATATGCAAAAACGAACTCCCAGGCATGGAGAAATGCAGGATTTGGATGAAAAACGTGTAGGGAAAGACCCAGCTAGCTCCAACTGCATGAATGAATGAAGACTGCCCATTCCCCCTGGCTTTGGGCACCATTTCGTGGGTGTTTTCTTGCCTCACAAGCAAAAACACGAATTTCCAGGTTGATGGCTTGCCCATGCACGAAAATGGCTTGCCCATACTTCTTCATTTCCAAGGCATTAACTGCCTTAACCAATTTCTTGGGAAGAATTAAATGATTGGGTACATGAGACAAAATGGGTAGTTGGTGGTTTATGGGTTTCCTCATTGACACATGGATTAATACCATTGGCTCAAGGGTTTGAATAATTTCCCTCCCTTTTCCTCGTAAAGATCGTGCCCCCATCTCTTTTGTTGCATTGCGTAGCCGGTTGTGGGTTCTTTTTCATTAAATTCGTATTTACAGGATGTCTTATTTACATCGTGCCCTTCTAGCACAAGAACCATAGGCATCTATCTCTTAATTTTCGGTACATAAAACGACAAATCAATGGCGGGGCCTTGGCCTTGAGCTCCTCACCATGATTAAGTTACAATAATTACATCATTTACGATTTAGTGAAAAAGGGGGTCAAAATGGGGACGTGACATACCCCTCCCCTTGGAATAACACCGTCCTCGGTGTTCCAACACTTTGGAAAATAAATACCCACTTACATATGTCCAAAATTCACAAAAACTTTGCAGATCTGCCCTGCATTCTGTTCTTTACATTGAACTTTCAGGACCAAGTCCTTTGATCTTCACGAGCTGCTCCTGCTGATTCGGATCTTCTAGCTCATCCATAAGTCTGAAAACTTTATGGCTGCTACCCTCTTGAGGTTCTCTTGTTGGACAGTTGCGGAGGTAATGATCCCCCTCACAATTCCAACACTTCATGGGTTGCTTCATCTTTATCTGCTCAACTTCCTTTGAGTCTTCCCACCTGGAGCGTTTCTTAATCGGACGATTGGATGAATGCTTCTTCACTGATACACTTTTCTTTCCCTTGCCGATTGCTTTCATAATGCTTTTTACCTCTTCCTGCAGACGAATAGAGTCCTGCAAGACCTTGTGGTTCATCTTGTTTTGCTGCTTTTGCATCTTGAGCATCTCTCCAAGATTTTCTTGGGTCTTGGCAATTGTTTGGAGAAGACTTCCAGCCAATCCTAATAGCCCTTGGTCTGCCGCCATGTCAATGGAAACAACTGACCACACTTTGCTCACTAGCACACTTGCCGGCACCGGCTGCAACCAATTGATTCAATTTCACCTGTGAAATTCATCATTACAATTCTTGTTAGGTCAAGCATAACCCAAAACATTAAAATCAGTCAATGGTTTTTCCCCAGTTGACATGGATAGTCCATGCTTTACTCATGAGACTCCCGCACTTTTTATGCTTGCCCAACATACACATGAATTCCTTCATGTTTATCCATTCACAGGAAATTCATTACTTAGCATTCACAATTCACTTTAATCAAATAAACACACTTTTACTTTCAGTCATGCATGCATTCAGCATTTTTCTAATTCTATAATTGCATCAATAAAAGGGAAAGAGAGAGAGCAGTAAGAGTTTCTCCTCTTAGTCTTGTTCCATTCTGGAACCCACACCACCACTGTGGTTTTTTCTGCTCTTGTCCTTTTTCACTTCATCGTGAATGCTTGACCTTCTCTTCTTGGCTATGACACGTAGTGTCTATGGTTTATTCTAGACCTATCAACCATGGAGTTCCTCCACTTGGTTGGTCTAACTCTTGGCCGCTAGGACTCACGCAGCTCCACTAGCCCCATCCTTCATTACTGCTCACGCTGAGCTCTTTAGGGTGGTTACATGTCCACATGCATCTCTAGGATGCCTTCATAATCCTGGCTTCCAGCAATTCCTACACTCAAACATTGAATTAATTCACATGTTTAGTTCATTTGCATAGGGTTTTTCTTTAAACAAGAATTTTAGGAAATCATAACCAAATCATATACACACGTATATTCATGAGCAAGAAGCTGCAAGGTAACTGAATACTTATCTGTATTGTGCGTTTCCTCGCTACTCCACAGGTTTCCTTCTCTGCTTTACAAGCCTTGGATCACCTGTGGGGTGGATGCTTGGCCAGCACACATGCTGCTCCACAACATCATACGAATAGGCAATGCCAAGCCAGTACGCCGACTGGGTTTATCAGGCATCCCTAAAATTAGTATGCTAAGCCAGTACGCTAACTGGGTTTATCAAGCATTTCAAAATCAGTATGCTAAGCCAGTACGCCGACTGGGTTTATCAAGCATTTCAAAATCAGTATGCTAAGCCAGTACGCTGACTGGGTTTATCAAGCATTTCAAAATCAGTATGCTAAGCCAGTACGCCGACTGGGTTTATCAAGCATTTCAAAAACCATTTCCAAGCCAGTTCTCCGACTGGGTTTGTCAGGAAATAACACCCTTCACCAATACTTCCACATCATGCAAGTAACCGATGCCAAGCCAGTACACCGACTGGGTTTATCAGGCATACAACAACCTTTCGCCACAACTCCACAAATAACCAATGCCAAGCCAGTACGCCGACTGGGTTTATCAGGCATATGAACAACATAATATGATTACGTGGCTCCTTCTCTTGTGCAACCAGCGGTTCCCTCTAGGAACTCCATAGGTGACTCACTTGACTGCAAGCTAGCATGGCCCCACAATACCCACTCACACTACACAAGGATGATACCCCTTTTCTGCAACACAGCTCCTCGGGCCTATCCATCCCTTCTAGTGTCCTTTAGTGTGAGCGCAGAAAGGTTACCACTGCCCATATAGTCCTCTTTGAGCACCCTTCTTCACTTTGCCCCTTACGTGCAACACCAAGTTGCATTTGTGTAAGTTGTTAGCACAAGAAGGATAAGCAGGCTCATCAGTATTACTGCCCAAAAATTGTAATCATATTTCATATCATTCACTATCAAGTATTGAAACACCAGGAATGCATCCATTCCCTTAGGGTGTAGTCAATATTGAAAACCCTATCATGACCCAGCACCAGAAAAGGTGTGCACCCCCTTTCCGATGTGCGCCATGTAGGCCCTAATCATACTCAAGCAATCTGCAATGATATAAATAAAATAGAGCATGCTCTGCGTATTAACCCTAATAATTTAGACATGCATGTTCTTGTCTAGGGTCACAGAATACTCATTTATTTTGCAGATTTGTCTCACATGCCTTCTGGGCATAGCTTTACCATCTCACTTTCATGGTTTACCGTCATGCGGTTTGGCTGAGACATTATCAATGGCATTTCACCCGAAACCCATTTCCAAAGCATGGGATCCCTCCCATCTAGTTTGGCTTCTATAAGCCATCACACATGGTCTTCCTGCAAGGTGTCACACTTTATCAAATAGCCAAACAGTCAACAACATTTAGCAATAAGCTTCAAATATGATTGTTTCATAACCAATCCATAACATTAACAATTAAATTCAATATGAATTTACAATTCTGTCTCCTACAGAAATTGATTTGCTTAGCAATGAGTCTCTCCTCATATTGTTTGGCCCTTGTAAGTGGTATCACACTGCCCATTATGGTTTCACCCTTGCTACCATACATGAACATCCACCTACAGCATGTCTTCCTGACACAATTCTATATAAGCCAAACGATCATTAGCAGTTATAAGCAAACTCTCAAATCTGAAATTTGTAAATCTGTTTTCCTACAGAAATTAGATTTGCAGCTATGAGACTATTCTCATAAACTTAAACAGACAATTTTCAGATTTGTTTCATGTATAAATTTCAACCATGAGAACCTTCTCATAACCTTTGGCTTCTGCACATGGTAGATCTCGGTCTTTACTATGGGCTTATCCTCATTGCCATACACAAGACTTTTCTACCTGAAAACTGAAACCTCAATCAGCCAAACACGTTGTAAGTATCTATGCATATTATCATTTCATTGCCACAACAATCACTGAAGTGATCTCAGAATTATAACACTCAATAATTCAAAACACCTTTAGCTGTTAACATTTGAAATGCAACAACTATATACACTTCTATATATGCATCATTATCACGATTCATCAATTCATCAATTATTATGATTGGGCTCTTCATGCATTTACTATTCTGCACTCATAACAGTCCATGAAATGATCCTAGAATTATCACCAATTCATCATTTCATTCATTATTTATTTAGCAATAACATATGCATCATCCCTATGCATTCATACAATGCATCACAAGATTTATAAAATCTCTTAATGCACATCTACTCAATGCTACCTTGCATTGTTTCATGAGTACTATGCATTCAAGTATATTATGATCGAAACATGACTACCTCATATAACTTGCATTACCATAATCAGGAACACCAGTCCTCACTTGCTTTGGTTATCAAGTACATAACAATCATACACATGGCATGATACAAATTCTTATGAATGCATTGAGATTTCTAAACAGTCATAGGGTGTAAGGATAATTTCCTTCACTTACCCACACCTCACCAAGCTTGGTAGGTTAACAGCCCCAGTCGATATTCAATATTACATGCAAATTAGTTCAACATAGTTCAAACATAGTTGAAGAGATCTTACCAAATCCCTTTTCAACATTCATGCAATTTGGCACCAATAATCATTATCTCCATGGTTACCATTAACATCGTCTGATGTCACCTGATCAGTTGGCCTCTTACCAAGGCTGCTCAGTCTTTTTCCAACTTTATGATCATAGATTTGTTGCGCCATCCTTTCTGCATAAGGTTGTTGGCTTCATGCAACAACATCCTTAGAACGTTTAGCCATGCTCTTTGTTATCTTTGGTCCTTCAACCAATACCAACATCAATAGTGATTATCAACCACAATATTCTACATTAGTGGTTTATTGCATATGCCAACTTCATTATTCTACCAATGTGCAATATCCCATTTATGCACAATCATTTCTCATATGCACTATGCAATTTGTTAAGATGCCATCTAGTGCATATACGTCTATGTAATCCTTTACATTTTTAATACTTTTATGCCATATGACAATTTCGTAATTATAAGTATAATAACAAAATAGGGGTTTAAGGAATTCTTTCCTTTTCGGTCCCTTTTCGTAACATGGAATTCCTCTTCCATATCATGCAATTGTAGAAATTACCCACATCGACAACAAGATTTGTTTGTCAAAACAGCCGCTGGCACTCCTCTGCACTAAATATCTATGAGATATGTAGGCCTCCTTCAAACTCTGGTCATGCATCATTGTTCCCTGTTGGACAAGCTTTCCAATTCCTGTCTTCATGCTCCATTCTAACATCAGGTGCGGAAACTACATCCTTTAAAAAATGACAACTTTCACTCCCATTCTGCACATTTTACACAGTTGCATTATATTCTCAAAAATTCACAAATTGCTTCATGCATGTGGGAAGAATGCCATACTGACAATTTGTCAAATCGCAAACAAAGACACATGAGGGGGAAAAAGAAAGGAGGTCAAGGGGGCTTGCCCCCTTGTGGCTTCCCGCCACTGCAGGGCGGGTCGAGGGCAGCGCCCTCGTTTTTTTTTTTTTTTTTTTTTTTTTTTTTAGGAATCCTTCCGCAACAGCGGTTCGTGGAATCTTGCCGCAACGGGCATTTCATTGAATGCACCCGCAATTGCGGGGCAGTTGGCCATAGGCTTCCGCAGTTGCGGGCTGGTTCATTGAATCCTGCCGCAATGGGCGGGGCGATACGCTGAAGGCTTCCGCAACGAGCAGGGCGATTGACTGTAGGTTCCGTGCGACGCGGTTCGGCGACGGCTTCCGCAATTGCGGAGCAGTTCGCCGAACGCTTCCGCAATTGCGGAGCAGTTCGCCGAACGCTTCCGCAATGGCGGGGTGTTTGGCCGAAGCCTTCCGCAATGGCGGGGCCATTCGGCGAAGGCTCCCGCAGTTGCGGAGCCATTCGGCGAATGCTCCCGCAATTGCGGAGCCATTCAGCGAATGCTTCCGCCGTTGTGCGGAACGCTTCCCGGGTTTCGGGCGATTTTTCGGAAGGCCTTTTTCGGAACAACTTGTGGAATGCTTCCGCAATTGCGGAATGACTCGGCGAAGTCTTCCGCAATTGCGGAACGATTCGCCGAAATCTTCCGCAGTTGCGGAACGATTCGCGAAATCCTTCCGAAATTTCGGAAGAGAATTCCTTCCGCAATTTCGGAAGAGAATTCCTTCCGCAATTTCGGAAGAGAATTCCTTCCGAAAAAGTTTCCGTTCGATGCCGAGACTTAAAAATTTTTCACTTAAAAATTTTTCTCCACTGTTTCGAAGCAATTGGCTGAATTCTTCCGCAATTGCGGGAAGGTTCGCCGAACTCTTCCGCAATTGCGGGAAGGTTCGCGGAACCTTTCCGCAGTTTCGGGACGACTTCCCGAAACAGACTTAAAACCAAAAATTCCCATAACAGACTTAAAACAAAAAAAAATTTCAAAAACAGGCTTAAACCGAAAATTTTCAAAACTCTTAAGAGTAAAATTCAAAACCTTCTCTTCTTTCAGTGATGATTGGATTTGGCCCATAGAGGCCCAATGCTGCAACCAGCAGCTCTGATACCATTCTGTCATGTCCCCTCCCATTCCATAGCTAGATGGAGAGGATCGTGAGGTTAAATCGGGCATCCTGCCCCATACATATCAAATAAACATTCGAATTAAAAATGTAATTATAGACATGCAAGTGCATAACAGACGTGATGCTGAATTGGGCGTCTAGCCCCATGAAACTTTCAACCATCAGCATTCACATAATATAGCAGAGACATATGGAAATATATGATTTTAAGAAAATCACAGCGGAATTAAAGTCGATAGCACATTCATCATTCATTCCCATATTCATCAAATGAGTAATTGCAAGGTAATACACAAGAGAATACTTATCTTATACAGAAGTAGTCCCCCACAACTGGCTATGCAACTGCAACGTTCCACCCAACCGTAGGCCAGTGTGCTCCTCAATCTCCCAGCACCACTGCCACCCCCGAGCTGGGCACGATCTCCACAAGGTAAAGGGGAAACAGGCTCTCACATAGCCAAAGGTATGCCAGAATCAGCCAAGCCAACTAGCAGTTGGGTTTCTCAGGCTGCTAAGAGGTGGGCAGAGGTGAGTTACTAGGCTAGTGGCTCAACCATGGAGCTATGGATACACCATTGGGATCATCAAGCCAAACCTGTCCTCTTCCACTCTTGAAGCCCCTGCTCACAGGTCCAAATCTAAAACGGGATGCATCAGAAAAACGTGGGAACACACAAAAACGAAATGGGAAGATGGGAAACAACCCTGGGAAGCCAATCCGTTTTTAGAAAAACGTCCTTGGACATTCGGGGGCAAAAACGACCTCCATACAGTCCCCAAATCGTGGCCCTTTTCTCCCAGGCTACTGCATATGCAAAAACGAACTCCCAGGCATGGAGAAATGCAGGATTTGGATGAAAAACGTGTAGGGAAAGACCCAGCTAGCTCCAACTGCGTGAATGAATGAAGACTGCCCATTCCCCCTAGCTTTGGGCACCATTTCGTGGGTGTTTTCTTGCCCCACAAGCAAAAACACGAATTTCCAGGTTGATGGCTTGCCCATGCACGAAAATGGCTTGCCCATACTTCTTCATTTCCAAGGCATTAACTGCCTTAACCAATTTCTTGGGAAGAATTAAATGATTGGGTACATGAGACAAAATGGGTAGTTGGTGGTTTATGGGTTTCCTCATTGACACATGGATTAATACCATTGGCTCAAGGGTTTGAATAATTTCCCTCCCTTTTCCTCGTAAAGATCGTGCCCCCGTCTCTTTTGTTGCATTGCGTAGCCGGTTGTGGGTTCTTTTTCATTAAATTCGTATTTACATGATGTCTTATTTACATCGTGCCCTTCTAGCACAAGAACCATAGGCATCTATCTCTTAATTTTCGGTACATAAAACGACAAATCAATGGCGGGGCCTTGGCCTTGAGCTCCTCACCATGATTAAGTTACAATAATTACATCATTTACGATTTAGTGAAAAAGGGGGTCAAAATGGGGACGTGACAGAGAGAGAGAGAGAGAGAGAGACTGAGAGAGAGGGGGGGGGAGAGAGAGAGAGGGAGAGAGAGAGGTGTAGAATCCAAGAAGAAAGAGTGAGAGAGGGGGGCTTAGTTAGGGGTAAGGGGATAGGAGGGGGAGAGAGAGAGAGAGAGACTGAGAGAAGGGGTTAGTAATGGTTGGGGGGAGGAGGGAGAGAGAGAGAGAGAGGAGAGGGTGTTAGTTGTAGGGAGTGAGAAAGAGAGATGGGAGGTGTGGTTAGAGGTAGGTGGAGGTGTAGGGAAGATGGAGCGACTAAGAGAGCCTGGGTTAGTAAGGGCTAGGGAGAGGAGGGGGTTCTAGGCTAGGGGGAGTAGCAGAAAGATAGAAAGAGTATGATGGTTAGAGATGGGGGAGAGGTTAGGGAGAGGGAGATGGGGTTTAC